>JANUWF010002026.1:1200000-1800000 GCA_026120185.1 Voacanga thouarsii | reverse complement strand
AGGTAGCTGACATCTAGCCGACGTGCCCTACGGTTCGTTGACATCTAACCAACGTTTAGCCGATGGTTAAGGAAAACGTTCAACTTTAGTTTACGTCATTTTTTTGTCGTTTGCTAAATTCTTTCATTTTTCATTTTCCGTATCCTTTCTCCTTTCGTGCACAAGGAATTAACTCCATGTTTCTCATTCATTTCATCCCAAAATCACATAATCATTCTTCCATAAGTTCATTCATTTTCCAACTAAAATCCTGAAATTTTACTGCTTTAACACACAATTTTGTTTCGCCTATAACTTTCAATCCACAACTCTGATTTGGCTCTATGATATATCAAAACGACCATAAGACTATTAACTTTAAGTGCTTTTCTAAGTCCAATTTCCTGTGACATGCTACAGGGTAAAATAGTCACAATAGTTTTCTGGTTTTTAATCCATTTTCACAAAACAACTTCACCTACTTGTGCTTCTTGATTAATAACACCTATATTGTTGGGTATCTCAGGCTCGTATCCTACATGGTGTAGTAGAAAATAAAATGAGATACCATCCCAGGATCTGCATATGTGTGGAAAACAAGACATAAAGATAACAAAGGTAACAACTTTTTACCTTTCTTTGATTGTCCGAAGAACAAAATTTTCTTCTTCAAGTCGAGGCGCGATCCAAAAATCCTCTTGATCAAACTCCACGAGAGTTGAATGTCCAACCACTATAATCACAGTTTGTGATTATCTCTAACAGTAATCCAAATAGATGAATACTCAAGCACCAAGATTTTCTGTGCTAGAAAAAATAAGATGGTGGCCAGGGTTTATTCTTGTTTTTTTAGGAAAAAAACGAGAAAATGAGAGGGAAGAGAAGCTGTTGTTTCGTGTATTTCTAGGGTTTTTTGTGAATCCAACCTCAGTTAGGTTTCGAGCATGTCATACATATAAATCGAAAAACTCTACTAAAATTGAGAATTCTAATCCTATTAGAATTCCATAATTGTAATTGGAAACATCAAATTCTCGCAATTACATTTTTAGGCATAAATTATAACAAATTGTAATTTGGCCACAACAACTTCTCTTTCTCACAATTAACCCCACTATGTTATCAAATAGCATTTTGAGTATATTATCCTCTATTGTGTGTAACCTATTAGGATTTCTAGTCAATTGGTAGAAAACATGAATTAATCCAAACGTCTTTGAGATTAATAATCCATAATTAATTAGAATTAATCATATTGATTCTAATCAGGATTGGTTTATTAATTCATCAATTAATAAACCCATATTCCCAAATCATGAGCATTATCTAGCAACATATCATGACCACCCAAGAATCTAGGAAGTCAAGTGCTTGACATGAACCCTTTAATAACAAACTACAATGCAATTAACTCCTTTCACCATACAATATCTCATTCGGTTTGGAGTACGGAATTAGTGCCAACTCCCTCCAGAATTAATTCTGACCCGAATACAATAGTACTTGTTCCAGGAACCTACTACTCTAGATGTATATTAATTGGAACTATTTCCAATACACAATCGCCTTGGCCAAGGACTTTTTGAGTAGTAATTCCTACAAGTGGCCGTGAGATATTCGCCCCTATTATTAGGAGTGGTGAACCCTTTGTTGACCCTCTCAACTACTTTCGTTTACCTCACAATGTATCCAATATCCATCCTATAGTCGGCCCTTGATCGAGCTCCAGAGATTGGAATCAAAGTACAATTCTTAGCAAATAAAGTACCTTGGAGATCTCAAGTCTAAGAATACTTGCACATTTGCTATATAGAGATTATATCATTAGCACTAAATAGTTATCCATGTAATTATCTCACGGCTAAGTCATCCAATGAACTTGTTTCATTAACAAGCATCCATGTGTTAACTTTGAGTATCTCAATATTTACGGATATGAGAACCACCGCCTCATCAAATCAGGAAGTCTAACACATGCTAGTCTTAACGCATTAATGATATCCTGTCTTATTAATACTATGACTAGGGACTATTTAAGTACTAACACTATACAGTGTAGTAGGAATCTCTTATCATGATCTCTATCATGATTTTCTTAACACAGTGTTATACTAGGGACATTATCGAACAGTTATATTACTTAAAAGTAAACAATGAAACTGTAAGATAAATAATGTCTTTTATTAAAAATAAAATGTGTCATATACATGTACAAGTGTTTTCCACTAGGGCACAACACTAACAAATTCCCACTTGCATGATATGTCCAGACTTGGGTATAAAAATCCTACAAAACTAAGCACATTCCCAATCAAGTTCAAATTAAAACGTTAAATCCAAATCACACATATGAGCAAGCGTACTCATCATTAACTGAGCATAGAGTTAAAACAAGTGTCAATCCTCAAGGAACAAGTAGACATTAATTACCCTTCTTTCATTGTTTAACCGACTCGATAAAATGAAAAATAAATAAAAAGAAAAATTAAAAAGAAAATAAAAATATGCATATGTCAAGGATGTAGATTTATGTAACTCAAGCCATTGTTTAGACAAACATGATCTGAAAGAACTTAACCATTATCATAACCAATCATTCTCTTAGCACCATGAAGGATGATGATAGACTCACTTTGACGGTCAATCCATGAAAGCACTATCTTCTAGATAAATTAGAACCATTTGGTCCATCTCAACTAATTCATCCAAAAGACACATTAAACACAGTCCTTAATTAAATTCCCTTAGTCTCGTCAAATTTAGCACATGAAATTAATCAATGAACCCTTGGTCTCGGAAGACATCAATTAACCTTCAATTACCAGTTCTTAAACAATTAACCCCCTTTGGTCCAGCAAGTCAATTGCCAACAGAATATAAAATTAATAAATCGAAACACCCATCAACCCCCTTTGGTCCAGCAAGTTGACGGATAAAATCAACTAACTAATCTCGTAGTAAGTATAAGTAATTGAATACCAAGAATAATAACCAATTAATCAAAAGATCAAATAACTTTAGAAATCATGAATATCTAGAACAATGTTGAATTACAATCAAACAATTAACATATCATTGTTCAAGAAAAGGAAAACAAATTAAAAGAAAGAACTCATAGACAAGCCTCCTCATTCTTCCTTTGAAGACCTTCTTGTACAACCCTCCTTGAACTTGAAGAATTTCTCCTTGGACTGAGTGATTTCTATGATGATCAATGAATTCCCCCCCTTTTTCCTTGTGTTTTTCATCTATTTATAAGTTTAAGAGGTGTCTAAACTCGTAGGCACCAAGTTCTTGGCCGAGTAGCAGTTGGGAACTACTAAAACTCTTCAGATTTCCAAAAATGCGTAGAAAGATCGCAGCACCGCCTCAGGGACACACCACAGCCGCCTTGGTCCTTCAGAGCTGGGGCCGCCTGTGTTCTGGTTCTCCACTCATCCACCGATTTTTCTCAGAATTGTATGCATATGTTTCAGAATTCAGCCGACGCCGGTTCCAGCCTTATAGCCAGCGCCGCCTCTGCTCTGTTTCATGACTATTTTGCTTTGTTTTACCCAAAATCCTTAGATAATGACCAAAATACCTTTCCAAGGGTAAAATCTCAAATATGAAAGAATATGACTAGTTATTTCACAAAATGTATTACAAAAGAGCCTCATCTAACTCAGCAAAGTATAACCAATTTAACCCCTATCACATTCCCTCACACTTAACTCTTTGCTTGTCCTTAAGCAAAGTATCAGGAACAAGTAGGAAAAACACAAGGTTTTAAGCATTTAAGCTATTCCAAAACCATATCTTCAATGCTTTCTTTATTTATGAACATAAAACATATGATACTAAATCTTTCACAGCCAATGCAAGACTTGTATAGTGATAAATGACTTAGTAGAACCATCTCAATACTTTGCAATATTCTCAAACCATTGGAAAGAAGTCAGTTAAAAAAGAGTATGCATTCCATATGCTTAATTTTCATAAACTCTCTCCACTAATCCGAGACATATCATGATTCTACTTAGATCAAGTAGGACTTTTAAGCTTGTAATGTAAGGCTAAAGGTTTGTAATGTGGCTTAGTAAATGAAGGATATAGGAACATCAAAAGTCAAAGAAAACTGAGAGTAAGTAAGAAAAGGGTAACCAAAATAAACCTATAATTCCCAACTCTTCTTGCTCTCCTATTCCAAGAATCAATCAAATCATAACCTTATATAACAACCCTTATGCATTTCAAGCAAATCCTGCATTGTTCTTTTTTTTTTCTTTTTCACCTCTTCTTATCATCAACTCTTTTCCTCACAAGATCACTCAATTTTCCAGCAATGGTGTCAAGTGTTTTATATGAACTTACTTTTACAGTTCACTCACCATCCTTTTTGTGATCTTTTCGCTCTTCTTCTTTCCAATTCTTTTTCAGTTCTCTCTTCTTTTACTCCTCTTTTGTTTTCACTGTTGCTATTCCTTTCTTTTTTACTCACTTTTCTTTCTAGCAGCTTGTTGTTTTCTCTTTTCACTTCATCTCGTTTCTTTTCTTCTTTCTCATCTTTTTCAGCTCAACATTCTTTTCTTTCTCAATTTTTTTCAACTTCTTCCTTCCATTCCACCTCCTTTCTTTTCCTAGCTCCACTTGTAATTGATCCATGACTGAAAGTAACAAGTCATGATCTCCATCCCTGCATTTTTTCCAACATACATATACTTTCATCCTTCAATAGCATAAAGATTTGGAAATTATACAAACTCTCGGCACAAGTAATGGACAAAATATCGTGATGGGTTTTAAAGAAAAAAAAAATCACCAATTTAGGCTCAACTTAGGTACTAGGGATAATGTAACAATATGTAGGCTTGAAAAGCTCAAACTATTTAAAGAAGGCCTATTACCATCATCCCTAAGTTAAATCATGAATGTCTTTCTTATTTCGCCTCGAGAGGTATTCAAGTAAGTTCTAGAATGTTCGATGAATTTCAGAGAAAAACAGGTTTAAGAATAATCCAAAGCATTTTATCAAGAACTATTTTATCCAAATGAGTGGAAAAAGTCATGCATAAGCCATAAATGATCTAGAACATATGCCATAAATCCCGCTCCCAAGAATATGTATAGAAGAATTGTCAATCAAACCACTCCCCCACACTTAAACTGGACATTGTCCTCAACGACCAAATAAATATAACCAAAACAACCAATACCATATGACCAAAAAATAAAATAAAAAATAAAATAAAAAATAAAATAAAGGAGACGAGATAAGAAAAACAAACTTTCATTCGTTGCGACATACAAGAGCTAAATGCGTGAAGAGGGAGGCAGCATCAAAGTACCTACAAAATACAAAAGAAAATACCAAAGCATAACAACTAGAAGAGAAAATAAAGCAAAGACAAACGAAATAGAAATGACTAGAAAATAACCGCTGCTTGGGAAACCACACATTTTCTATGTGGATTCGTCAAAGAGCATGTCCACCTGTTTGGGATGTGGAAGACTACCACCTGCATAACGTTTCACCCTATGGCTATTAACTTTGGAAGTGCCCCGAGTGGGGTGAGTAAGTTCGAGGGTGCCAAAAGGGCCGATCTTACTTACCGTGAATGGTCCCAACCACCGAGATTTCAACTTGCCGGGAAAGAGTTTTAAACGAGAATTGAATAACAGTACTTGCTCGCCTGGTTTAAATTCAGGTTGGTAAGTAATATGCTTGTTGTGCCACCGTTTGACTTTCTCTTTGTACCGTATGGAATGATCATAAGCATCGTTTCGCAATTCATCCAAGGCTGTGAGTTGAAGCAACCTGGACTTTCCAACTGACTTAAGATCGAGGTTAACTAGTTTTATCGCCCAATAAGCTTTATGTTCAATTTCAACGGGTAAGTGACAGGATTTACCATAAACTAACCGAAACAGAGTTATACCAATCGGTGTCTTAAATGTTGTTCGATAGGCCCAAAGGGTATTATCTAATTTTAAGCTCCAATCTTTCCGAGTGTGATTGACAGTTTTTTTCAAAATTCGTTTGAGTTCTCTATTAACTATCTCAACCTATCTACTAGTTTGAGGGTGATATGGGGTAGCCATTCTATGGTGCACACCTAGGTGTGTGAGAACTTTTTTCAATTGTGTATTACAAAAATAAGTTCCCCTATCACTAATGAAGACCTTAGGTACACCAAAATGAGTGAAAAGTTTTTTCAAAAATTTAACCACCACCCTTGCATTATTAGTGGGTAAGGCTTGGGCTTCTACCTATTTAGAGATATAATCCACTGCCACTAAGATATATTTATTCCCTAAAGAACTAGAAAAATGTCCCATGAAGTCTATGCCCCAACAGTCAAATACTTCACATGCTTGAAAATTTTGTAATGGCATCTCATTAGATTTTGAATGGTTACTTATGCGTTGACACCTATCACAACTTTGGACAAACCTATGGGCATCTTTAAACAACGTGGGCCAATAGAATCTGGCGTCTAGCACCTTTTGTGCAGTGTTATTGGCTTGGTAATGGCCTTCAGCAAGTCCTTGATGACAATGTCGAAGAATATCTTCCCCTTCCCTGGAATCCACACATCTCCGAATGATTTAGTCCGCACAACACTTGAACAAATATGGATCATCCCAGAAGTAATGTCGTACGTCGGAGAGAAATTTCTTCTTTTGATGTGTCGTGAGGTCTTTTGGGGTAATTCCTGCAGCCAAGTAGTTAGCAAAGTCGGCAAACCATGGTGGGGTTTGGATCTCACCTTCTATGAGCAAGAGTTACTCATCCGAAAAAGCGTCATCAATGTCTTCGTCTAACAAGGATTCTAGGTTTGGATTATCCAATCTTGACAGATGATTTGCAGCCAAATTTTCTGCCTCCTTTTTGTCCCTAATCTCCAAATCATATTACTGCAATAATAGAACCCGTCTTAGAAATCTTGGTTTGGAATCATGTTTGGTTAGTAGGTATTTCAGGGCTGAATAGTCCGTATATACAATGAATTTGGACAAAATAAAATAAGAGCGGGATTTATCAAAGGTAAACACTATGGCAAGCAACTCTTTCTCTGTTGTTGTGTAATTTTCCTATGCATCCATTAGAGTCTTGCTGGCATAGTATATCGGCTGGAAGTGCTTGTTCCGTCTTTGTCTCAATACTGCACCAACTGCAAAGTCACTTGCATCATATATTAGTTCAAAGAGAAGAGACCAATCCGGGGCAATTAGAATGGGTGAATTAATCAATTTCTCTTTAAGTATGGTAAAAGCATTGAGACATTTATCATCAAAATTAAACACAGCATCCTTTTCAAGTAAAGAAGTAAGAGGTTTCGAAATTTTTGAGAAGTCCAAAATAAACCGTCTGTAGAAACCTGCATGACCAAGAAAGCTCCTTATAGCTTTTACCGAAGTAGGAGGAGGTAGCTTCTCGATTGCTTCAAGTTTTGCTCTATCGACCTCAATACCCTTCTTTGAAATTTTATGCCCTAGCACAATACCTTCTTGCACCATAAAGTGGCACTTTTCCCAGTTAAGCATGAGGCTAGTCTCTTCATATCTTGCGAGCACCTTCTCAAGGTTAGATAAGCACAAGTCAAATGAATCACCAAAAACTGAGAAATCATCCATAAATACCTCCATGATATCCCCCACGAGTCCTTCAAATATAGCTGTCATGCAGCTTTGGAATGTTCTGGGGCCATTGCAAAGGCCAAATGACATCCTACGATATGCAAAAGTACCATATGGACACGTGAAAGTGGTTTTTTCTTGGTCCTCCAGAGCTATGGGAATTTGCAGGTAGCTTGAGAATCCATCTAAGAAACAATAATACTCGTGTCCGGCTAACCTTTCCAACATTTGGTCAATGAAAAGAAGAGGGAAGTGATCTTTTTGAGTGGCTTTGTTTAACATCCTATAATCTATGCAAAATCTCCAACCCGTGACCAATCTCATAGGGACTAACTTATTTTTATCATTGTAGCTCACCGTCATTCCTCCCTTCTTTGGTACCACTTGAGTAGGACTTACCTAACTGCTATCTGAAATAGGGTAAATGATGCTGGAATCTAAGATTTTAACCACCTCACCTTTTACCACTTCACTCATATGTGGGTTCAACCTGCGTTGGCATTGCACTGCGGGTTTTGCACTTTCTTCCATCAAGATCTTGTATGTGCAAAAGGATGGACTAATGCCTTTAATATAAATGATCTTCCAAGCTATCACCCATTTATATTTTTCCAACAGACTTACCAGCTTGGTCTTTTGTTCTGCCTTGAGATTTTTGGCAATGATGACAGGCAACTTACGATCCTTAGCCAAGAACACATATTCCAAATGCTCGGGTAGGTCTTTTAAGTCTATTTCGGGAGGATCCTCTATAGATAATTTTATTCTCCCCAAACTGCATTTTTCTACGTCCAAATTCTGCCTCCCATTCTCGATATGAAATTCCTCCGAATATGCCATTGATGTTTCCATCAATTCTTCCTCAATAGATTCCTGTATCATCTCAAAAATTGGTTTGTCAAGAATATCAACTCTTAGACACAAATTATCAGAAATCATAGGTTGTTGCATGCTCTTATGGATTCGAATTATGACTTCCTCATCCCCAACCCTCAGTGTCAACCTCCCCCCATGGACATCAATTATTGCTTTTGCTGTAGCTAGGAAGGGCCTACCTAAGACTAAGGGGATTTAGAATCTTCATCCATGTCAAGAATAACAAAATCCACAGGAAATATGAATTTATCAACTTTTACCAACACATTTTCAATGATGCCCCTAGGGTATTTGATAGATCGATCCGCGAGTTGAATACTCATCCTAGTGGGCTGTGGTTCTCCTAGGCCTAGCCTTTTAAATGTTTTATATAGTAGTAAATCAATGCTATCACCTAGGTCAGCTAATGCATTACAGACATGAAGAGTGCCAATTAGATATGCGATAGAGAAACTTCCTGGATCTTTTGCTTTTTGGTACAAACTCGAGTTGTCCTGCAGGATGGCTAAGCATTCTTCGTTGAAGACTGTTGTAGACAATTCTTCCAGTTGCTTTTTTGTTGACAAGCATGCTTTTGAGGAACTTGGCATATTTGGACATGTGGATTAAAGCTTCACTGAGGGGAATGTTTATATGCAGTTGTTTAAATACCTCTAGGAATTTGTTGAACTAAGCGTCTTTTCGGGCCTTGTGTAGACGAGTAGGGTATGGTACGTTAGGCTAAAAAGTAGGTTTTTCGAGAGGTGGACAGGGGATAGCCGGTGCCGGTTCCATTTTGTGTTGTATCGTTTACGCGTTTATGGATATCCGGCGCCGGTTCTCTTCTTCCAGCCGGCGCCGGCCTTCATCTGGTCTGTTTGGTAATTCTTTTCCACTTCGCAATGTGATAGCAGCTGTTTCCATACTGGCTAATGCTGTGAGTTCATGAGATTTTATTACCATATCCGTCAAAAACCAGATTTGTTGTTCCATGTTGTGGATCATTGCTTTGAATTTCTTGAATGTGGAATCGATTTCTTGGAAACGCCTCGTGACATGCACTACAAATTTACCAACTAAGGTTTTAAGCTCTGTTGATTCTGGTGCTGTGAGTGTTCCCCCCGACGCATAATGGAGGTACTGCCCCCTGTTTGACCTCCGTAGATCCCAATTGGCCATTTCTCCTGAACAAGGAGACGAGTTAGACACGGAATCCACAAGAGTATGCAGTTAGTTTAAAAGACATAGTCCAAGTTGGTTAGTTTAAGTTAGGTTACAAGGTTATACAAGAATACACGAAATACAAAAGATAGCACCGTTTTGCAGAAAGAACAAATATACATATTTACCTATTGACATTTTTACATATTTACATGGTTAAATCAACAAAATTCAAGTTTTCATGCTATTGTTCACCAGCAACGGCGCAAAAAACTTGATGTGTCTAGACTTAGGTATAAAAATCATACAAAACTAAGCACATTCCCAATCAAGTTCAAATTAAAACGTTAAACCCAAATCACAAATATGAGCAAGCGTACTCATCATTAACTGAGCATAGTTTTAAAACGAATGTCAATCCTCAAGGAACAAGGAGACATTAATTACCCTTCTTTCATTGTTTAACCTACTCGATAAAGTGAAAAACAAATAAAAAGAAAAATTAAAAATAAAATAAAAATATGCATATGTCAAGGATGTAGATTTATGTAACTCAAGCCATTGTTTAGACAAACATGATCTTAAAGAACTTAACCATTATCATAACCAATCATTCTCTTGGCACCATGAAGGATGAAGATAGACTCACTTTGATGGTCAATCCATGAAAGCACTATCTTCTAGATAAATTAGAACCACTTGGTCCGTCTCAACTAATTCATCCAAAAGACACATTAAACACAGTCCTTAATTAAATTCCCTTGGTCTTGGCTAATTTAGAACATGAAATTAATCAATGAACCCTTGGTCTCGGAAGACATCAATTAACCTTCAATTACCAGTTCTTAAACAATTAACCCCCTTTGGTCCAGCAAGTTAATTGCCAACAGAATATGAAATTAATAAATTGAAACACCCATCAACCCCCTTTAGTCCAGCAAGTCAATGGATAAAATCAACTGACTAATCTCGTAGCAACCATAATCAATTGAATACCAAGAATAATAACCAATTAATCGAAAGATCAAATAACTCTAGAAATCATGAATATCTAGAACAATGTTGAATTACAATCAAACAATTAACATATCATTGTTTAAGAAAAAGAAAACAAAGTAAAAGAAAGAAGTCATAGACAAACCTCCTTCTTAATCCTTTGAAGACCTTCTTGTACAATCCTCCTTGAACTTGAAGAATTCCTGCTTGTGTTTTCCATCTATTTATAGGCTTAAGAAGTGCCTAAACTCGTAGGTACTAAGTTCTTGGCCGAGTAGAAGTTGGGAACTGCTAAAACTCTTCAGATTTCCAAAAACACGTGGAAAGATTGCAGCACCGCCTCAGGGACAGACCACAGCCGGCACCGCCTTTGTTCTGTTTCTCCACTCGTCCTTTGATTTTTCTCCGAATTGTGAGCATATGTTCCAGAATTCAGCAGGCGCCGGTTCCAGCCTTACAGCCGACGCCACCTCTGCACTGTTTCGCGACGGTTTTGCTTTGTTTTACCTAAAATCCTGAGATAATGACTAAAATACATTTCTAAGGGTAAAATCTCAAATATGAAAGATTATGACTAGTTATTTCACAAAATGTATTACAAAAAAGCCTCATCTATCTAAGCAAAGTATAACCAATTTAACCCCCTATCATTGCCCTAGAGCTAATCATTCATGTATCTAACACCGAATGACTCAACATGATAATCATATTTCTTTTGGGATAGTGCTTTTGTAAGTGGGTCATCTATGTTCTCATTCGTGAGAATTCTCTCTATCTTTATTTCCTTAGTTGCTTCAGAAGCAGCCATGTACTCAACTTCTATTATAGAGTCGGCAATAGTGTCTTGTTTGGAACTTTTTCAACTTATTACCCCTCCGCACAACATAAACATGTAACCAAATTGTGATTTGAAATCATCTTTGTTAGATTGAAAACTGGTATTAGTATACCCGTTTATTTTCAAATCACCTTCTCCATATACTAAGAACACATCCTTAGTCATTCATAAGCACTTAAGGATATTCTTTACAGTCACCCAATGACCCTCACTAGGGTTAGATTGGTATCTACTCATCAAACTGAGAGCACAAGATACATCGGGCCTAGTATATGTCATAGCGTACGTGATAGATTTAATTGCTGAGACATATGTAATCCTATTCATGTGATCCCTTTCAACTTGTGTCTTGGGAGGCATCGACTTTGAAAGGCTTACAACATATGACATAGGTAAGAATCCCCTTTTGGATTGATCCATGCTAAACCATTTTAGCACTTTATCTATGTATATAGACTGTTAAAGACCAAGCAACCTTTTAGATCTATCTCTATAGATCCTTATTTCGAGAATATAGGTTGCTTCTCTAAGGTCTTTCATGGAGAATTATTTTGACAACCAAACTTTAACCATTTGCAAAACAGGTATATCGTTTCCTATTAGGAATATGTCATCTATATAAAGTAATAAAAAAGCAATTGCACTCCCACTAACCTTCTTGTATACACAAGACTCATCTATATTTTGAATGAAACCAAACTCTTTGATTGTTTCATCGAAACAGATGTTCCAACTCCTAGAAGCTTGCTTAAGTCCATAAATGGACCTTTGCAACTTGCACACCTTTGTGCTATCACTGGATGTGAAACCCTCAGGTTGTGTCATATACACTTTCTCAGCCAGATATTCATTTAGGAAAGCTATTTTCACATTCATTTTCCAAATCTCATAATCATAATGAGCAACAATGGCTAGAAGTATCCTAATGAATTTTAACATGGCTACTGGCAAGAAGGTTTCATTATAGTCAATACTATATTATTGACGATAACCCTTCGCCACTAGACGTGCTTTATAGGTAACTAAGTTACCATCCATGTCTATTTTCTTCTTGACAATCCACTTCCACCCAATAGGTTTAATTCCTATGGGTGGATCAACCAAAGTCCATACTTGGTTGTCGTACATGGAATCTATCTCTGACTTCATGGCCTCAAGCCATTTGCCAAATTCTGAACTGTTCAGAACATCTTTGTAAGTAGTAGGCTTATCTTCATCTATGAGCAATACATCATTATGGTCACTAATAAGAAATCCATATCTCTCAACTGCCACACGTATCCTACTAGATCTACGAGGATCTTGTGTAGTAGAAGGTTCATCTATTCTTTCAATAGATGTAGGATCAGACGGTTGATCCTCGTTTGTTTGATCTTCTTGAACTTCACTAAGTACAATTTTACTCCCACTGTCCCTTTGAGCATGTGCTCCTTCTCTAAGAAGACCGTATGCTTCGAAATAAACAATTTATTTTTAGAAGGGAGGTAGAAGTAATATCCAAAAGATGCTTCCGGATATCCCACAAACAAACACTTGTCAGACTTACTATCAAGTTTGACAAAGGCAGGACAACCCCATACTCACAAGTGAGATAACTTTGGTTTCTTACCAAAGAACATCTCAAATGGGGTAGAATCAACCGTTTTTGTCAGAACTCTATTTAGTATATAAACAGAAGTTTCTAGTACATGCCCCCAAAATAAATTTGGTAAGTCTGCAGAAGCCATCATGGTTCGTATCATGTCTAGAAGGGTTCGATTCCTTCTCTCAAATACACCGTTATATTGAGGTGTATATGGTGGAGTCCATTGAGATAATATCATATTATCTCTAAGATAACTCAGAAACTCTTGGCTCAAGTATTCTCCTCCTCGATCAGATCTTAGAGTCTTAATACTTTTGCTAAGTTGTTTTTATATTTCATTCTTGAAGTCTTTGAACCTTTCAAAGGCCTAAGATTTGTATTTCATTAAATACAAATACCCGTATCATGAAAACTCATCGATAAAGGTTATGAAATAGTTATAACCTCCTCTTGTTTGTATTGACATTGGGCTACATACATCAGAATATATAAGTTCTAATAACTCCTTGGCCCGTTTTCTTTTTCCTAGAAAAGGAGTCTTAGCCATTTTGCCCAGTAAACAAGATTCGCATATGCCATATGATTCATAATCAAATGACCCTAAGTCACTAAACTTGTGTAATTTAGAAATATGATTTTCGTTTACATAGCCTAAATGACAATGCCATAAGTAAGAGGTGTTAGAGTTATCTATTTTATGTTTCTTATTATTTATATTGAGAATTGGATTATCCAAGTCTAGAACATATAAACCATTAACTAGAGTTGTTGAACCATAATGAATATCATTCAATGAAAAAGAACAACATTTATTCTTAAATATCAAATGAAATCTATATAAGTCTAAACACGCAACTAAGATAATGTTTTTCATTGAAACTGATACAAAATAATAGTTTTGCAATTCTAGAATTAATCCCGAAGGCAGGTTCAGCTCGTATGTCCTCATAGCAAGTGCAGCAACCTTTGCCCCATTTGCAGTACGTAGGTCCATATCGCCTTTCTCTAGCCTTCTACTGCTCTTTAGTCCCTGCAAGTTATTGCACAAATAAGATCCACTTTCGGTATCTAATACCCATAGCTCATTTCTAAAGGCAGTATTTATTTCAATCATAAACATACCTAGAGAAGAAGTAGAAGTGCTTGTAAGCTTCTCCTTCTACTTCTTATCCTTACTAGTCTCCTTTGCAGTTGCACCTCCAGTGGCCCATCTTCCAACAATGATGGCATGGGCCATTGGTAGCTGCGTCATTCTTCTTCACACCACCTTTGGGCTTCATGGAAGCCTTCTTCTTCTTCTTTTGAATTTTCTTCTTAGAAGAAGAAGATTCTACCATTAAAACTGCACTGGAATCCTTCTTCATGAAAGACTCCACAGTTTTGAGAAGATTGATCAACTCAAGAATGGTGGACTCAATCTTGTGTATCTGATAGTCAATCACAAATTTTGAGAAACTATTACGTAAAGATTACAGAATTAAGTCAATACTTAAATCATGATCCATTGCTAACCCAAGAAATCCAAGCTTCTCTATCAAGCCCAGCATTTTCATCCCATGAGCGGCCACAGAAAAACCCTCTACCATTTTGCAATGAATATTTGCTTCGAGATCTCATATCTCTCAGTTCTGACTTAGGCATCAAACAGCTCTCGAAGATATAGTATAATCGATTGAGCATCCATATGCTCAAGCTGTTTTTGCAACTCGGGAGTCATGGATGCCAGCATAATACATGATGTTGTATCACTATCCTCCTTATGCCTTTTGTGGACAGCATGCTCATCAGCATAAGCATCGTGACCTGGTGGTGGCGGAATAGGAGCATCTAGCATGTAGAGCAACTTTCCCAATTTGAGAACGATTCTCAAATTTCTATACCAGTCAAGATAGTTTGATTCGGTTAACTTGTTGGTTTTCAAGATGCTACATAGGTTTAAGTTTGTTGACATGATGCAAGTGACCTAGATGTAAAAATAGATTTAAAAATAGAGAGCATTAGCTACTTGTATATGCACATGATATGCAAATAATTAGGACTTTAATTAAACGCATTTTTACTCCACTATTTTACTCAAACCAATAGCCCCTCCTATTGATTCAAGAAAGCTCGTTGGAAGCTTTCCTAGTGGACTAGTATCTAAATTCCTCAAGAATAACATTGGGTTTGTCCAACAAGCCACCCTTAAGTTCATTGATAGGTATCCAATACCAATTATATCGTATGTAACTACCGGATCATTGGGTGATTAACAACTTTTAATCTTAAAGCCTTTTGGGCTACCCCAATATTTCTTCTAAATTTCTTATGCTTGAGTTTGCCTAACCGGGATAAAGAATTTAGTTAAACCCGACCCATTAATTAGGAATTTAATTCTAAAAGAATTTAATTCTATAGCTTGAACATGCCTAATGTCAAGTAGGCTTGAGTTTACCTAACAACCTGGTCTCGAAAAAGGACTCTTGTTCTTACAATATTAACGGAATGAATTAGGTTTAATATTAATTGAGGGATTTGTTCCTTTTAGTGATTTCATTGAATGACATGCATAAAAATCAATAAATCACATAATTGGTAATCATGGTAATAAAGCGATTACGTGGTATGGTTATGGACTTTACCCTAAATTAATTTCTTTGAGCCATAAAAGAAATTAATATAGTTAGCCCTATGTGTTCATGCATGATTTAAGTAGAAGGTCTTATCTTCTCGCCTTGTTTTGGTGGACATCTCCAAAATTGAAATAATTCTACTCCTATCTAACCTATGTAAACTAATTACATAATTTTCTAAAGAGAAAAAACCTCGAGTTACATTCGAGAGGAGTTAGATGAGAAGAGAATTACATAAGAATTCTAGAGAAGGCAGGACACGCAGCCCCTATTTCATAAAAAACCAAAACTATAAAATGCATGAACATATATAATTGGTTTTAGTCCATAACCATCCAGCATGCCATTAATTATGCTTAAACAAAATAAACATATAATTTTTATTATTCCAAAATCACTATTTTGGAAAAATAAAACAAATTCTAAAATCAATATTTTAGAAAAATACATTAATTTTAAATTTTCAAAATTTTTATTTTAAAAAATAAAATTGTTTGTCTCAAAACTAATTTTGAGAAAATACTTTTGGGTCCCGTCTCTAGCAGCAAAAATGGCAGTCCCGTTGGTCAGTCAGCGGGCGAGAGTTTGGGGGCAACGCCCCCTTGGAAAAATTTTTATTTTATCGCATCTCATCAAATGAGATTTTTCCTTTTCAAAATTCTATTCTAGGAATTTTTTTTTTTTTTAAATAGTTGGAACATCACAAACAGAGCAGAATCGGCATTGGTTTGGAAGCTAGAGCCGGCGCCGGCTGCAATCGGGTTTTTAGAAAAATTTTCTTCCAGAAACAATTTCTGGACATTCGCGAAATAGCATGAAATCGATGCCGACTAGGAGCCGGCGCTGACTGTAGTCGGGAACAATGGCGGCAATTTTGAAAATTTTCCAGAAATAATTTCTCGTGACTTCTTCTTTTGCAAATTTTCAGTGAGAATAATTCTCTGCAATATTTTTCTATTTTGAAGCTCAAAACAATAACCAATTTGTTAGTTTAAACAAAACAAAACAGAAAATCAAATTCACAAGATGAAGCGGATGGCAATCAACATGTTTTCAAGAAACCGTTTTTCTACAAAAAATATTCAGCACATAAAGAAAGCAACTTTCAAAATATACTGTAAGTTTTACACAATCATATTGTGCTACGGACCCAACCCACAATGCTCAAAACAATTGAGACTCGAGTGAAAATAATTTTCACAGCAAAGAAAAATAAACACAAATACATGAAACCAGTTTTCATGCCAAAAATAATGTCCGTAAACCACACATAGCATGGCTCTAATACCATTGTTGGGTATCTTAGGCTTGTATCCTATACGGTGCATCAGAAAATAAAACGAGATACCATCCCAAGATCCACATATGTGTGGAAAACAAGACAAAAAGATAACAAAGGTAATAGCTTTTTACCTTTCTTTGATCATCCGAAGAACAAAATTTTTTTCTTCAAGTTGAGGCGCGATCCAGCAATCCTCTTGATCAAACTCCATGAGAGTTGAACGTCCAACCACTATAATTACAGTGTGTGATTATCTCTAACATTAATCCACACAGAAGAATACTCAAGCACCAAGATTTTCTATACTAGCAAAAATAAGATGGTGCCCAGGGTTTATTCTTGTTTTTTTAGGAAAAAAAACGAGAAAATGATAGGGAAGAGAAGCTGTTGTTTCGTGTATTTCTAGATTTTTTCATGAATCCAAACTCAGTTAGGTTTCGAGCATGTCATACATATAAATCGAAAAACCCTACTAAAATTGAGAATTCTAATCCAATTAGAATTTCCTAATTGTAATTAGAAACATCAAGTTCTCACAATTACAATTTTGGACCATAAATTATAACTCATTATAATTTGGCCACAACTTCTCTTTCTTGCAATTAACCCCACTATGTTATCAAATAACATCTGTAGTATATAATCCTCTATTGTGTGTAACCTATTAGGCTTCCCAGTTAATTGGTACAGAACATGAATTAATCCAAACGTCTATGAGATTAATATTTCATAATTAATTAGAATTAATCATTTTGATTCTAATCAGGATTAGTTTATTAATTCATCAATTAATAAACCTATATTTCCAGATCATGAGTAGTATCTAGCAATATATCATGACCACCCAAGAGTCCAAGAAGTCAAGTAGATTGACATAACCCGTTAACAACAAACTACAAAGCAATTAACTTCTTTCACCATACAATATCTATTTCAGTTTGGAGTATGGAATTAGTGCCAACTCTTTCCAGAAATAATTCTGGCCCGAATACAATAGTACTTGTACTAGGAACCTACTACTCTAGATGTGTATTAATTGGAACTATTTCCAATATACAATCGCCTTGGCCAAGGACTTCTCGAGTAGTAATTCCTACAAGTGGCCGTGAGATATTCGCCCCTACTATTAGGAGTGATGAGACCTTTATTGACCCTCTGAACTACTTCATTTACTTCACAATGTACCCAATATCCATCCCATAGGCAGCCCTTGATCAAGCTCCAAAGATTGGAATTAAAGTATAATGCTTAGCAAATAAAGTACTTTGGAGACTCAAGTCTAATGATACTTGCACGTTTGCTATATAGATATTATATAATTGGCACTATATAGTTATCCATGTAATTATCTCATAGCTAGATCATCCAATGAACTTGTTCTATTAACAAGCATCCATGTGTTAACTTTGAGTATCTCAATACTCACGGATATGAGAACCACAGCCTGATCAAATCATGAAGTCTAACAAATGCTAGTCTTAACGCATTAATTATATCTTGTCTCATTAATACTATGACTAGGGACTATTTTAGTACTAACACTATACAGTGTAGTAGGAATCTCATATCATGATCTCTATCACGATTTCCTTAACACAGTGTTGTACTAGGGACTTTATCAAATAGTTATATTACTTAAAAGTAAACATTGAAACTGTAAGATAAATAATGTCTTTTATTAAAATAAAATGTGTCATATACATGTACAAGTGATTGCCTCTAGGGCACAACACTAACATATATAACCCTTAATCCACATCATTTTCCCTTCAAACAACCTTAATTCTTCAGGTTTTCTGGTTCAAGAAGCCACTAAGTTCTTATGCAAATAACAGATGATCAACATCAATGTTAGAAACAATCATAATCCAATTTCTTTAATGTTTAACCCCATTTTTATCCCAATTCTACCACATTTCTTTGTAATCATGAACAACCCTTTAAATACCTGTTCAAATACCCTTATATACTATACAAAATATAGCTTTTATATCCTTCATCCAACTGGTACATATACTTACGCACACAAAGTCTTATATAGTACACAATAATCATTTTAATCATCACAAATCTCGCATTTTCATGTTATAATTCATATCAAAACGATTACCGTAATGAAATCTACAACTTTAATTCTTGAAGCATAGGATTTTACCTTGTGTAAGAGATGTTCTAGCTTTAATTTTCCCCAATAACAATATTTTCTCTCTCTTTTTCCAATTTTCCTTGATTTTCTCAAATTTTTCTTTCTTATTTTCTCTCCTTTTTTTCTCCTCTTCTTCTTATTGTGGCTACTGGTTTCCAGTCTTTTCACAACCTTAAATTGGTCAAATTGAGGACCAATTGCATTTCATTTCTTTAATTGTTTGGTGGCTACTTTACACTTGTCCAAATTTCATTTATTTTTACCTATTTTCTTTTTCTTTTATAAAATTTCTTTACCAACCTTTTCATACATGAATATTTCATGCATCCTCTTATTATTTGACACTTGTCCTTGGACACCAATCACAAGAAGCCGCACATCCCATTTTTCAATCGCATTTTCAATTTTTCTCTGGAATGACCAAGATCGGGTCCGAAGTGGAAAAATATTTTATTTCACCATTCAATTCCAAAAATTCCACTAAATCCATTGGTAATACTTAAATTCTCTGATTCATTCTCAGTTTGGTCAAATTTGTGGTCAAATTCACGGGCGCAGTTAACCGACGAAAATGTCCCGATAACCCGAATAACTTTTTTCATACCAAAACGTGCATTTCATCGCACTGATCAATTTTCATTCATAGTTTACCCTCAAATTCTTATTTTATTAACAATAGTAGCCTTTCAAAGATTTATGGTACGGGTAGAATAAATCTAATAATTACATTCAGGTCTCGACAAAATATTATTATACCAAATTATTTGCTTCATTATACTGATCATCTTTTATTCTAGCCGTTGATACACATTCTCATCTTATTACAAGTAGTAACCAATCGAATGGTAAAAATGCGGGGTATTACATTCTCCCCTCCTTACAAAAATTTCGTCCTCGAAATTAGATTACACTTGGAATAATTCTGGATACTTCTTCAACATCTTCGTTTATGCTTCGCAAATCACATCTTGCACTGGATGATGACTCCATAGTACTTTTACAAGTGGAATTTTCTTATTCCGAAATTCACTTTCCACATGCTCAAAGATCTTAATAGGCTTTTCCTTATACTTCAAGATTGGAATCATTTCAATAGGATATTCACTGAAAATATATGCAGGATCAGCTACATACTTCCAAACTTAGGAAACATGAAACGTGTTATGAATACCTTGAAGCTCTACTGGGAACCCGAATCGATAAGCTACCTTTCCAATCTTCTCAACAATAGGGAATGGTCTAACGTACCTAGGTGCCAACTTCTTCCCTTGTCCTTTGATTCTCAATTGTCATTGTGGAGTCAACTTCAGGAATACACGATCTCCGTCTACAAATTCCAAATCTTTCCTACATCGATCCGCATAACTTTTCTGTCGACTTTAAGTTGCCTCCTACTTGATTTTAATTATCTCCACAACTTGTCGAGCTTTTTCAAGATCGAAGGCATCTTGTTCACTGGTTCTCCATCCTAGACTTTCCCAATACGACAAGGACTGATATTTCTTTCCATATAGAGTTTCAAATGGGGCCATTTCAATTGTTGATTGATAACTATTATTGTATGTGAATTCTGCAAACACCAAGTAATAAATCCACTTAGTTCCAAAATCCAAAGCATAAGCCCACAATATATCTTCCAAAACTCTATTCACTCGCTCAGTCTGTCCATCCGTTTGTGGTATGCTGCTGTGCTGAACTTTAATGTTATCCCATATCTCTGCTATAATTTAGTCCAGAACTTCGTGGTAAATCTAGGATCTCGATCTAACATAATATTAAAGGGTACTCTATGTAGTCTGATTACTTCCTTCATATAGATTTTACTTAACTATTCTGAGGAATCCCGTTGGTTGAAGGGAATGAAATGAGCAGACTTAGTCGATCGATCCACTATCACCCATATAGTATCTCGATGTCCTATTGCTATATGTAATCCCATAATGAAATCCATAATAATTTCACCTCATTTCCATGATAGAGTAGGTAATGGTAATAGTAACTCTCTACGTCGTTGTTAATTGTCGTTCACTTGGTGGCAAATTAAATATCGAGCCACAAAGTTTGAAATGTCCTTCTTCATATTAATCCACAAATAATGCCATTTTAAGTCTTCTTACATCTTCTCGGCTCCTGGATGGATGGTATAATTATGTAGATATGCCTCCGTCAAAATATCTTGTCGTATTGCAGATTATTTCAGAATACAATACGGATCTTAATAACAAATAGTCCCATTATTGTCCTTTCGAAACTCACTTCCTTCCTTATTCGCCTCCTTTTGCACCAACTTTTACAATTCTTTATGTTTATCTTGCTCTTCCTTCAATTATTGTAGCAAAGAAGGTTGAATGGAGATATCACTCATTCTTATTCTTCGTCTACTACAAATGCTTCAAATTTTAAATTCGCAACATCTGAAGGGCTGATAAATTTGCCTTACTACTAAGGGCATCTACTACCATGTTTTCTTTTCTAGGATGATATTTAATTGGACATAAAAAAATTTCTAAATTCTATCCATTAACGTTGCCTTATGTTCAAATTCTTCTGAGTAAAAACATACTTCAAACTTTTATGGTCGGTGAAGACTTCAAACTTAGCCCCATACAAATAATGTCTCCACTTTTTAAGAGCGAACACAATAACTGCTAACTTCAAGTCATGTATAGAGCAATCCTCCTCATGGGGTTTCAATTTCCTAGAGACATACGTTATCACATTTCTCTCCTGCATCAACACTCCTCCCAATCCTTCTTTCAATGCGTCCGTGTACACTTCATAAGGTTTGTTCATCATTGGCAATGCCAAAACAGGAGCAAAACTTAACCTTTTCTTCAGTTCCTAGAAACTTCTCTCACACTTCTTGGTCCAAACATAAGGAACTTTCTTTTAGGTGAGTCGTGCCAAATGTGAAGGTATCTTAGAAAATCCCTTAATACACCTCCAGTAATATCTAGCTAATCCTAGAAAATTTTGTATTTCAGTTGGAGTCTCGGAACGTTTCCAATTCGTCACCACCTCAACTGTTGCAGGATCTTATTGTAATCCCGTCTTTGGATATCACATGTCCCAAGAATGTTACTTCTTGTGGCCAAAACTCACACTTATTGAATTTTGCATATAATTTGGCTTCCATTTACTTTCCCAATACTTTCCGAAAATGTTGGTCATGTTCTTGAGGAACCTTAGAATACACCAAGATATCATCTATGAATATAACAACAAAAGTATTTAAGTAAGGCCAAAATGTTTGGTGCATCAAGGCCATAAAAACAACGGGTGCATTTATAACACCAAAGGGCATCACTACAAACTCAAAACATCCATATCATGTGTTAAATACAGTTTTTGGTATATCCTCTCCCCGAATTCAAACTAAGTAATATCGTTGCCTCAAGTCTAACTTTGAAAAACATCCTGCTCTTTGTAACTGGTCAAACAAGTCATCAGCAATGGGCAATGGATATTTATTCTTTACCATCACTGCATTCAACCTTCGATAATCTATACACATCCGTAGTGACCCATCTTTCTTCTTGACAAACAATACAAGAGCTCCCTAAGGTGAGGTACTAGGCCGAATGAATCCTTGCTCCATTAGTTCCTACAAATATTTCTTAAGGTCCTATAGTTCTGTAGGTTCCATTCTATAAGGAGTTCTTGAAATTGGTTCTGCCGATAGCACTAAATCAATGGAAAATTCTACTTCTCACTGACGGTAACTCTTTCAATTCTGCCAAGAAAATATCTAAATACCCATTCACCACAAAAACATATTCAAGATTCTTAACCTCTCCTGGCTTATTAATTACATAAGCCAGGTATCCAGTATGCCTTTTTCTAGTCATCTTCCGGGCCAACGATTAGCCGACAGTTAAGAAAAGCGTTCAACTTTTGTTCACGTCGTTTTTTCATCGTTTGTTCAATTCTTTTGTTTTCCTTGTTCCGTTTCCTTTCTACCTTCATTCACAAGGAATTAACTCCATGTTTCTCATTCATTACATCTTAAAATCACATAATTATTCTTCCTTAAGTTCATTCACTTTCCAACCAAAATCCTAAAATTTCGCTGCTTTAACATAATTTTATTTTGCACATAACTTTCAATCTAAAACTCTGATTTAGCTCTATGATATATCAAAACGACCGTAAGACTCTTAATTTTAATTCTATAGAAGCACTTTCCTGTATCCTAGTTCCCATGACATGCTACAGAGCAAAAACAACCCCAGTAGTTTTCTTATTTTTAATCCATTTTCACAACATAACTTCACCTACTTGTGATTGTTGATTTATAACACCTATATAACCCTTAATCTACTTCATTTTCCCTTCAAACAATCGTAATTCTTCAGGTTTTCAGGTTCAAGAAGCTACTATTGTTTTCTTTAACGTTTAACCCTGTTTTCATTCTAATTTTATCACCTTTCTTCGCAATCATGAACTACCCTTTAAATCACCATTCAAATACCCTTAATTTACCGTACAAAATATAGCTTATAGATCCATCATCCAATTGGTAAACGTACTTGCGCACACAAAGTCTCACATAGTACACAATAATCATTTTAATCATCACAAATCACACATTTTCATGTTATAATTCATATCAAAACGATCGCCGTAATGAAATCCACAACTTTAATTCTTGAAGCATAGGATTTTACCTTTTGTATGAGGTGTTCTAGCTTGAATTTTCCCTAAGAACCTCCAACTTCTCAAGAACAGTATTTTTTCTCTCTTTTCTCCAATATTTCCTTGATTTTCTCAACTTTTTCTTTCTTATTTATCTCTCATTTTTTTTCTCTTCTCTTCTTCTTATTGTGGCTTCTAGTTTCCAGCCTTCTTAGTGCCTCAAATTGGTCAAATTGAGGACCAATTGCATTTCATTTCATTAATTGTTTGATGGCTACTATACACTTGTCCAAATTTTATTTGTTTTCACCTATTTTCTTTTTATTTTATAAAATTTCTTTATCAACCTTTTCACACATGAATATTCCATGCATCCTCTTATTATTTGACACTTTTCATTGGCCACCAATCACAAGAAGCCACACGTCCCATTTTTCGACCGCATTTTCAATTTTTCTCAAGAATGACCAAGATCAGGTCCGAAATGGAAAAATATTTTATTTCACCATTCTTCTCCAAAAATTTTACTGAATCCATTTGTAATACTTAAATTCTCTAATTCTTTCTCAGTTTGGTCAAATTTATGGTCAAAGTCACGGGCACGGTCAACAAGACGAAAATGCCCCCGATAACCAAAATAACTTATTTTAAACCAAACCATGCATTTCATCACACTGATCAATTTTTGTTCCTAGCGTACGCTCAAATTCTTATCTTATTAACAATAGTAGCCTTTCGAAGATTTAGGGTACAGGTAGAACAAATCCAATAATTACATCAAGATCCCGACAAAATATAATTAGACCAAATTATTTGCTTCATTGTGCTGATCATCTTTTGTTCTGGCTATTAATGCAAATTCTCATACTATTACAAGTAGTAACCAATTGAATGGTAAAAATGCGGGGTATTACATTCTCCCATTCCTTACAAAAATTTCGTCCTAGAAATTGGCTTACACTTGGAATAATTCTGGATACTTCTTCAACATCTTCGCTTTCGTTTCCCAAGTCACATCTTGCACTAGATGATGACTCTATAGTAGTTTTACAAGTGAATTTTTCTTATTTTGCAATTCATTTTCTTCATGTTCCAAGATCATAATAGGCTTTTCCTTATACTTCAAGCTTGGAGTCATTTCAATAGGTTCTTCACTCAAAATGTGTGCAGGATCAGCTATATACTTCCGAGCTTTGGAAACATTAAACACGTTATGAATACCTTGAAGCTCTTCTGGTAACCCCAATCGATATGCCACCATTCCAATCTTTTAGATAATAGGGAATGGTCCAACGTACTAAGGTGCCAATTTCTTCTCTTGTCCTTTTATCCTCAATTGTCATTGTGGAGTCAACTTCAGGAATACACAATCTCCTTCTACACATTCCAAATCTTTCCTACGTCGATCCACATAACTTTTCTATCTACTCTGAGCTACCACGAACTTGATTTAAATTTTCTCCACAGCTTATCGAGCTTTTTCAAGATTGAAGGCATCTTTTTCAGCCGTTCTCCATCCTAGGCTTTCCTAATATAGCGGGGACTAACATCTTCTTCCATATAAAACTTCAAATTGGGCCATTCCAATTGTTGATTGATAACTATTATTGTATGCAAATTTTGTATACGCCAAGTTATCATTCCACTTGGTTCCAAAATGTAAAACGCAAGTCCGCAACATGTCTTCCAAAACTCTATTCACTCATTCAGTCATCCATCCGTTTATGGGAGTGCTGTTGTGCTGAACTTTAATGTTGTCCCATATCTCTATTGTAATTTAGTCCAGAACATCGTGGTAAATCTAGGATCTCAATATGACACAATACTAACGAGTACTTCATGTTGTCTGATTACTTTCTCCATATAGATTTTACTTAACTTTTCTAAGGAATCACATTGGTTGATGGGAATGAAATTAGCTAACTTAGTCGGTCGATCCATTATCACCCATATAGTATCTCGTTGTCCTATTGTCATAGGTAATCCCGTAACGAAATCTATAGTAATTTCATCCTATTTCCAAGATGGAGTAGGTAATGGCTATCATAACTCTTTACATTGTTGATGATTGGCTTTCACTTGCTGCCAAATTAAACATTGAGCCACAAAGTCCGAAATGTCCGTCTTCATACCAATCCACTAATAATGTTGTTTTAAGTCTTGATACATCTTCACATCTCTTGCATGGATGGTATACTTACGTCGATGTGCCTCTGTCAAAATATCTTGTCTCATTATAGATTATTTTGGAATATCATACCAATCTCGATAATAAATAGTCCTATCATTGTCCTTTCAAAACTCACCTCCTTCTTTATTCGCCTCCTTTTGCACCAACTTTTACAACTTTTCATCTTTATGTTGCTCTTCCTTCAATTGTTGTAGGAAAGGAGGTTGAATGGAGATATTACTTATTCTTATTCTCCCTCTACTACAAATGCTACCAATTCTGGAATTCGTAACATCATAAGAGCAGATAAATTTACCTTAGTACTAAGGGTATCTGCTGCTGTGATTGATTTTCTAGGATGATATTTAATTGGACAACAAAATTTTTCCAAAAATACCATCCACTGACGTTGCCTCATGTTCAAATTCTTCCAAGTAAAAACCTAGATCAAATTTTTATGGTCGGTGAAGGCTTCAAACTTAGACCCATACAAATAATGTCTCCACTTTTTAGGAGCAAACACAATAACTGCTAACTTCAAGTTATGTGTAGGGTAATTCTTCTCATGGTGTTTCAATTTTCTAGAGACATAGGGTATCATCTTTCTCTCCTGCATCAACACTCCTCCCAATCCATCATTCGATGCGTCTGTGTAAACTTCATAGGGTTTGTTCATCTTTGGCAATGCTAAAACAGGAGCAAAACTTAACCTTTTCTTCAATTCCTGGAAACTTCTCTCACACTTCTTGGTCCACACATAAGGAACTTTCTTTTAGGTGAATAGTGTCAAAGGTGAAACTATCTTAGAAAATCCCCCAATAAACCTTTGGGTAATATCCTGCTAATCCTAGAAAACTTTGTATTTTAGTTGGAGTCTCGAAAAGTTTCCAATTCATCACCACCTCGACTTTTATAGGATCTATTGTAATCCCATCTTTAGATATCATATGTCCTAAGAACGCTACTTCTTGTGGCCAAAACTCACACTTATTGAATTATGCGTATAATTTGGCCTCCCTTAGCTTTCCCAATACTTTCTGAAGGTGTTGGTTATGTTCTTGAGGAACTTTAGAATACACCAAGATATCATCTATGAATATGACAACAAAACTATCTAAGTAAGGCCGAAATGTTCGGGGCATCAGGTCCATAAAAATAGTAGGTGGATTGGTAACACCAAAGGGCATCACTACAAACTCAAAATGTCTATATCATGTGTTAAATGCAGTTTTCACTATATCCTCTCCCCGAATCCGAACTTGGTAATATCCTTGCCTTAAGTCTAACTTCAAAAAACATCCTACTCTTTGTAACTGGTAAAATAATTCATCGGCAATGGGCAATGAATTTTTATTCTTTACCATCACTGTATTCAACCCTTGATAATCTATACACATCGTAGTGACCCATCTTTCTTACTAACAAACAATACAGGAACTGACCAAAGTAAGGTACTAGGCGGAATGAATCATTACTCCATTAATTCCTACCATTGTTTCTTAAGCTCCTGTAGTTCTGTAAGTGCCTTTTGTGAAACCCCAGTCGAAACCAACCTTAGAGTAAGGGGGTTGGAATGCATATCATATTTTATTGCACGTTTAAATATATTTTTATATGATTTTATGTGCTTTGGATTTGTGTTTTATAGTCTAGAGGGCTTGGTTATGATTTTCGAGAAAGAATGGCAAAATGGTTTTTTTTTTTTTTTTTCCTGAGGAAAAAATAGGGAGATAGTTTAAGGATTAAATAGGAAAAATATTTTAGAGAGAAAATAAGAACAAGAGTTGTTGTGGTTTAGTGGTTAGAGCTTTGGAATAAATTCTTAAGGTCATGGGTTTAAATTCCATCATTAGAGCTTTAGCATGATTAAATTTTATTTTTCCTTGGGAAGTGGTACTTTCGGCCTTAAGAGCTTTAGGGTAGAGTAGAGATGTTGTCCTAGGGGAGACATGATAGGAGTACTCTAATTCTATTCTATTACCCTACACAAAAATTCGTAAGGGAATTCATTTCTTCTTGATCCTTAATTTCTCCTAATTCTCAATTTATTAGGTTGGTCAAATTTGTTCTAGCCAATTTCATTCCAGAAAATTCAGTGAAGTGCTGTGGCTTGAAGGTTCAAAATGTCTAAGTGAAAGAAATCTTATGGACCAAAAATGTGGAAGGGATGGGGAGGGTTCTAAGAGAATTAATTCCCCTAGTGAACCTTCTAAAACTTCACTCTAGCTAGGTTCACTTTCCTTGAAGTCATGAACTGAAATTTTTACAGCTTCTTATGCCTTCAAGGTGTCGAAATTCTCAGCTATTATTCCCTCCCAAATGCTGCCAGAAAATGGCCCTTTTGAACAGCTTGAAACCTGGAATTTTCTAGCCATTTTCGGACTGCACAAATGCTGTGCAAAACCAGAAAAAATTCTGGGTAAAACCGCAGCATAGGTGCCCCTAAACCAAGCTGATTTCTTCCAGTTATTTTACAGCTCCTTAGCCATGTTTTTCCTCTATGAAGAAGGCTAGAAACGAGCCATGAAAGACCCCTAGAATCTCCTTCAAACTCTTTGTAAGCTGGCTGGAAAATGGCAGCCGAAACTGCCCAGGAATATTCCAGCAGTAGCGAAAATTCTGTGCAGGATTTCTGTCCAGCCTTGCTTCCTAATTCATCCCTGACCAAAACTCCATCCTTTTCCTGCACAAACTACTCTTAAATAGCCTTGAACTGAACTCTATTGTCCTCCCCAAGCTCCTGCATGAAAATCAGACATGGCTGCCCAAAAATATCTCCAGCAAATCACTGCAATCCTACCTTGATTGGATACCAAAATTCCAGCCATATTAATTTAGCAACCTTCCATAAAATGTCCCTCAAACAACCACACCTTTCCTTCACCATTGTACCCCCTCTTTTCGGCCACCATTAACCTCCTTCAACTAACTTTCATCTAGCAAAAACTCAGAGCAATCAGTCGGCCATAGCAGTTCCAAAAAGCTCTCCATTGATCAAAATATTCTTGCTATATTTTGTTTCCAAATTTGATTTCCAAAAATATTCTTTTAGGATTTCAACAACCAGCCTTTCCTTTTTCCTTTCAAACCAGAAAATCATCTACCTAAAACACTCTAGCAATTTGGTCACTCTCTCCCTCAGAATTTCAACCAGCATTAACCAGAATTCCTCTATTCTCTTCAACCTTCAAGCACACATAAAACACCAAAAACACCTACTCATTTCTTTCACCTAATACTTCTTCAAATCACCTCAAACTTCTTCCAAAAATTCTAGATTTCATCTACTCACTGTCGTGAGTCCATCCATACCATTTTTAACATAAAACTCCAAAATCCAACTTGCTTTTTTGGGATAAAAAATCAGAAATTTTGTGAAGGCTCAAGAACACCTTCAAGGTTGGTTTGTTCAAACAACTTCATCTTCTCTAATTTTTTATCTCTAATGAAATATATATATATATATATGAATAAGCTTGCTAATGAACTCTCTTCTTCTCTTTCTCTCTCTCTCTCTCTCTCTCTCTCTCTCTCTCTCTTAGCCGAACCTCTCTCCTTCTTGGTTGAATGGCTCTTCACTAATGGCCATGCTTTCTTCATCTCTCTTGGACGAATCTAAGCATCTACAAGTTGAGATTCATTCGAAACTCCTTCAAGGTGCTCACCAATCAAGTAATTCCCCTCAACCCTCTTTTTTAGACTTTAGATTCATGTCTCTAGAGTGATATTAGAAAGAGATGGGCTATGATTGTGGTTTAAGCATGTGTTGTTGTGATGAGTTGAATTCGAAGCATGAATGGATGTGTGTATATGATGGAGTTGGGGTTGATGCATGTGATGATTTATCTTAGATGATATTATGGTGTTTTTAGGGTTTAATGCATGTCTCCTTGTCTTTGCGATCAAGTATGCTAGAGATTATGTCACCTATGGTGAATAGGATTTATATTCGTGTATGATCATTAAAGCCATGATTATGTTTATGCTAGTGAAGGTTGGATCATGCCTTAGTAAATTTAGATCTATGCCTATATGCATGATTTGGATGACTTAATGAATTAAAGGGGTGTATGTGTTTATGATTGTGGTTAGCAATAGAATTATGATCATGACCTAGTTGTCCCTGAGCTAAATTTTATTTCTTCAATAAAATGTTTAATATTATGAATTTTGCTAGTAATTTAAAAAAACCCTAAGAATGGTATATTTGGATGATTATATATATAATAAGGATATTTTAGTCAAATAAATAATAGATTTACTAGAAAATAATATATATATATATATATATATATTATATCAAATGATAATATCAAATAAAGCCTTTTATGAAAATAATCATAATAAGTAAAGTATTTATTTATTATCTTTTAGCCAAAACCTATCAAAATTTATTTATTATCCTTCAATCAAGATTCATTAAAATTTATTTTCAGCTAATTTTAATTGTCAATTATTTTCTAGCAATTAATTATTAATAAATTATTATTTTATCTAATACCACCTAGGACCCTTTTATCAAATAAACACTAAATTATTCTTAGCAAGAATTAAACCTTCAACTTATTAGTACCTAATTCCCAAAACTCTAATTATTTTAAATATCAAATTAGACTTAGCTTATAAACCCTTTTATTCATTATTTGGCCTTAAAGCTTGGGACACTAGGATCATGGTAGTAGTGAGTTGAGCTAGTTTTATTTGTGAATGTCGATCTCGGCTTGAGATTGATTGTGATTTATATTTACCCCAGGCGGGGTTAGGTCAGCGATTGAAGATCTTTATTTTATCTCGAGCTAAGGATCAGGTAAGCTTCTGCATAAAACCTGATTGATGTAAAACTGTTTATTACGGCAAGCCAAATGTAGAGTGCATGGACACTCATTTCTGTAATGGCAATTGATGATTAACTTCTTCCTTATTTCAGTCAAATGAATTATTTGAAAATCAATAAGCAGATTTACTCAAACTCAAAATTCTTTCTAAAACTGATTTTGACAAAGACTTTGGAAACCCTTAATTGTCATTTTCATGTGAAACTGTGTTTTGTTCATTTTTCCCAAGTGGGATATGTTCGTTGAGTACTCAATAAGGGTGGACTACTAGGACTAATTTTTGAAGGGTTAGGGTAGTCTCTCAGTAGGTGGCCACCTTTGAGGGGTGAGTCATTCCAGGATAAGATGTCAGTCTAGTAAGTCGTGCTAGTCCGAGCTAGCAGTTTCTTTTTTCAGTAAGTGACTGTATTTTGCCGGAATGGACACCTGGTTGTTGTTTGGGTATAGAGAAGGAAGAGTATCTTGCCCGATAGGCCGATCACCTACCCTTTTTGTCAGTCTACACAAAGTGTCGGCATTCTGAACGGTTATGGGGCCCAACGTATGGTAACCCATGATCCTTTCTTATGAGTGGTAGATTTTAATAATTAGGTATGACTGGAAGCCAAAACGCCACTCTTGATTTTAACTAATGTTTATTGCTTACTAGTAATTCTCTTATAAAGATTTTATACTTTGCATTCACGAACTATTTTCACTCGATTGTGTCCTATCAAGATGAAATCTCCCCAATTGTCAAAACACAGAGTCAGTACAAAATTTGTGTGCTGAGAACACTGTCATATCTAATATACATTGGTCGAATTGTACATATCCTACTACATATATCTATATCTCATCCTCCTACTCATCATCATTGTTATTTGAAATGGGAGGTCCTGAATTAGTAGAAACTGTGTAGGACTAGGCTGCGTCAAATCCCCCATCTCCATCCACATCAGGATGCAACCAAGCTAATATCTCTAGGTTTATCTCAAACTCCTTCTCGATCTCCTTGACCACAGGTTTCTTCACCTTAGGCACCTCCTGATCCCCTCCTGCCTCAACAGCCTCTAATCCTGGCATCTCTTCCTTTAATACTCCCAAAATATCCCAGCCAAATACCTCCTCATCGTCATCCTCGGACAACACTGCATCATCGAGAATACTATCCCTCTCGTCTTCACCCTGATAATATAGCTCAATATCGCTATCAGCCTCATTAGAATCGCCACCTACCTTTCTCGCTTAGCTAAGTAACAATGATGTCTTCTCGGGAATAGATTTCCTCTCCAGACTAAGGTCGCGCAAATGGAGTAACGATAAGCACTGCTGAGTCAAACTTGCTCCTGGCGAGACAAGGTGCATAACGAAAGCCAGGCTTGTGTCCTATCAAGATGAAATGTCCCAGCACACTTGCTCGGTGAATCGTCCTAATCTTCCCAAGTCTCTTCATACCCGAACTCTCACCCATCTCTTTCTTCCAATCATCGCTACACTCATCGATAGGGTGCTTACTCTTATCACTCCTATCCGCCATACCTACACAATGAAAGAGTTCTATCAATTCTTATAATAATACAACAGTTCTAAATAACTATACTCTGATACCAATTGTAACACCCCTACTCAAAGTAATAGTGAAAGTAAATCAAAATTGGGTATCGCCCCATCTAGTTATCCAGACAAGGGGTCTTTATAACAAAGAACTAATAGAGTATATAAGGTCCAAATCCATACCATAAATATCATATATATATATATATATATATATATATATATATATACATATCAAAGCATTTCATACATGTAGTCTCCATATTACATCGAATGTATAGTACGTAATCAAAAGAGATAGCGTCCGGACCTATGTTGCTATTACTGTGGTATTATCCCTCTATCTGTAGGACTGTTCAACTCTAGATCCTTCAAAAGAGTAAGATAAAAGACATGTGTGAGTAAAAAAAAATCACCCAATGAGTCCCATTTATGCTAGTGCTTTATGAAAGAAACAATGTACATAAAATTTTTGTGGAAGAGCATAACATTTTCCTACTAGAAAACGATTCCAAAACTCTCTAAAGAAGAGTTTATTCAGAACTCAATCATTTTTGAAAAATTATGTTTCAGTTTCAAATCGTTGCCCCGATTTTCAAATCACATGCATTTCTCTAATAGAAGGTCGGCCTGTATGCAAAACTTGCAAGACTTCGCCTTCAATGCCACATATCATTGTACTTAGATTGCAGCCTATAGCACTCAATCATGTGTCACTGAAAATAAATACACCACAGCGTACTACTGAGAATAAATAATAGGTATACCACAGCACACTAAAACTTTTACTTGCTACCGTAAGCCAAGGGTCCCAATCTTGACGTCAATAACTATCGAGGTGGCAAGAAGTCAAACGCTACCAAGTGTCCCCACCTGACATTCAGTGAATGTCTCAAAATAATATGCACCCACAGACGCGGCAATTGCTAGGTGCTAAATGGATAGCCAGGATGACTCTTCTCAATGTCCTATCATCCTGTTCGGAGTAAGATAATTCCTAGAACTAGGCCAAGTTACTAGGGTCGTCTAACTCTAACATAGTCTAGTACAAAGATCAAAGTCCTTGTTGAGTACTCAATATTACCAATACCAGCCCCTATTGACTATCAGGCCATAGGGTTATTTATTCCTGCAGGATTTTCAAAACAAATATTTTTTGGCCAAAATATCATTTTCTAGAAATTAATCCCACTAACTCACAAGTCAGATCATAAATTCCATAGGCTACGCAAGGCTAATTAATTCATTCCATAAGCACATGCGGCCGATAAAGAAATTTTTGGGATTAAAATGTCATTTTTCAAAAGTCAATCTCATATCGAGAGATCTTTTTCCAAAACTATGTTAAAACAAGGTAAAGAGTTCTTTTTACCTGTACTTGATCACAAAAGTCATTTTCAAGGGTATTCAAGTCATTTTACCCATACTCGATTTGAAAAGTGTTCACAAAAGTTCCAATAGGGATACTTCGATCATTTACCGAATACCCAATTCCAAAGGTTTTCATAAAACATTCCAATAAGAATATTTGGATCATTTTCCAAATACCTGATTCCAAAGGGAACTCATTTCAAGAAATCCAGAATTCTAATCCTAGAGAAGATTAAATTTAACGTTTCCAAACATGTTTTCATAAAATGTTCCAATAAGGGCAATCCGATTAATTTATGAATATTTGATTCCAAAATTCACTATTTTTCAAAAATCCCAAGTGTTTAATCCAAAAAAGACTAAATTCACAAAATTCAAGCTTTAAGCATCCATTAAGGTTTCCAAGCCAATTACAATGTTCATTTGAGCCCAAAATGGCATAAAAATATATCTTCGTCAGATAAACCTTAAATATATTTTGGAATTTCCCAAACGGTATAAAACGTAACATTTCATTGAAAAATAGAGCATACTTAGCTTTGAAAAAGTTTTAGAAATTAAAGGGACTCATCTCATGTCCTAATTAACTTTTCTCGTTCACGGCCATTCGACCACCGTTTCCACCGTTATCAATGTGTCGTTGGCTGTTTACTGACAAACCTACATCAAATATCGTTTTTAGTTTTAGTTGTGTTTGGTTGAAAAAGAGCTAACGGTGCCTGACGGCTAGCCGACGTCTAACCGACATTTAGCCGACCGGCCTGATGATTAAGGAAAACGTTCAACCTTCATTCACGTCGTTTTTTCGTTGTTTGTTCAATTCTTTCGTTTTCCTTTTTTCGTATCCTTTCTCCCTTCATGCACAAGGAATTAACTCCACGTTTCTCATTCATTTCATCCCAAAATCACATAATTATTCTTCCTTAATTTCATTCACTTTTCAACCAAAATCCTAAAATTTCGCTGCTTTAACACAATTTTGTTTTACACATAACTTTCAATCCACAACTCTAATTTATCTCTATGATATATCAAAACAACCGTAAGACTCTTAAGTTTAGTTCTACGAAGGCCCTTTTCTAAGTCCTAGTTCCTATGACATGCTACAGGGCAACAACTACCCAGTAGTTTGTAGTTTTTAATCCATTGTCACAAAACAACTTTACCTACTTGTGCTTCTTGATTTATAACACTTATATAACCCTTAATCCACTTCATTTTCCCTTCAAAAAACCATATTTCATCTGGTTTTCGGGTTCAAGAAGCCACTAAGTTCTTATGCAAATAACATATAATCAACATCATTGTTAAAATCAATCATAATCCATTTTCTTTAACGTTTAACCCATTTTTATTCCAATTCTACCACCTTTCTTCGCAATCATGAATAACCCTTTAAATCACCAATCAAATACCCTTATTTACCATACAAAATATAGCTTATAGATCTTTAATCCAACCAATGCACATACTTGCGCACACAAAGTCTCACATAGTACACAATAATCATTTTAATCATCACAAATCTCACGTTTTCATGTTATAGTTTATATTGAAATGATCACCATAATAAAATCTACAACTTTAACTCTTGAAGCATAGGATTTTACCTTGTGTATGAGGTGTTCTAGCTTGAATTTTCCCCAAGAACCTCCAAATTCTCAAGAACAATATTTTCTCTCTCTTTTTTCCAATTTTCCTTCATTTTCTCAACTTTTTCTTTCTTACTTTCTCTCCTTTTTTTGTTTCTCTTCTCTTCTTCTTATTTTGCCTTCTAGTTTCCAGCATTCTCACCGCCTCAAATTGGTCAAATTGAGGACCAATTGCATTTCATTTCATTAATTGTTTGGTGGCTACTTTATGCTTGTCCAAATTTCAATTGTTTTCTCCTATTTTCTTTTTATTTTATAAAATTTCTTTAGAAACATTTTCATACATGCATATTCCATTCATCCTCTTATTATTTGACACTTGTCCTTGGCCACCAATCACAAGAAGCCACACATCCCATTTTTTTACCGCATTTTCAATTTTTCTCAGGGATGACGAAGGTCGGGTCCGAAGTGAAAAAAATATTTTATTTCACCATTCAACTCTAAAAATTTCACTGAATCCATTGGTAAAACTGAAATTCTCTAATTCTTTCCCAATTTGGCTGAATTTGCGGTCAAATTCATGGGCACGATCAACATGACCAAAATGCCCTCAATAACCTGAATAACTTATTTCACCCCAAAACCTGTATTTTATCGCACATATCAATTTTCAATCTTAGCGTACCCTCAAATTATTATTTTATTAACAATAGTAGCCTTTCGAAGATTTAAGGTACGGATAGAACAAATCCAATTATTACATTTAGGTCACGACAAAATATTATTATACAAAAATATTCGCTTTGGTGTACTAATCATCTTTTGTTCTTGCCGTTGATACAAATTCTCATCCCATTACAAGTAGTAACCAATCGAATAGTAAAAATGCAGGGTATTACATTTTATGTATGTGCAACATATTTGATTCACAAGGTTGCATAGCTAAGTTCGTTGATCTTTTGGATTGTTAGCTAAGTACCATCTAATAGATTAGTTAGGTTAAAGTTGATTGTTTGATTAAATTAATAGGGAATTGTATAATTCAAGTGATGCATGATTGAAGTTAATTGTTATTTATAACATGACGTTGGTGAAGCCTTGATATGTTGTCAACTTCGTTCTTAATTTATGTCAATTGATTAACTGAAATATTAATGTCTTTAAGAAAAGATTAATCAATTTAAAGTAGATGAAGAATTGGGTTATGGATTGAATAGAGGTGTTCAGCAAAAATTGATCCACGTTAACAAGGATTGGGATTCTTGGCATTGAACATGAATTCTAAAACTAATTACTCAAAGTAATCTCATCAATGATAAGTTTCTTAATTGGTCTTGAAGTTTATTTTTTTCTTATTATTTCCTATTTTTGTTCTGTGCTCATTCATTTTCTTAGGATTAGTTTTTAGAAGTCTCCTAATTTGTTAGAAATAGAAATTCAAGTAGTTTTCCAATTTGATTTCCCCTATCTACTTGTATATAATTGTAAATAATTCGTCATTAGACCTAAGTAGGTTAAGTATTCACAAGAAGATGTCATAAGAATGAAATTGATTAATTTTTTCTTATTGAGTATACTTCTTATATTCCTTATTGGATCAATACCTTAGTTGCTACTATATTAAGCTATATCTTTAGGAGTAGGATTTAAAATTTGTTAGGTCAAGATGACCGCATTTTTAAAGAACTCATTTTTATATTATACTCCTCCACAATAATAATCTTAAAGAATTGTTGTTCCCCTTACCTTAATGTAGTGTCTTCACTCATTTGAAGCTCTAAATTTGTGCAAAAAATGAAATTTTTGGTGAAGTAGGGGTTGTTGAAAGTGGTGTAAATAAAAGAAAAAGAAAGAGTATTTGGAGAAGAGAGTTAGAGAAGATGAAACTATGTGGAAAGAAGTGTCGAAATTTGCAGGAAAAATGGTTGGTTTGGTGAAGAAATTGGATAGGTAAATGAGAGGAGAGGGCAGCACTAGAAAGAAAATTGGAGAGAAGACGATGTAAAGAAAGGAATAATTGTAGAGAAAAAGTCAACAATCATTGGCTATTTGTTTAGGGGAGCTGATGCTAGACTACCCGAGGGAGTCCTTGGGGTGGCCAAGGCCAATCTTTCATTTGGAGCTCTAGAAGCCTGCCGGTCAATGTAATTTCCTCTAGGTTGCCCATGCCAGTCCTTCGTATTTTTTAGCCCCGATTTTTTATAAATAAATATATAAAACATATACAGAAGAACTAAAATTAATCTATAAATATCAATGTACAAATAGGGAAATAAAGCAAGAAAAATTGTAAAAAGGAACCAAAATAAGCACAAAATAAAACATGAAGAAAATGCATGAAATTTGTCCATGCAAATCATCTTGAAGCATTTCAAAAAGTGAAAATAAACCACAAGAAAAATCAACTATGCATACTAAAAATGACAAGAGAGAAAAAGAAAGTAAAATAAAAATTATCCAAGTACGATAGTAAATCAAAAAAAGAAATCACTGCTTTCCACGCTTATCACGCAGGTTGCTCTCAGTGTTGGTCAGTAAAGATTCACTTTTCCTTTCGGAGATGCAATTTAGTTCTCTAAGTTGTGAATGGAGACTTCTTGATTCCTCGCCGATGCTTCGACTCCTTGGAACCATATGTCCGTAGAAGAGACCTACTTGACAACTAGATCTTCAAGAGAATGCTTTGTAGGAAGTGTTAGAGAAGCACGATATGGCAAGGGTGCTTGAGCTCATGCCATTAGGAAGCCTTGAAGAGTAGGAGGTCTCACGTTGTTCATGCAAAGTTGGGGTGATTCTTCCATCTGGAATTATACATGTTGCTATAGGGATTATTTCCTTATCTTGGAAATCCAACAAAATCCACTTGCTTAATAGCTTGTATATTAGGTAACCATATGCTTTGACATTGATTTGGTTGACGCCCTCCACAAAAATCACACAACATGACTTGAGCTTAGGCTTGAGAGGGAGTATTCATCTTTTCAATCTTCTTGGTGAGAGCTTCTATTTTTACTTCAATGGTTGGCATGACATCAATGTTGTGAATTCCTTATGTACGAGCCCTAGGCTTTGGATTGTCCTAAGAGTAGCTATTCATAGCTACGTTTTCAATCAAATCTGTTAGCCTTTTAGGGGTCTTGGTTGTTGTAGTACCACTAGATGATGCATCCAAAAGCTATTTAGCAACAAAATTGAGCCCATTGTAAAAAGTGAGCATTTGAAATCACAAATCTAATCGATAATGAGGCACTTTCTCAAAAGTTCCTTCCATCTTTCCCAGCTATCATAAAGAGTCTCTTATTCCATTTGAGCAAAAGAGAAGATACCATGTCTAAGCTTTGCAGTCCTAGAAGGAGGAAAATACTTTGTGAGGAATTTCTTTGCCAATTCAGCCCAATTGGTGATAGATCCTAGAGAGAGTGACTTTAGCTATGATTTTGCCTAAAAAGAGTCTAAACCTAATTGCATTCTCAGACACACTATTCAACTTCAATGTATCACATATCTTGAGAAAACTGGAAATATACACATTGGGATCCCTACCAAATAGACCATCAAATTGCAAAATTTGTTGCACCATTTGAATGAAGGATAGTTTTAGGTAAAAACTGTTTGTATCCACTTTTAGTCTCAAAATGATTAACTCAATCCCATGAAGTGAAGGCCTAGCATAGTTCCCATAGTTCTTTTTTGTTTCCATTTCTATTTCCATTACCATCTTGAGCTTCCTCTCTATGAACTCCAATATGACCACCAAGATTTGCTATATTCTTCAAGTTTTCTAAGTGAACAAATAACTTTTCTCCTTATGCAATATGCCTTTCTTTCCTCAACCTCCTCAATGTTCTCTATATTTCGGGATCAACAGCACCTTGCAATCTCCTACTCGCATACAAGAGAAATTACCCTTCAAGAAAAATACAAAAGGTCAAATACTTCTAATATGTTTAATCAACATCACAATCTTAAATCAAAACCCAAAATCAATGAAAGAATAAAAATTTCTAGATTCACAAAATGAACAAAATTTGAAGCATAGTTCCGAGAAAACTCCAAAAACCCAATCCATAGATCAAACCACAAACCATAGATTATATCCAATTATCCATATACCACAACCATATTTTCAAGAACAATAAAAATCATCTCTATAACACCAATCATTTCAATGTTCAACATAACCAATTCATCATAGTGAAATATAGCCAACATCTCTCAATCCAACAAATTTTCCATAGCCATTCTCAATCGTTAAAAGGATAAGATATAAATAAATAAACATATCAATGAAATAACTCAAAATAAAAAAAAACTTTACACCAAAAATCAAACAAAGAATTTTCAAGTACACTTTGACCAAAGTAAAAATATTCACAACAAACAAACAACAAATTATTTACAATCAAGTTAGTGCTATATACAAATATAGACATAATTACATTGCTAAATCAATAAGAATCAAAGTTTTTAGAATATTGTCAGAATGGATTCCATGCAATGATGCCAAAAACTTGATGCGTGCATTTATATATATAGAAGATAATTTAACAATGCCTCACAATCACCCAAATTTTACAATTTAAAATGTCAAGTCAATTCATACAACACACACACACACACACACACACACACACACACACACACACACACACACACACACACATATATATATATATATATGTAAGTGCAACTATCGTGTAGTAAAGATAATATTAGCAACTATCGAAGAACCATAGGGAAGGTGACAATTACCCCCACTTCCTTTTTTTCTCATTGTTTATCCAAATAAATATCTGAAGTAAAATTAATTAACTATATAAGGATACCTATAAAGTTCTTATACAAGAAAAAGTCACAAGTTCAAGGAATTAGAAAGAGATAAAAGTCATGTTACAAAAATAATTCCCCCATATAAACACTTAAAAGGTGAGTACCCTTTTGTTCCATAAATTGTAATTCTAGCAACCAATGTGTGTCAAAAATCAAACTCACTCTCTCTCGAGTTATGAGATCTCTAATCTCTAGTTTCAGTTAATTGGTATCTCTACCAAATTAACCAAACACAAGGAGGCATTAATCACCACTCAAAAACCTAATTACTCTGAAAGACCCAAAATTCCTATCTCTAGGCAATTGTATAAGCTCTTTGAATATTTATCTTTAATCCACAACCTTTATTTCTAGTTAATTGAAGATAGCAAATATTAAATTAATGAAGAGGGTGTTCTAGCATTAACCTCATCTCATGAATTCATTAAAGAGAACAAATAACTTAAGAAATTTAATTAAAACCCAACTCAACCAAAATAACATAATAAAACTAAATAATCAAATACCAGAGAAATAAAACCATAGATCCAAGTAAAATACATCAACTAAAAGCATAAAATAGGTACCACCATTCATTACAATTAAGAATTAAGGTATATCAAATATTATAAAGTAAGAATAACAAAGAAAAAGGAATAAAAAACTCATAGACAAGGCATTCTTTTCCTCTTCCTTGAAAACCTCTTGCAATCTTCCCTTCTTCTCCCTTTAATATCTTGGTCTTCCTCTTCTTCTTGTGTGTAAGCCTTCAATCCTACAGTTCTTGGACAGAACCTAAGGTTCTAGGATGGTTCCCCTTTGTATTTTGAGGCTATAATAGTGTATTTATAGCCTAACCATCGAAACTCTTAAAAAACAACTAGAATACGGTTTTTTTCCCTACTGTGAAGGGCCCAAGGAAGTCCAAGAAGCCTGGGCTACAACTTTGTCTAAAGAGAAGGTAGCATAGGGAGGTTCCACCTCCTGGGCTACCATGTCCCTGGAAAAATGGGCAAAAACATATTTTCTAGGTAGCCTAGGGAAATCCAAGAAGCCTAGGCTACCGCCTTTCTGGAAAATTCTTCAAAATAGCATATTTTGCATCCTCTTCATCTCTAATTATTATTTTTTATTTCCAAAATAAAAACAAGGTGAAAAAAAGCATGGTGAGTAGTTATTTAAGCAAGATTTTATCACAATTAAAACACAAATACCATATAAAATATATGCATGATGAGTACTCATCACCTATATGCCCAAAAATTGTCATCCAATTTTGTACTCTAATCTTTTCTTGTGTGATTCACTATATTTTTCAAAATTTTGTTCAGCTCCCTATTAACCACCTCAACTTGGTCACTAGTTTTGGGGTGATATGTGGCAGCAAACTTATGTATAACATTGTATAACACCTAACTATTTTAGTACTTTTTCTAGCTAGCTATTGTAAAAATGAGTCCCCCTATCACAAATAAGAACTCTTGGGACTCCAAATTAGGTAAACAATTTTTAAAGAATTTCACTACAACCCTAGCATCATAGTTGTCAAAACCTTACCTCTACCAATTTAGATATATAATCAATAGTAGCCTAGATGTATTTGTTACCAAAATAACTTAGAAAAAGTCCTATGAAATCAATTCCCCAACAATTAAAGATCTCACACACTTGAGAAATAGATAGGGGCATTTCATAAGTTTGGAAATATTACCAGTCCGTTGATACATATCACAATTTTTAACAAATCTATGTGCATCCTTGAATATTGAAGGCCAATAGATTCCAGACTCAAGGACTTTTCTTTCAGTTCCATTAGCTTGATAATATCCTCTTGATGGTCTTTCACGATAATATCTAAGGATGCTAAAAGTTTCATCATAATCCACATATCTTCTTATGATTCGATCTATACAATAGTGAAACAAAAGTGGGTCTTTCGAAAATAATGTTTTGCATCAGAAAGAAATTTCTTTCTCTACTGTGAAGTAAAATCTTTAGGAATAATTATTATAACTAAATAGTTAGCAAAATTAGCAAACCATATAGAAGAACATTTTTACTTTCAATCCACAAACATTGCTCATTTGAAAAAAGTATCATTTATCCCCTCATTTTTCAATAGCTCTAAATTGGGGTTTTCCAATCTTGACAAATGATCTATAGCCAAGTTCTTAGTCCTTTCTTATCTTAAATCTCCAAGTCAAATTCTTGCAAAAGTAAAACTCATTTTATCAACATGCTTAGTAAGAAGGTACTTCAATGATGAATGGTTAGTATATATAATCATTGTAAACAAGACAACATAAAAACAGAATTTATCAAAAGAAAAAACTTTAACAATAAAATTTTTTCTATTCTGGTATAATTCTCATGTGTTGCCATTAAAGTCTTACTTGCATAGAGAATTAGCTAAAAATTTCTTTCCTCACCATTTTCCAAGTACTACTCCCACTGCAAAAATCCCTAGTAGTGCACATTAATTCAAATAGGAATGACCAATCAGGTGTAATGAAGATAGAAGAATTAATGCATATTTATTTGGGTATAAAAATCATCTAAAAATAAGCATATTCCCAATCAAGTTTAAATTAAAACGTTAACCCCAAATTACACATATGAGCAAGCGTACTCATCGTTAAACATAGCATAGGATCCGAACGAGTGTCAATCCTCCAGGAACAAGTATGCATTAATCACTTTTCTTTTATTGTTTAACCGACTCAATAAAGTAAAAAATAAATAAAAAATAAAAGAAAATAAAAGAATATATATACATGTCAAGGATGGAGAATTATGTAACTCAAACCATTATTTTAACAAATATGATCTTAAAGGACTTAATCATTATTATAATTAACGATTCTCTTAGCATCATGAAGGATTAAGATAGATTCACTTCTTTTTCAATCCATGCAATCACTACCTTTTAGATAAATTAGAATCGCTTGGTCTCGACTCAACTAATTCACCTAAAAGATGCATATTAAACACAATCCTTGACTAAATTTCCTTGGTCTCAACAAATTTAAAACATGAAATTAACCAATGAATCCTTGGTCTCGGCAAACATCAATTAACCTTTAATTATCTAGTCCTCATCAATTAACCCTCTTGGTCTCAGCGAGTTAATAGATAACAAATATGAAATCAATAAATTGAAACCACCATCAACCCTTTTCGTCTCAACGAGTTAATGGAAAGAACCAACCAATTAATATCGTAATAAGCTCAAGTAATTAAATACCAAGAAGAACAATCAATTAATTAAAAGATCAAGTACTCTAAAAATTATGAATACCTAAAACAATGTTAAATTACAATAAAACAATTAAAACATTATTGTTCAAGAAAAAGAAAACAAAGTAAAAGAAAGCACTCATAGACAAACCTCATTCTTCTTCCTTTGAAAACCTTTTTGTACAACCCTCCTTGATTTGGAGAATTCCTCATTCGATTTGAGTGATTTTCTATTGTAATCTATGAATTCCCCCATTCTCTTGTGTTTTCCATTTATTTATAGGCTTAGGAAGTGCCTAAACTCATTGGTGCAAGGTTCTTGGCCGAGTAGATGTAGGAAAATACTAAAATTCTGCAGATTACCAAAAACCGCGTGGAAAAATCAAGATTCTGTCTTATCCTCAGGGCACAGCAGGCACTGGCGCCGGTTGTGTTCTTTTTCTTCAATCGTTTGTCGATTTTTTCTTGATTTCAGTACAATGTTGTCCAGAGTACAGCCGGCGCCAATTTGGTTCTATTCCAGTCCTATTTCAACAATTTTTTATCGCTTTGAAGTGCGTGCCAACAGTGTGTGGCTGGCACCGGTTCCTCTGCGTTGGCCGGCGCCACCTATGTGCTGTTTTGCAACATTTTTGCTTTGTTTTATCCCTAAAATATGAAATAATAAATAAAATACCTTTCCAAGGATAAAATCTCAAATATGAGGGAATATGATTAGTTATTGAATAGAATGTATCATAAAATAGCCTCAAATAACTAAGAAAAAATATGAATAATTTAGGCCCTATCGAAAATCACTCAAGTTCTATTTTAATGTATTGAAAGTGAATAAGCATTTTTCATCAAAATTGCAAGAAGTATCCTTTTCAAGCAAAGAAGTAAGACATTTTGAAATTTTGAAAAAAGTTGATTGAATCTCCTATAAAAACATGCATGAAACCATGAAGGCTGCAGATGGCTTTTATAGAAGTGGGTGTAAAAAACTTCTCAATAGCTTCAATCTTTAGTTTATCAACTTCCAAACCCTTCTTTGATATCTTGTGTCCCAAAATAATACTTTTTCGAATAGTGAAATAGCATTTTTTCCAGTTAAGTACATGATAAGTTTCTACACATCTTTGAAGCACTATTTCTAAAATCTTCAAACACAATTAAAATGAATCTCCAAAGATAGAAAATCATCCAAAATACTTTTCATAATGTTACCCACTGATGCCTCAAAAATAGCCATTATACATATTTAAAATGTACCTGGACCGTTACAAATACTAAATGGCATATGACGATAAGCAAATGGACTAAAAGGATATGTGAAGATGGTTTTCTTTTGATCTTCTAGGGCTATAGGAATTTGAAAATAGCTCAAGAATCTATCCAAGAAAGAATGTTACATACAACCTACTAACCTCTCAAACATTTAATCATTAAATGGAAGTGGGAAGTGATTCTAACTTGTTGCTTTGTTAAGCTTCCTGTAATCAATACACACTCTTCATCCAGTGACCAAACTTATTGAAATGAGTTCATTCTTGTCAATAGGTGATATTATCATTCCATCATTCTTTGGGACTAATTGTGTTAGACTCACCCATATATTGTTTGAAATAGGGTATATAATTCCATAATCAAAAGGTTTAATCACCTCACCATTTATTGAATCAGTCATGTTTAGGTTGAGCCTTCTTTGTGGTTGCAATACTAGTTTTGCATCCTCAGGAATACCATTCATATTCAAAGTAACACATATCTCCAAGAAACTTGCTATGTGAGCATTAAGGTTTTCATTTGGCAACCTATCAAATTGCATAAGTTGTAGAATCATTTGAATAAAATTGGGTTTAATCTCAAAATTATTATTTTCAATCCTTAGCATTCCTATTCTAAATTTTGTATCGGATAAAGAAGGCCTTGCATAATCTGCCATTGTTCTCCTACCATTCCTATTGTTACTAACTCCATTTCTACCATTTCCATTTTAACCTCCTTTGTTCTCCATCTCTCTAACATGATTATCTACTCTTCCACCTTGATCAACAAATTAACTTAGTTGATCTTCCTTCTCACTTCTTTCTCAAAGGTTTTTCAATTTCAAGATCAAGTTTCACAATATCACAACAAACTACTCTACTTATACACGAGGAAAATAACCTACCAAATAAATATCAACAAAACAAAATTACAAAGAAGTCAAATTACTTAACATAAAGAAAGAAAATCACAACAAAATATAAATTAGTACAACAAGGTATGCATGCCAACTAGTTAATTAAAAGAATGAAAATATTTACAAAATAGCAAAATATAACAAGAAAAGGTAATATTTACAATTTCTCATGTACAAACTGCCTACATGTAAGTAAGTGGTATTTACAAATTTACTAGTATACAAGGACTAAATCAATAAACCTTAAGCTTTTTGGAATATTACCATTCAATCCCTGGCAATGACATCAAAAACTTGACGGGACGTGTGTGCGATGTATAGGAAAAAGTATCAACAAAATCACACAAATATTTAAGTTTTAATTAAAAATGCCACAATTACTCAAATACACACACTTTAGACAACAATACCTATCATGCATTATAGAATCCTAATAGCTGAATCTATGAAAAATGTGACAACTAATCTTACTTCACTCTTATTCTATTATTTAGCTAACAAAATAAAGGGATAAGAAAATGTAAATAGCAAGACTAAACTATGCTAGATCACTATAGAGAATACAATTAATTCACACAAGAAAAGTCCTAAAGGTAATAAAGATTAGGAAGAAAGAGTAAAGTTATGTAAAAGAAAGAAATCTCCTTAATTCATGGCAAGGAAAGAACATCTTCCAAATAAATTATTCCCCAATCTAGGCATTAGAAAGAATTATAAAAGTAGATTTTACTTTTTTCTTGAGTTATGAAATTCGTAATCTAAAGTTAACCTAAGCAATGCAAGCAAAGAAATCATTAAGAACAATTCAATTGCACAAAATACCCAAAAGTCATAAAATCCTTCTCTTTAGATGATTTCATTAACCTTTTAATTGTTAGTGTTATGCCCTAGAGGAAATAACTTATAAATTGTATATGACATATTTATATAATAAAAGCATTCTTTATTGTATCAGTTTGTTTCATTTATACTTCATATGTGTAAAACTGTTAGGCAAAGTTCCAAGCACATAATATAGTGTTAAAGAAATTATGATATAAATCGTAATGTAAGATTCCTACTACACTATTTAGTACTTGCACTCAAATTATCCCTAATTATAGGATTAATCAGATAGGACATTATTAATATGCTAAGATTCACACGTGTTATACTTCTTTCTTGGATCAATCTGTGGTTCTCATATCTATGAGTATTGTACTACTTAAACTTTATACGTGAATGATTTTTAAGTGAACAAGTTCATTGAACGACCTAACTATGAGAAAATCACATGGATAATTATTTAGTATCAATGATAGAATCTCATTATAGCAAATGTGGAAGTATCCTTAGATTTGAGATCTCTATGGTACTTTATTTACTAAGCATTATACATTGATTCCAATCTCTAGAGTCCCTACAAGACCACTTATGGGATGGATATTGAGTACAACATAAAGTAAATGAAAATAGTTGAAAGGGTCAATAAAAGATTCATCACTCCTAATAGTAGAGGCGTATATCTCAAGGCACTTGTATGGAATCATTACTCGAGAAGTTCTTGGCCCAGGCGACTATTTGTTGGAAATAGTTCCAATTGATACACATGGTCAATAATGGATTATGGGACAAGTAATAATTAATTGGGGATAGAATTAATTATATTCTAGTATGTGTTGGTAGTAATTTTATACTCTGAAGCCGAATGAGATATATTATGATGAAATGAATTTATTGCACTAATATTTTGCTATTGAAATGTTCATGTCAAGCTACTTGATTTTCCGAACTTTTGGGTGGTCATGATGTGTTACTAGATGCCACTATTGATTTGCTAAATATGAATTTATTAATTAAAAAATTAAAAAAGTCATCATAATTAGAACTAATAAGTTAATTCTAATTATTAATGATTATTAAATCTATAGCGATTAGAAATAATTCATATTAGCTACAAATTGATTACAAAACATAATAGGTTAGACACAATAGAGGAATTAGTACTGAAGATATTATATGACAATATGAAAGGGTTAATTTATGAGAAAGAATAATTATTGCAAGCTAATTATAAAGTATTATAATTAGTTGAGTGAAATTGTAATTGTTCAAATGGTTTGTGATTGAATTATGAACTTGTTATAGTTCAAGGGGCCTTATTACAATTATGAAAACCAAATCCCATAATAATTGATAAAGGCTTTTATTATTGTTTCCAAAATGTGGTTTTGGAAATAGAAGCTACGTAGGCTACATTTGTTGTTTTGATAAAGGGGGCACTATATATTTCTTCTATAAAGACCAAGAGAATTGGTTCTCAGTTTGGTCTTTTTGCTTTCTAAAAATTCCACCACCATCTAAAATGAAAACCAAGAACATAGAAAGCATTTTTTATTTTTCTTCTTGGGAATTAAATCCGCAATGCTACCAAAAATAAAATCCACTAGCATCAGTTCTTGGTGCCTGTAGAGTACAGTTCCTCGTGTGGATACTATTAGACAAATTTCTATACTTGAGATTTTGGTGGTTTATGCTTGAACAAGTTTACGGAAGGGTTTCGTGTGTGAGAAGAAAATTTTAAAAGCTGCATTTTCAAGGTAATGATTTTTCTTCCCTCTCCTAACCCGTTTAATTACATACGAATGATATTGTTGCGTGGATTTCATTTATTTTTCGTAGCGCATTAATTGTTATTTCATATTCAAAATCCAACAATAGAATCATGCCATTTTGTATGCGTTTTATGGGTTTATTATTATTTATTTTAAGATTGTTTCAAAATAAATTTGGCATTCTAAAATTGTTTCATAATTATTTTGAAATTTGAAATTGTTTCAAAAATTAATTTTGGGTCAATGAAATTGTTTCACAATATATTCTAATTTTGGAAAAAAAAATTGTTTTAGTGGTTTATTATTTTTCTGCATATTAATTACTAAAATTGGTTTTAGTAAAAAGATTTGTGAAATTCAGAGAATTTTGTTATAGAAAAATTTAAAAAAATATATTTTTTTTATTGTGTTCAAAATTGATTTAGAAATTGTAGATTTCTAATTTTGTAACAAAAATTGTTGGGAAAATACTTTGTGAAAATTTGAAATTTGATTGGAAATTGTTTTAATTTAATTATCTCGGAAGGGAAAAAGAAAAATATTGTTTTTAGAAAAAGGGGGGGGGGGGGATAGCATATTTCTGGAAATTGTTGCCAAAAAATAAAAAAATACATATATATTTTATGCTTAAGGAAGCCCGCGCGGGGCTTGAGGCCAAGCTTGCGCAGGGCTTTCTTAAAGCCGTGTCGGGCTTCAATGAATATATATTTAAAAACAATTTGCTTAGCAATTGCAATTGTTTTCTTTTCACGAGCCAGCGTGGGGCTTGAGCAATCCCACGCGGGTTTTTTCTACTTAAAAAAAAAAAAAAAAATCTTTTGTGTTTTTCCTTTTGACCCACAGATTTTTTTTTCCAAAATTCAAAAATGTACCCAATTTTTTTTTTCAAAATTTAATTTTGGGACTAACCACATTATTATTCCAAAATAATGATTTTGGAAATTTATATATATATATATATATATACATATATATATTGCTTAATATGTTTATATATATTGCTTAATATGTTTTAAGCATGATTTTGGCATGTTGGCTTGGTTATGAACTTAGACCATCTTTTATCTTAGGGAACTATTTGATTAGCAAGCCAGAACAGAGAAATACAAGATCTCTAAATAGCTGTTCCGATCTAAGATGGTTGAGGGTGCTTCTGTGGCCACTTATGGGCTGAAAATACTGGGCTTGATTGAGAAGCTTGGGTCACTTGGGTTTGTAATGGATCGTGAATTAAGTGTCACTTAATTCTATAATCTTTGCCAAGTAGTTTTTCACAATTTGTGATTAACTACGAAATAAAGAAGATTGAGACCACACTACTTGAGTTAATCAACTTTCTCAAGACTACAGAAACTTCCTTGAAGAAAGAAGCCAATGTAGTTATACTGGTAGATTTTTCTTCTTCTAAGCAGAAAGTTCCTAAAAAGAAAAAGAAGGTTCCCACTAAGCCCAAAGGTGGCATGAAGAAAAAGGAGGCAACGGCCAAAGGGCCATGTCATCATTGTGGCAAGATAGGCTATTAGATGCGTAATTGCAAAGCCTACCTAAAGACTATCAAAGAAAGGAGGGTGAAGGAGAAGCTAATAGGGAATTCTACTTCCACTACTAGAATGTTTATGATTGAACTTAATATTGCCCTAAAAATGAGGTATAGGTATTGAATCTTGGATGTGAATCTCATTTGTACAACAATTTATAGGGACTAAAGGACAGTAGAAGGCTTGAAAATGGCGATGTGGACCTACGTTCTGCAAATAGAGCAAAGGTTACTGCACTTATTGTGGGGACTTATCATCAACACTTGCCTTCTGGATTGATCTTAGAACTTACAAACTATTATTATGTACCTATTTTACTTAAGAACAGTGTCTCAGTTGCACGTTTGTACATAAATAGTTTTTATTCAATTTTCAAGAATAAAGGTTGTTCTTTTTCATTAAATGATGTCCAAAATGGTACTGTAACTTTGATAAATAGTTTGTATGTGCTAGACATAAATGATCATATTCTCAATATAAACAAAAAGAAATAAAGAAAAGATAATTCAATCTCATCTCACTTATGACACTATTGTTTAGGCCGTATAAATGAGAATTGCATTTCTAAGTTACATAAGCTTGGACATAAGGTCATTTGATTACGAATCATACGGCACACGCGAGTCTTGTTTACTTGGAACAATGGCTAAAACTCCCTTTTTTGGAAAAGGATAAAGGGCTAAAGACTAATTAGAACTCATACATACTAATGTATGTGGCCTAATATCAATACAAGTAATAGGAGGTTATCAATACTTTAAACATTATTGGTCATTATTCATGATATGGGTATTTGTATTTAATAAAATACAAATCTAAAGCCTTTGACAATTTTAAAGACTTCAGGAATAAAGTAGAGAAATAACTTGATAAAAGTATTAAGACCCTAAGATCTGATCGAGGAGGTAAATACTTAAACTATGAGTTTCAAAGTTATCTAAAAGATAATGGGATATTATCCCAATGGACTTCACCATCTATATCTAAACATAATGGTATCTAAGAGAAGGAATTGAACCTTTGTAGAGATAGAATAGACTATGATGACTTTTCCAGACTTACCAAAATCATTTTGGGGATATGCATTGGAGACTATTGTTTATATACTAAATAGTGTTCCGTCAAATATGGTTGATACTGTCCTATTTGAGTTATTTTTGGTAAGAGACCAAAGTTATCTCACTTGAGAATATGGTATTGCCTTGCTTTTGTTAAAAGGCCGCAGTCAGACAAACTTGAATGTAAGTCTAACAAGTGTTTGTTTGTTGGATATCCAAACGAATCATTTGGATATTACTTCTATCTTCCTTCCAAAAATAAAATGTTTGTTTCGGAGCATGTCGTATTCTTAGAGAAAGAGCACATACTTAAAAGGAATAGTGTGAATAAAATTGAACTTAGTGAAGTTCAAGAAGAACAAACAAACATGAACCACTTGAACCCATATTTATTGGAAGAATAGAAGAACCTTCATCTACACAAGAACCTTGTAGATCGAGTAGGATATATGAGGCATCTGAGAGATAAAGACTTCTCATATGTGACTATAATAACGTATTGCTCATAGATGAAGATGAGACTACAACTTAAAAGGATGTTCTAAATATTTCAGAACTTGACAAATGGCTTGAGGCTATGATGTCAGAAATAGATTCTGTGTATAATAACTAAGTATGGACATTAGTTAATCTACCCGAAGGAAGTAAACCTATTGGGTGCAAATGGGTTTTTAAAAATAAAACCGACATGGATGGTAACGTGTTACCTATAAATCACGATTGGTTGCTAAAGGTTATCGTCAACAATATGATATTAACTATGACAAAATTTTCTCACCAGTTACTACGCTAAAATCCATAAGGATACTCCTAGCCTTTGCCACCTATTATGATTATGAAGTCTGGCAAATGGATGTGGAAACAACTTCCTAAATAAAAACCCAACTAAGGAAGTATACATGACACAACCTAAGGGTTCCACATCCAAATATCATGGTAAAGTGTGTACGCTGCAAAAGTTCATTTATAGACATAAGAAAGCTTCTAGGAATTGGAGCATCTGTTTCGATGATGTAATACCCCTACTAAAGGTAATAGGAGAAGCATATCAATACCGAGTGTCGCACTGTCTAGTTTCTTAGACAAGGGGTCTTTATAACAGAAACAATAGAGTATACAAGGTCCAGATCTATACAACAATCCATACTAATGGTCACATGGACATATATAACAGAAAATCTCATACGTGAAAATTTCCATTTCACATCAGTAATAAGGCACAATATCAAAAGAGAAACGTTCAGACTTAAACTGCTGTCACTGTGGTATTATCCTTCTATCCGTAGGTCTGCTCAATTCTAGATCCAACAAAAAGGTAAGATAAAAGACATGTATGAGAGAAAAATCACCTAGTAAGTCCCGTGTGTGCTAGTACTTCAGTAAAAAAATAGAGTACATAAAAGTTTTGTGGAATAGCATATCATTTGTTCATTGAAAACAATTCCAAATCTTTCTAAAGAAGAGTTTATTCAGAACTTAATCAGTTTTGGAAAACGGTGTTTTAGTTTCAAAACATTGCCCTGATTTTTGAATCACAAGTACTTCACTAATACAAGATCGGCATATATACAAGTTTTGCAGTCCTTGCCTTTGGCACCACATATCATTGTACTGAGAACGTAGCCTCCAGTACTTAATCCGTGCATTGCCAAAATAAGTACATCACAGCGTACTTTTGCTCAGGTGTACCGCAGCATACCTAGTGTACCGTAGTACACTCTTACCAACCTTAATCACCATAAGCCAGGGGTCCTCATACTAACCTTACTCACCATAAGCCCGGGATCTCCATACCAACCTTACTCACCAGGGGTCCCCATACCAACCTTACTCACCATAAGCCAGGACGACTCGTCTCAATGTCCTGTCGCCCCATTCGGAGTAAAATAATCCCTAGAATTAGGCCAGGTTATTAGGGTCGTCTAACTCTAACATAGGCTAGTACAAAGATCAAAGTCCTTGCTGAGTACTCAATGTTGTCAATACCAACCCCTTTTGACTGATCTACCCAGAGGGTTATCTGATCCCATAGGATTTTCAAAATAAACATTTTTGGGGCAAAATAACATTTTCCAGAATTTGATCCCATTGACTCGCAAGTCAGATCATCATTCACATAGGCTTCGTAGAGCTAATCAATTTATCCCATGGGCACATCAGGCCAATAAAATAATTTTCGGGATCAAAATGTCATTTTTTAAAAGTTAATCTCATCACGAGAGATCATTTTCCAAAACCATGTCAAAACAAGTTAAAGAGTTCTTTTCACACATCAAAAGAAGCTTCTAGGAGTATTCGGGTCATTTTGCCCGTACTTGATCATAAAAGTCATTCCCAAAGGCATTTGGGATATTTTACCCATTCCCGATTCCAAAAGACTTTCTAAGAGTATTCGGGTCATTTTACCCTTACCCAATTTAAAAAATATTTACAAAAGTTCCAATAAGGATATTTGGGTTATTTTGAATAGCCAATTCTAAAGGTTTTCATAAAACATTCCAATAAGGACATTTGGATCATTTTTCAAATACCCGATTCTAAAAAGAACTCGTTTAAAAAAATCCAGAATTCTAATCCCAAAAGAGAATTAAATTCAAAGTTTTCAAACACATTTCCATAAAATTTTTCAATAAGGGTATTCAATCAATTTATGAATATCCAATTCTAAAATTTACCATTTTCTGAAAATCCTAAGTATTTAATCCAAAAAGGATTAGTTTCACAAATTCATGCTTTAATCATCTATTAAGGTTTCCAAACAAATTATGAAGTTAATTCAAGCCCAAAATGGCGCAAAACGATTCTTGCTCAGATGAACCTTAAATACATTCAAGGATTTCTAAAACGGTATAAAACATAGTATTTCATGGAAAAGTGAACTACAATAGCTTCCAAAAGGTTTTAGAATTTAAAAGGACTCACCTCATGTCTTAATTAACTCTTTTCCGTTTACGACCGTCCAATCACCGTTTCTACTATTTTCAACGTTCCGTTGGCCATTTATAGATAAATGTATACCAAAAACTAATTTTGAATTAAATCGTGTTTGGCCAAAAATTAGCTGACGGTTAGCCGACATGCCCGACAGGTAGCTGACGTCCATTCAAAGTTTAGCCGATGGCTAGCTGACAGGGCCAATGGTGAGCCGACGGTTAAGGAAATTGTTCAACTTTCATTCACATCATTTATTCGTCGTTTGATCAATTCTTTAGATTTACTTTTTTCACATCCTTTCTCCCTTCATATACAAGGGATTCGCTTCATAATTCACATTCATTTCATCCAAAATCACACAATTAATCATCCTTAAGTTTATCTATTTTCAGACTAATTTTCTAGAATTTCACTGCTTGACACATGATTTTGTTTTGCACATAACTTTTAATCCACAACTCCGATTTGGCACTATGATGTGCCAAAATGACTCTAAGGCTCTTAAATTTAACTTTGTAAAATTGCTTTTTAGAGTCCTGGTTCTTGTGCCATGCTACAAGGCAAAAACAGCCCCAGTAGTTTTGCATCAATTCTACTATTCATGCTTTCCTTTATTTTCCTTTAGCCATTAACACCTTGGAAACATTAATTCATTCAATTTTTCCATCAAATAATATTTAATTCTATGATTTCCATATTCTAATAGCTTAAAAAGGTCGCATTTATTCAACACAAATTCACCTTTTCTAATCACAAGCTAGTACAATCCATTTTTCTAACCAAGTAACTTCCATTTTCATTCTACTTTGGTCATCATTTCTTGAACCAAAAGCAATCCTTCAAACTACCATCCATATTTAGTTCTTCGTCACATAAACATTATCCAAAAACCTCCTAGGTAGCTGGCACACAAAAGCATATACAAGGTTCATACATAAAGTTCACAAACCCTAGCTTTTGATCTAAAATCAAGACATGAAAATCATGTTTTCATGTTAAAACTCATACCAAAATAATCACTGTAATGAGATCTATGACTTTAATTCTTGAAGCATAGACTTTTACCTTGTATGTGGGATCTCTTGGCTTGATTTTGCTCCAAAACACCAAGAACACACACACACACACACACACACACACACACTTCTTTCTTTCTCTCTCCTTTTTCTTTTTCTCCATATTTTTCTCTAGCTTTCCTTTCCTTTTCTTTCTCTCTTCTTTCTTTATTCCTTATGGACAAATTTCTTGCTAAAATTTAGCTCCTCAACCACCATTCTTGGTCAAATATTAGCCATTCATTTCTTATTGTCATTAATTGTATGGTGGTTAAAACATAGGTGTGTTCCAACGAAAAAGCACTAGCGGCCACTGCCAATTACTTGGACACTCTCTAGTGTCATGGCATAGCAAAAAGTAAGCATGTGCATCCTTATCTACAACCGAGGTTGAAAAATACAAGTGCGTACCTACAAGAAATTAAGTGTAGCAATACATTTCTTGTTCTTTGAAATTGTCACATGATCTTTGTAATTTCTGTGGATGAAAAATACATTTCTTGATTTTGGTCTCAATTTCAATTGCGTACCTATATTATGTGACAATACAAGTGCTATCAATCTAACTAAGAATCTTGTTCAACATTCTAGAACCAAGCATATAGACATCATTTTATTAGGGATCATGTGCTTAAATGAGATGTATTTGTTGAATATATTTCAACTGATGAACAACTTGCGGATATTTTTACAAAACCTCTAGAAAAAAAAAGTTAAATAATTTGAGAAAAGGCTTAGGAATTACAAAGATCATGTGACTGTCATAATTGCTAAAGAATTGTTGTTTTCATTTGTAGAACCACTGAAGATTCAACTTTTTGACAATGACCGTAGATACAGCATTTCGAGGAACAAGTCCAAAATTCACTTCAAAAACTCTCTCTTGAAGGAGTTCCCTTTTGGATGGATATTTCAAATCAAGCCTGAATCCAAAATAGAATCACCTCTAATCTTCGTATATCCCTTAAGAATAACCACTGCCAGGTTTTTCTTTTTGAGTTTCAAAATATTATCACTTTTCTAAAGACACCTTTTGAAATCTTTGATGAAAAGGCTTTTTCCAATGTACTTGAGCGTACTTACTATCACAACTTCCTAAGAACTCACAAAAGGTTTTCTCTCTCCCCTCTCTCCCAAATTCTGAAACCAACCATGCTTCATCTTCTCTCCCTCAAAATCTTCTAAGCTTCTCTCTGAACAACTGAAAGTCCAAACCTTCATCCTCTAACTACAATGGCTAAAGCACCAAAAATCAACCAAACCCAAATTAAAGAAAGTCCGAAAAACATCTCCGATGATGATGAAGAAATGAACAACAACGAAAAATGGAAAGAGGTTGCTCCAGAACTCTTGGCTTCTCAGAATGTCTCCTCTAAATAATCTCCAGAACAGGAAAGTTTTGAAATCCAGGTACCTCAGTTTTTAGATTCCAAAAGTGAATCTGATGAATGGCTTTTGAGGAATCAAACGGAGATTGTTAGCTATCATGCAAATCCAGTATCTTTTTTGAATATTTTAAATTTGTTAAAAATGTTTGAGTCTCCTAGTTAGGGAGCTCTATTATCTGTAGATGAGAAACTATTTACCACTCTCATTTGGGAATTTCATGCTAACCTAAGAAATGGTTGATTAGAGGAAGCCAAATGAGGGTTCGTGGTCTAGTGGTACACTTCTATAGTTGGGGGTAAAAATCTTGAGTTTGATCACCATCTGTTAAACAGAATGGTTATGGTCAGAGATAGCGGGATTCAATATTTTGAATTGAACAAGTTTCCAAAAAGAACTGATATGTTTGGTTTAAGGAAGTTAGAAAGTATGCTTACTGGCGGGAAGAGTTTTAAGAACTCAAGTTACAGAAACACAAAGTGGTTGAATGGAGAGGGTAGGATCCTGCACCACATGGTTTCAACCATGGTGGTTCCAAGCTTCAGACACAAAACTTCAATCAACATAATGTAAATGGGGATTATGCTGGTGCTCACTGAAAGCAGTCAAATAAGTTTTGGGTATCTTGCTGCTAAGTTGATGATGTAAATCAGGAATACCTCCAGCAAAGCCCTGCCTTATGGAAACCTATTGACTAAGGTGTTTAGGTATTTTAGTGTTGATTTAAATTCTGTCACCCCTACACCCACAGAAATAAATGTGTACAGCTTTGAGTCATTTGAACAAATGGGATATGTGAGATTGGATGATGAATGGATTCAGCTTCGAGATGCAGCTAGTGATGAAAAAGAAAAACTATTGAAAGTAAAAATTGAAGGTAAGGGTGCCCCTTCTGCCAGCGCAAAGAGAAAGGTTAAGGTAGAACCTCAGGAAGAATCCTCTACTAAAGGGAAATAGTGAACTTAGGACAAAAGCATCAGTGAAAGCATTTTAGATGGAATAAATTTTTTGGCTATTAAAGTGGATAGCCTTAGTTCAGAGATTCAAACTCTTGGGAATAGGCTGACAATTGTGGAAGAAAAAGCTAAAAAGGATGAACTAATGTCTGTTCTATCAGCACCATCCTCAGAAAAGGCAACCCAAGACAATCTGTCCTTAATGCTAAAGAAGAAGCTGCGAAAGAGAAGCGGGTTGAGCAAATAGCAGTCCCTGAGCAAGGTAGAGAAACAATCCCATATCACGAAGATTTAGTACCCCCTACCCCTACTGAGCTCCCTGTCTCATCTGGAAAGTGACAGAAGCATGTGGTAGTTAAGCGAAAATCCCGTAAGCTTGCTGGCCAACATTCTAAAAAGGGTGCTGAGTCCAAGATCAAGACTATTTAGATTTCCTGAGTGATCGGATCATTGGATTGATTTCCAGCCTCCCTCTACCGAAAACTCCTTACTAGTTTTCATTGAACAATTTACTTTTTGTCCCTTATCTACTGTCTCTGCTTAGTTTATGAATGCTTCATATATACAATCTTCTCTGATTCAGATATTTACTTATTACTCTTCTTACTCTACATTTTGATTGATGACAAAAAGGGGAGAAAAATGATAGCTGGGATTGTGATCTATGGCTGGGAGAAAAATGGCGATTTTGCAGTACTGAGATCTCTGCCGCTGTGATATGTAGTGGTCATCTCCATGGTTGTGATATATAATGCTATACTACTGATATCATTATGTGATTATTATTGATTATGCTATTGATTGTGCTCTGACAGAACAACTGTTGGGTGAACTACAAAATTAGATGTTTGTGCGTGTTGTGCTATAGATTGGAAATAGTTATTATGCTTTGCACTACAACAGATTTATTTGCTGACTCTGTATATATTGTAAGATCTTGTGAAACTCTCTATGGAATTAATGTTGGGATTTGGGTTTGATCAAACCAACAAACTATGTAAATTTTTTATATTGGTTATTTATATTAGTTTATGATAAACATAATTTGTGATCTCTGATTGATTGTGATCATAGCTTGCTGCTTTCCAAAAAGATTTAAGTGACTCATTGAAAACCAGTTTGATATCCTATTTTCAGTTAAAGGTGTTTCTTGTGTATAAAGGTATCATTGAGATTAAGGTTGTTGATCAATCTGTTTATGAAAGCTATTACGATATTGTTGTTGATCAAAGCTATTATGGAATGCTCTGTGTTAAAAATCATAGCTGATAATGATAGTTATTCATATATATTGCATTGCTCAAAACTTTCCTTAAAGTCTAAAATTTATTGGGAAAACTATGCTGAATTAAAAATTTTGACGACTCGTTTTCTGCTCATAGACAGGGGGAGTTTTGGACACGCATTTTCTTTTGATCCAAAAGTCCAGTCCAAAAATGAATTTTAGCAAGAAGACTATTTATGTCTAACTTTAACCTATTTTAGACACATGTTTTAGACATCCAAAATGTAACGTCTAAAAGTTCCATAGTTTCACTCCTCCGAGTTTCGGATACACATTTTAGACAAAGTTTGAATTCAGTTTTCTCCCAAATCGCACTTCTTGATCCGATATTTTACATATGTTCATATATGCACATATTAAGGGAGAGCATATCATCTTATGACTTAGTTACTATACTGCCTCATGTACATATTCATACAATTTTTATTGTGGCTATTATTTTAAGGAATAGCCGTGTGATGGAAGTAAGAACGATATGGAGGTTGGTTGGGCCATAGGCTTATTGAGCCTTGTTTATGAGTATATGCTTTAATTCTTTTTATCTTAATCTCATAAGCACTCTTTGAGTCCTATAATAAGATATTACACTTCATCAAGTTTGTCATCACTCAATAGGAGAGATTGTTAGTCCTAAGTGCATTCTCCTGTATTTTGACTTATGACAAATATTGATGAGGACTAACCTGTGTGATCTATATGTTACTGGACATGTTTGAGACCTCAGTTCTTCTAAGGCATGCAAATAAGATTACCAAGCAACTCTTGGGCAATAGTATCCGAGAATGGGTGATCAAGTACAACATTAAGCTTAAGAGATTGCATACCAAGAATACATTATGGAAGAACCTTAGACTAGGAATCTTTGTTAAGGTATTTTTTTTGTGTAAATTCCTATGTCTTATTTACCTTATGATTCAGTTTAATTCTATCTTAAAGCACTAAAGCAAAAATATTTCAAAGTTTTAAATCCTCAAAATTTTGAATTGAGTAATTTAGGTGACCCTAAATGCAAAAGCTTCGTCCGAAATCTTGTTAACAGTGTCAAATCGATTTTGCCTAAAAAAGTGCCATTTTGGACTTACCTTTTGGGTGCACCATCATCTAAAACTTGAGTCTAAAACTCTAGAAAATCTGACAGTGAAAACTAGCCATTTTCTAGCCTTTGGAACTCTACTTTTGCCACTATATAAGGTTTCAAAACTCGATTTCAAGGTAGATTTTTGTCCTATCCTTAAAATAAATACTCTTGCTCTATACAATACAAAAATCTCCTTTTTTATAGTGCTTCAAAGTGAAATTAAATTGTATAAAAAAGTAAAGCTTTTTTGAGCTCATTACTTTTTATATTTGCTAAAAAAAGTAAGCCATTTTCATTTCATTTCTTCAATCATCGTTGTATATCAAGGTTGTGGTGTAAAACATATTTGGGGTGAACCTTGATTTCTTGCTTGATTGAGAGGTTTTGGCAAAACCAAGTGTGGTGACCCTCTCTTGTATTCGGTGTAGGTTGATACTATTGAGTTGGGTAAATGAAATCCGGTTGAAAATCCTTAAGTGTGAACTTAAGGTAGTGGATGTAGATCTTGGTAGATTGAACCACTATAAATCTTGAGCAATCTCTTTCTGCATTCAATTTCGGTCAATTGTAATCTTCATTGCACAAAATTCTTTTAAATCCCTCAGAGGAAATTTTTATGGTTCTCACCATCTTATTTTCACTCCAGCATTAATTGCATCTTGCGTCATGTTTTATTCAAAGTGTAGTTAATTCCTAAGTTATTTTGAAAAGCTCTTGTTTTAGCAAGTTTCTTTGATTAGAAATTCGAATGAGCTTTTTCTCAAAAGCATTTTAAATTTGCCAAAAACCTTATTCACCCCCCCTCCCTCTAAGTTTTTTCAGGTAGGTTAGGTAGATAGAGACTCAAAAGAAGGTATAGATGAAGATGAAGCTCTAGCTCTCTTAGCCCTATGTGCCAATCCCTTAGGTCTCCTAGACAAGATGAAGAGTTGATAATAGAAAAAGGGAGCATATAGGAAAGAAAATCAGACACCATCAAGATCACTCCTTACAACACAATCAAACACAACCCTCAACCGTCTCACAATCACAACATCACTCAATCTAACCACCACATTAATATACCACAAAGCACCGCAAGATAATAAATAAAACACAACACAACCTCCTCTAAGAATACCTGCAAAAAGATTGCCATTGTCCAATCCCAAACACAATATTAATATCAATGATCAAATTAGTAATGTCGGTCATGTCATAATGTAAAGCTTATCATCACAATGCTAAGTCAAACATGAACAATTATTTCTCAATCTATGAAGCAAATAGCTTGGTGAGTGCATAATTACACACATGAGAGGCATGCTTAATAGCTCCCAAAAAGATGTGAAACATGAATTACATCAATCAAATATTAGTGTCAAGCATATTCTGATGCTAACTAAGTCTCAAAGAAAGCAAAATTTTCATTCAATCCATCTAACAAAAAATAAACAAGAATTTTTTGACCAAAATAAATAGGAAAATACCCAATAATCAATATGAAAAATTGAACCATAGAAAGTGCAGAAAATCCTTACCACAATAATCTCCAAATGTATGGGTGATGATCCTACGTAAAAAGATTGAGGAAACTGTGCACCAAGTGAAAGGATTGAAAAATGGGTTTTGTAAGAAAATATTAGAATTTTCTTGGTTTGAATAAAAAACTTCAAGAATAAAGTGATGATTTGTGTTTGGAAGGTGTTTTGGAGGGTTAGAAAGTGACTCGACGGTGTTTTGAAGCTGGACCCAACGATGGGTTGAGAAAAAAAAAAATAATAAGGGAGATGAAGGTTGGTTTGAAAGGAAAATAGCCAATTTTGGCTATTGTTAGGCTTTTACCCAATTAGACCTCATGCCAAGTCCAAGTACTGGGCTTGGCGCTCGGCCTAGACTATCTCGGCGCCAGGGCCAGAGTTTAGGCTTGGGGCCAGTTTAGCTCTGACCGACCAAAAATGTATTTTATTTAAAGTTAATTAATTAATGAAAACAACCACAATTAGAACCACAAAATTATGAAGAAAATTCATTCGAAAAATTAATAGGACAGAAAAATAAATGAAAGCACGTAAAAATTAGAGAGAAGTCCTAAACACTAAAGCATTAAAAATCATCATTTTCAATGGACTTGGTCACATGGTTTAGTCTCAGTATTTCCTAAAGGAGAGCCTGCTTGACGATCTCGAAGGAGTTTGGCCAATTGCCCAATTTGATTCAAGAGGTTGCGCATGGATGCCTCCTAATTTCTCATGGTTGCATCCACTCCTTGAAATTGTATTTCTGTACCACTTACCAATTGGTTAACCAACTCTTCCTATGATGGCTTAGGCGGTGGTGCATTCTAATACAAGGGGGGTTAAGTTCTTTGATTCCCTCCGAAGTTAGAAGAAATCTGCCTAGTTTGGTTTTGGTTGTTCTATGAAAAGTTAGGACGATTCCTCCAACTAGGGTTGTAAGTGCTACTATAGGGATTATTACCTTATTGTCCATTGCCCAGAAATGCAGCTTGTTTTAACGACTGTTGTCCATTGACCCATATTTTGGCACTCATGATTTAGATGTCATACTCTACAAAAATCACAACTTACACTCATAACTTCTCATTGGGAAGGAAACTTCACCATTTCCTCTATCTTTTGTGTTGGTGCCTCTACCTTAGCTTCCAAAGTAACCATTGCATCTACCTTATGTACTCTATCAACAAAAGCTTTTGACCTTGCACTTCCCCAAGCATAATTGTCTACAGTAAGATTTTCAATCAAATCAAACACCTTCTTCGGGATCTGAGAATTTATGGAACCTCCTACAAATGCATCAATTAGTTGCCTTGTTGAAAAGCTTAGATCACTATGAAAGATTTACATTTGCATACCTAGCTTGAAACCATGATGAGAATACTTTCTAAGCATCTCTTAGAACCTCTCCCAACACTCATAAAGATTTTCAGATTCTAATTGTTGGAATGTAAAATATCTATCCTAAGCTTGGATGTTGATGCGTGTTTATTTGGGTATAAAAATCATATAAAAAAATAAGCACATTTCCAATCAAGTTTAAATTAAAACGTCCAACCCAAATCACACATATGAGCAAGCGTACTTATCATTAACTGAGAATAGGGTTCAAATGAGTGTCGATCCTCCAGGAACAAGTAGAAATTAATTACATTTCTTTCATTATTTAACTGACTCGATAAAGTGAAAAACAAATAAAAGAAAAGAAAAGAAAAGAAAAATAAAAATATATACATGTCAAGAATGTAGAATTACGTAACTCAAACCATTGTTTAGACAAACATGATCTCAAATGACCTAACCATTTTCATAACTAATTCTTCTCTTGGCACCATGAAAGATAAAGGCAAATTAGCATTACTTGGTCTATCTTAACTAATTACTATCTTCTAGATAAATTAACATCACTTGGTTTGTCTCAACTAATTCATCCAAATGATGTATTAAACACAATCTTTGATTAAATTTTCTTGGTCTGGAAAATTTAAAACGTGAAATTAATCAATGAATCCTTGGTCTGGCAAACATCAATTAACCATTAATTACTCAATCCTCAGCAATTAACCTCTTTGGTCTAGCAAGTTAACAGCCAATAAATATAAAATCAATCAATTGCAACTACCATCAACTTCTTTGATCTAGCTAGTTAATGAAAAGAAACAACCAATTAATCTCGTAATACGCCCAAGTAATCAAATACCAAGAAGAACAATCAATTAATCAAAAGATCAAATGACTCTAAGAATCATGACTATCTAAAATAATGTCAAATTATAATGAAACAATTAACATATCATTGTTCAAGAAAAAGAAAACAAAGTAAAAGAAAGCACTCATAAACAAGCATCATTCTTCTTCCTTTGAAGATCTTCTTGTACAACCATCATTGAATTGAAGAATTCCTCCTTTAATTTGAGTGATTTTCTGTGATGATCAATGAATTCTCCCCTTTTCCCTTGTGTTTTTCATCTATTTATAGTCGTAGGAAGTGCCTAAACTCGTAGGTACATTGTTCTTAGCCGAGTAGAAGTTGGATAGTACTAAAACTCCATAGATTATCAAAAACCGCGTAGAAAAAATCAAGCACCGCCTTAACTTTAGGGCACAGCCGGCACCACCTAGGCTCTCGGAGCCGGTGTCGGTTGTGTTTTGCTTCTATACTTGTTCGCTGATTTTTCTTCGAATTTCACATGATGAAGACCAGAATGCAGCCGGCACCGATTTGACTCTATTTTGCTCTGTTTCACTAATTTTTCTGTCACTTTGAAGTTCGTGTAAACTGTGCATAGCCAACGCCAGTTCTAAGGCCCTAGCCGGCGCCGCCTCTCCTTTGTTTCGCGACGTTTTTATTTCGTTTTATCCTAAAAATTTAAAATAATGAACAAAATACCTTTCTAAGGGCAAAATCTCAAATATGAAGGAATACGACTAGTTATTGAACAAAATGTATCACGAAAGAGCCTCAAATAAATAGGAAAAATATGACTAATTTAGCCCGTATCATATTCCCCCACACTTAGCTCTTTGCTTGTCCCCAAGCAAAGTATCAAGAACAAGTAGGAAAACACAAGGTTTAACTCACTCAATCAATTTCAAAACAATATCTTTAACGCTTCCTTCATTCAAGGACATAGAATACATGATACTACATCGTTCACAACCAATGCAAGACTTGTGTTAGTGATAAATGACTTAGTAGAACCATCTCAATACTTCACAATATCCTCAAACCGTTGGAAAGAATTTAGTTAAAAAAAAAAAAAGAATATGCATTCCATAGACTAACTTTTCATACACCCTCTCCACTAATCCGAGACAGATCATGATTATACTAAGATTAAGTAGGACTTTTAAACTTGTAATGCAAGGCTAAAGGCTTGTAATGTAGCTTATCAAATGAAGGATATAGGAAAATCAAATAGCAAAGAAACTGAGAGTTAGCAAGAAAAGGATAAACAAAATGAATCAATAATTTCCAACTCTTCTTGCTCTCCTATTCCAAAAATCAATCAAACCATAACCTTATTTAACAATTCCTATGCACTTCAAGCAAATCCTGCACTTTTTCTCTTTTTCACAACTCTTCTTTATTTTTTTCCCACAAGATCACTCAATTTTTCAGCAATGGTGTTAATTACTTTATATGAACTTAACTTCTACAATTCAATCACCATCCCTTTTGTGATCTTTTCTTTTCTTCTTCTTTCACTTGTCTTTTCCTTCACTGCTGTTGTTTTCATTTTTCTTTTTCTTTCTCTTTCTTTTATTTCTTTCTAGCAGCTTTTTGTTTATTTTTTTTCTTTTCTTTTTCTCCCTTTTTCAACTTCTTTCTTTCATTCTTACTATTGCTTTTCTTTTCCCAGCTCAACTCATTATTAATCCATGACTGAAAGACACAAGTCATGATCTTTATCCCAACATTCTTTCTCAACATTCTCACACATATACTTTCATCCATCAAGAGCATAAAACTTTGGAAAATTATTCAAACTCTCAAAACAAGCAATGGACAAAGTCTTGTGACGGGTTTTAAAGAAAGAAATCAACAATTTAGGCTCAAAATAAGCACTAGGGATAATATGAAAATAGGTAGGCTTGAAAAGCTCAAACTATCCAAAGAAGGCCTATTACCGTCATCCCTAAGTTAAATCATGATTGTCTTTCTTATTTCGCCTCGAGAGGTATTCAAGTAAGTTCTAGAATGCTTCATGAATTTTAGTAGAAAAACAGGTTTAAGAACAATGCAAAGCATTTGATCAAGAACTACTTCATCTAAGTGAGTGCAAAAAGTCATGCATAAGCCATAAATGATCTAGAACATATGCTCTATAATACATCATAATGACATACATTAAAAATATGGCTTGAAATCTCAAAGAAAATCAGAAAAAAATTTGAAAATTTTTACTCACAAGAAGGATAAAGTATAAAAGAATGATGCATAGAAGAATTCTCAATCTAACCACTCCCCCACACTTAAACTGGACATTATCCTTAATGGCCAAATAAATAGAACAAAGAAGAAGCAATGCCATGGGACCAAAAATAAAAGGGAAAAGATAATAAAGAAATTACGTCTATTCATTGTGCTCAAAATAAAAGTATTTCTCAATTTCAAAATATTTCAACGTAGCTTAATACTGAGAAAACACCAATGTAATTGATAAAAACTTGGACAAAGTATATCACCAAACCACTCCCCAACACTTAAATTGGACATTGTCCTCAATGGCAAAAAATAAACACAAGAATGCATCTCCAAGGGGACTAAAAATAATACGGGGTTAGAAAGTTTAATTAGTACATTCCAGGTGCAATAATGCTCCAATAGATATCCAATCTTGGAGTAAAAAGAAGGGTTTGTCTAAGAAGGCTTTATTCCTATAAAACAAAACACAAATAGAAGCACAAGGAAAATAATAATAAAATAAAAACATACTTAAATAAAAGAAAACAAACTAAAGAAAAAGACTTAAATAAAACAATATAACACAAAAACATTTCACACTCATCTTGCTTCCTCATCACACATTTTGAAAAGAAATTAAGGCTCAAAATAGAAGATAGGCATGCTGAATGTAGAATGAACAGAGGTTTTTGAGAAATAAAAGGATTATGAAAATAATTTTTCTCACTAAAGCAAAACACCTAAACCTCTTTCTCTAACATTTCTTTTAGACACACAAATATTTTTGTCAACATAGAAGTGCACATGATCTCTAAATAATGCATTAAGCTTGAAATCACCTTTTGACCCTTCAAAAGATTTGTCACAATTGAAATGCCCCTTTAAACTTAGTATTTGAGTTCTTAAAGATGGGATTGGAAAATCCTTACTTTTCAATGCTTCTACAAATACCAAGTTACCTCCCTGAAATTAGGGTGAAAGGTAGAATTCGTCAACATTCTCAAAGGGTTTCTTAGAATGAATGATAAATCCAACTTCTTGAGGCATGTTAAACTCCATACATTATCAGTGGGACCATTGTTCTCCAAGAAGTGAGAGGAACCTAAGAAATCATGTGACAAAGAAATATTAGCATTATGAGCATATAGAGTATAATTAAATACCTCTCTTGTCACATCATGCAATTGTCCCTCATAGCCGCTCTATTTGTTCCATGGTCCATTGTACGGGCTAGTATGAACTCATAAGTCTCCTCAACAATCTTAACTAATTGTTTCTTTTGATCGCACAAACGTTGGGAAGCTACTTCATGCCATTGAACAGATGAATTTGTATTGGCAACCAAAGAATTCACGAATGCTTCTAATGACGTCTCACTAAAAACACCAATGTTAGCTTGTAATGTTGCCAATCTATCATCAAAACACTAAGTTTTTTTTTTCTGAAAAATGAAATAAAATGATGAACATGCAGCAATGATGAACAATGCAATTTAATTCCTGAAGAAATAAATAAAATAAAATGAAATCTACGATATCGCCTTCAGGTCATTGGATCATGTACCAAGGCTACACCTAGCAAAGACAAGAAGTAAGTTAGATAACGGAATTCATAATTAAAACAAAATTTAAAGAAGAAAAAGTTAGTCAAAACATAGTCAAAGTTAATAAGTTAGATTACAAAGATACAAAAGATGGCACCTTGTTACATAAAGAACAATTGTACATATTTACGTATTTACATATTTACATGGTTAAATCAACAAAATCGAAGCTTTCATGCTATTGTTCCCCGGCAACGGCACCAAAAACTTAACGCGTATTTATTTGGGTATAAAAATCATATAAAAAAATAAGCACATTCTCAATCAAGTTTATATTAAAATGTCCAACCCAAATCAAATATACGAGCAAGCGTACTCATCATTAACTGAGCATAAGGTTCAAACAAGTGTTGATCCTCTAGGAACAAGCTGACATTAATTACCTTTCTTTCATTGTTTAACCGACTCGATAAAGTGAAAAATAAGTAAAACAAAATAAAAGAAAAGAAAATTAAAAATATTTTCATGTTATGGATGTAGAATTATGTAACTCAAACCATTTTTTAGACAAACAAGAATTCAAAGGACCTAACCATTATCATAACTAATTCTTCTATTGGCACCATGAAGGATAAAGGTAAATTAGTATCACTTGGTCTGTCTCAACTAATTACTATCTTCTAGATAAATTAGCACCACTTGGTCTGTCTCAACTAATTCATCCAAAAGATGCATTAAACACAATCATTGATTAAATTTCCTAGGTCTAGCAAATTTAAAGCATGAAACTAATCAATGGATCCTTGGTCTGGAAAACATCAATTAACCATTAATTACTCAATCCTCAGCAATTAACCTCTTTGGTCTAGCAAGTTAACAGCCAATAAATATAAAATCAATCAATTGCAACTACCATCAACCTCTTTGGTCTAGCAAGTTAGTGAAAAGAAAAAACCAATTAATCTCGTAATACGCCCAAGTAATTAAATATCAAGAAGAATAATCAATTAATATCAAAGATCAAATAACTCTAAGAATCATGACTATCTAAAACAAGGTCAAATTACAATGAAATAATTAACATATCATTGTTCAAGAAAAAGAAAACAAAGTAAAAAAAAGCACTCATAGACAAGCCTCATTCTTCTTCCTTTGAAGATCTTCTTGTACAACCCTCCTTGAATTGAAGAATTCCTCCTTTCATTTGAGTGATTTTCTGTGATGATCAATGAATTCTCCCCTTTTCCCTTGTGTTTTTCATCTATTTATAGTCTTAGGAAATGCCTACACTCGTAGGTACAATGTTCTTGGCCGAGTAGAAGTTAGAAAATACTAAAACTCCATAGATTACCAAAAACCGTGTAGAAAAAATCAAGCATCGCCTTAATTTCAGGGCACAGCTGGTGCCGCCTAAGCTCTCGGAGCCGACGCAGATTGTGTTTTGCTTCTCTACTTGTTCGTCAATTTTTCTCTGAATTTCACATGATGAAGACCAGAATGCAGGTGGCGTTGCCTTGACTCTTGGAGTCGGCGTCGGTTTGACTCAGTTTTCCTCTGTTTCACTAATTTTTCCATCACTTCGAAGTTCATGTAAACAGTGCATGGCCGGCGCCGATTCTAGGGCCCTAGTCGGTGCCGCCTCTTTTCTGTTTCGCGACGTTTTTGTTTCGTTTTACCCTAAAAATCTAAAATAAAGAACAAAATACCTTTCCAAGGGTAAAATCTCAAAAATGAAGGAATACGACTAGTTATTGAACAAAATGTATCGCAAAAGAGCCTTAAATAACTAGGAAAAATATAACTAATTTAGCCCTTATCAGATGTCTTAGTTGGGGGAAAATATTTTGCTCAACATTTTTCAACCAAAACATTCCAAGTAGTGATGGATCCAGCTAGCAAAGATTTTAACCAAGATTTTGCTCTATCTCTCAAAGAAAAAGGAAAATGCCTTAGTTTGATAGCATCTTTAGGAACACCATTCATTTTAAATGTATCACAAATTTCTAAAAAGCTCATAAGGTGGTATTAGGATCTTCCTCAGATAGCCCAGTAAATTGTACCATGTTTTTTTTTTTTTTTTGGATGTATGCCCTTTTGGACTAGGTTTCTGATGTAATTTTGACTTATATTAATATAAGTATTTTTCTCAAAAATTTTTTGTGAAATCTTTTTTATATTTGTGCACAATTTTGTTGGAAAAGACACATTGTATTTAAGTAAATGGTTCATGTGAATGAAGATCTTTCACAGTAAGGTATAGACCATAGGATAGTTAACACATAAATTGTTGGTCACAACCGAATAATGAGAATGAGAATCTCATCATGGTAAGATTATTGTGTTATGAATTCTAAATAGGGAATTGCTTACCTTTAGCCAAAGAGTAGTCTTCTTATTTCATAACACAAGCGTATTTCGAATATGTATAACAAGACCGATAATAGTGGTTTCTAAAAGTATATATAATAGAAACCTAGACTACTACTGCTACAACGTTAACTTATACTCTACAGCTTGAGTATGAGTTGGTGGTCTGACGAAGCTTGAAGCGTATACTTTGATATACTATAGTTGAGGTTCTTTAGAAGGAGCAATATACTTGTATGCTGGGTATATGTAGCTAGTTAATCAAGATAGACTTGCACAAGATAGTGTCTGTACTATATCGCCCCTTATGGTTATCCAAATGATCTAATTATCCCAGGCTTTGGGGAACATAACTAGGATATTAGTTTTAGGATAGTTTCCTTAGAAAGCGAAAATATTCCACAAAGTTGTAGATCATTGGACTAAAAGCCTAAAGATGGTAAATATCTTTTAGAGAAGTGTTAGTACACTCTTTCCTCTCTAAATGGATGGTGGTGTGTAGAGGGGTATTTTAGTTATTTTACCTGCAGGTCAAAGACATAGCTAATGTAGCATTGTCCTTGGGATAAATATTTTCTTATGGTGATATTAGGAATTATTTAAAATGTAAAATATAGTTATTTATAAAGCAAGGGTATTTTGGTCATTTTAGTAGCTAAGGCGATGTGTCTTTTTGGTCCTCAAAATAGCCCGTAATTCTTAATTAATTTTAGGTAGAGGAAATGGTCACAATAAAATGGATTTATTTTATTCAAGAAGTCTAATTTATTTTTGGATTAGAATAAAATAAAGGGACAAGAGAAATTAATTTTATTTTCTAATTTAATTCGTTAATTAATTATTCAGGGCATAAGCCCAGATTGAATAATTAGAAACATTAACCTATGGTTAAATTAGTTAAATAAGTTAGAACTGAGAGATATGATATCTCAAAGCAAATAATCTGTTCTAAGATGGTTGAGGGTGTTTCAGTGGCTACTCATGGGCTACAGATATTAGGCTATATTGAAAAGCTTGAGTTTATTGGTTTCGTAATGGATCACGATTTAAGTGTTGACTTAATTCTACAATAATTACCAAGTAGTTTTTCACAATTTGTGATTAACTACCACATAAACAATATTGAGACCACCATACGTATGCTGATCAATCTACTTAAGACTGTTGAATCATCTATGAAGAAGGATGATACGATGAACTTGCTAGTAGGTTCTTCGTCTTCTAAGAAGCTAGTTCACAAGAAGAAGAAGAAGAAGAAGAAGAAGAAGAAGAAGAAGAAGAAGAAGAAGAAGAAGAAGAAGAAGAAGAAGAAGAAGAAGAAGAAGAAGAAGAAGAAGAAGAAGAAGAAGAAGAAGAAGAAGAAGAAGAAGAAGAAGAAGAAGAAGAAGAAGAAGAAGAAGAAGAAGAAGAAGAAGAAGAAGAAGAAGAAGAAGAAGAAGAAGAAGAAGAAGAAGAAGAAGAAGAAGAAGAAGAAGAAGAAGAAGAAGAAGAAGAAGAAGAAGAAGAAAAACCCTACTAAGCCCAAAGGAGGCGTGAAGAAGAAGGAAGCGGACACTAAAGGCCCATGTCATCATTGTGGTAAGATAGGCCATTGGAGGTACAACTGCAAAGCCTACTTGGAGACCGTGAAGGAAAAAAAGGAGAAGAAGAAGCTTGCAAGTACTTTTACTTATACTCCTGGTATGTTTATGATTGAGATTAATAATGCCTTTAGTAATGAGATATAAGTATTGCATACCTATTGTGGATCTCATTTATGTAATAATTTGCAGGGACTAAAGGGCAGTAGAAGGTTGGAAATAGGCGATGTGGACTTGCGAGTTACAAATGGAGCAAAGGTTGCTGCACTAGCTGTGGGGACTTATCATCTGAATCTACCTTTTAAATTAATTTTAGAGCTTCAAAACGGCTATTTTGAACCAGTTTTATTGAAAAATATTATATCAATTTCTTGTTTAGACTTATTTGGATTTCATTTAAAAGTATAAACGTTGTTGTTTTTCATTAAATAATATCCATTATGGTTCTGCAGCTTTGTTTAATGGTTTCTATGTTCTAGACATGGATAATCCAATTCTCAATATAAATGTAAAGAAACAATGAAAAGATAACTTAATCTCATCTTACTTATGGCATTGTTGTTTGGGCCATGTAAATGAAAAACGCATGTCTAAGTTATATAAGCTGGGTGATTGGGGGTCATTTGATTATGAATCATATGACACATGCGAATCTTATTTACTTGATAAAATGACTAAAACTCCATTTTCTGGAAAAGAAGAAAGGGCTAAAGAGTTTTTAGAGCTAATACATACGATATATGTGGCCCAATGTCTATACAAGCAAGAGGAGGTTATTACTACTTTATAACCTTTATCGATGATTATTCACGATATGGGTATTTGTATTTAATGAAATATAAGTCTGAAGCATTTGACAAGTTCAAAGACTTCAAGAATGAAGTAGGGAAACAACTTGGCAAAAGTATTAAAACTCTTAGATTCGATTGAGGAGGTGAATATTTAAGCCAAGAGTTTCTAAGTTATCTTAGAGATAATAGGATATTATCACAATAGACTCCACCACATACACCACAACATAATAGTGTATCTGAGAAAAGGAATCGAACCCTTCTGGACATGGTACGGACCATAATAGCTTTTTCAAAGTTACCAAAATCAATTTTGGGATATGCACTGGAGACTGTTGTTTGTATATTAAATAGAGTTCCGTTGGCAACAGTTGATACCTCTCTTTATGGGCTGTTCTTTGGTAAGAGACCAAAGTTATCTCATTTAAGGATTTGGGGTTGCCCTGATTTTGTAAAAGGGCAATGTCAAACATACATAAAAGTAAGTCTGACAAATGTTTGTTGGATATCCGAAAGAATTCGTTTGATATTACTTCAATCTTGCTTCTGAAAATAATGTTTTTATTTTAAAACATGCTGTCTACTTAGAGAAAGAGCACGTGTTTAAAGGAGATAGTGGGAGTCAGCTTGAACTTAGTGAAGTTCAAGAAGAATAAATAAATATTGATAACCCGTTTGAACCCACACCTATTGATGAACATTCTAACACACAAGAGCCTTATAGGTCGAGTAGGATACGAGTGGCCCTTGAGAGATATGGATTTCTCATAAGTGACCACAATGGCGTATTGCTCATAGAAGAAGATGAGCCTACTACTTACAAGAACGTTTTGAATAGTTCAGAATCTGACGAATAGCTTGAAGCCATGAAGTCAAAAATGGATTCCATATATGATAACCAAGTATAAACTTTGGTTGATCCACCCAAAGGAATCAAACTTATTGGGTGCAAATGGGTTTTCAAGAAGAAAATCGACATATATGGTAATATAGTTACCTATAAAGCACAACTGGTGGCGAAGGGTTATTGTAAACCATATGGTATTGACTATGACAAAACCTTCTGGCCAGTAGCCATGCTAAAATCCATCAGGATACACCTAGCCATGCCACTCATCATGATTATGAGATTTAGCAAATGGATATGAAATCAACTTTCCTAAACGAAAGTTTGACTGAGGAAGTGTATATGACATAGCCTGAAAGTTTCACGTCTATTAATAGCACAAAATTGTGCAAGCTGCAGAGATCTATTTATGGACTTAAGTAGGCTTTTAGTAGTTGGAACATCCATTTTGATGAAACAATCAAAGAGTTTGGTTTCATTCAAAATATTGATGAGCCTTGAGTGTACAAAAAGGTTAGTGGGAGCGCAATCATTTTCTTATTGCTATATGTAAATGATATATTGCTAATAGAAAATGATATGTTTGTCTTGCAAATAGTTAAAGTTTTGTTGTCTAAGAAAATCTCCATGAAAGACCTTGGAGAAGCAACTTACATTCATAGAATAAGAAACTATATAAATAGATGAAAAAGTTGCTAGGTCTTTCAGAGTCTACATACATAGGCAAAGTGCCAAAGAAGTTTAGCATGGATCAATTCAAAAGGGATTTTTACCCATGTCATACGGAGTAAGCCTTTCAAAGTCAATGTCTCCTAAGGTATAAATTGAAAGGGATCATATGAGTAAGATTCTATATGTTTCGATGGATCTATCATGTACGCTATGATTTGTACGAGGCTTGATGTATCCTATACTTTTAGTTTGACAAATAGATGCTAATCTAACCCTGGTAAGGGTCATTGGGTGGCTGGAAACAACATCCTTAGGTACTTGTGAAGAATTAAGGATGTGTTCTTAGTATATGAAGAAGGTAATTTGAAAGTAAGAGGGTATACTGATGCCAGCTTTCAGTCTGATAAGGATAACTACAAATCCAATCTGGCTACATATTTATGTTGTGTGGAAGGGCAGTCAGTTGAAAAGGTTCCAAACAAGATACTATTACCGACAATCGACTGGAGCATGTACTTAGACATTTTCATTTGATTAGAGATATCAATGAAAAATGAGATGTAAAGATAGAGAGAATTCCTATGGATTAGAACATAGCTGATCCACTTTCTAAAGCACTTTCTCAGAAGAAACATGAAAAACATGTTGAGTCATTCGGTATTCGTTACATGAATGATTGGCTTTAGTGCAAGTGGGAGATTATTAGTATTGTGCCCTAGAGGCATTCACTTGTACCATGTATATTGCATAGTAATTAATAAAAGAGGAATTCTTTATCTTTCAGTTTGATTGTTATATATGAATACGTGTATAAACTATTTGATAAAGTCCCTAGTACAACACAGTGTTAAGGAAATCATGATAGAGATCATGATATGAGATTCCTACTACAATATGTAGTGTTTGTGCTTGAATAATCCCTAGTCATAGTATTAATGAGATGAAACATTATTAATACACCAAGACTAGTACATGTTATATCCCTTAATTGAATCAAGTGGTGGTTCTCATAACCGTGAGTATTGTGATACTCAAGATTAATATGTGGATGTTTGTTATATGAACAAGTTCATTGGATAACCTAGCTATAAGATAATCACTTGGATAAGCTATTAAGTGTAAATAATAGAATCTTATTATAGTAAGTGTGCAAGTATCCTTAGACTTGAGATCTCTAAGGTACTTTGTTTGTTGAGCATTGTTGATATGATCTTGAGTGGGCTTTTTCTTAGTGTTGTAAAATAGTGAATTTCTTGAGGCAAAAAGGAGAAAGTAAACAAACAACCTATCTTCTATCAAACCCTTGAAGAACTAGGCTTCAAAGACCCACAAGAATAGTAGAAATTTCTACTATAATCTCACCCTAATATCCTTGAAGCAACAAAGGTAAATAAGAACAAAGGAATAGAGAAAATAGGCACTCAAATAATGGAATTCAAACAAACCTTAGAAGAGCAAAGTAACTAAGACCCATTCAAAGAAACCATATTGGATTATCTAAAAGATTTATAGACTCATTCATAAGGAGTACTAAGCATTAAGTATGGTCTTGAACAAGATGAACAAAGAGGCTAAGGCCTCTCAAGACTCTCTCTTCAAATTTGAATAAAGTGCGTGAACTATCTTGTCAAATCACTAAGGGTTGTATTTATATTATCCTAACCCTAACTAAGTAATTCCTGAGGTTATAATACAATTTAGAGCCTTAATAGGTCTTTACAAAACATTTAAAAATGGAAAAAATTGGAGAAAACATAAAAAACGCGAGGCAACCGACCAGGTTAGAGCTGGCACCGACTAGGGCACTTGAGTCGGCACCAGTTGTGTGCTGCTTTGGGTCGTCGTTGGTGTAGGTTGAAGTCAGTGCCGATTCAGATGCTTGGGCCGGCACCGGATATCGGCTGGAAGGCTACCTTTGGTAAAGTTTCGTCCATCTTTGTTGCCGGCTTAAGTTCTTGGTGGGGTCCTTTTTCGATAGTCATCAAAATGAACTCTTGTCTAGCTTCTTCAGCCTTCCAACCCTCTTCTATCCTCAAATATGGTTTTATGAGCAATTGAAACTCATTTTGAAGTTTCTTGGCCTTAGATCTTGTCATTGGTCCTTGTCCTTGCACGATCACACCTCCCCCTTCTTGATCTTGACCTCTATAATGAAGCGGAGTCTCATCATCTCCCCCTGCTTAGAAAGGATTTGTCTTCAAATCATTGCCATTATCTACATCAAAGAGAGAGAGGTCACTAACATTAAAAGTGGCGCTAACATGATACTCACTGGGTAAATCTATCTTATAAGCTTTATCTCCAACTTTGGCGAGAACTTGAAATGGACCATCCCTCTTTGGATCTAGTTTTCATCGTCGTTGCGTGGGAAATCTCTCCTTGTGAAGGTGCACCCATTCCCAATCGCCCAACTCAAATGACACCTTTTTCCTTCCCTAATTACGCTTGTGGGCAATTTCTTCATTTCGTTTCGCAATAGTTGTTTTCACCTTCTCATGGAGTGCCTTCACCATTTCCGTCTTTTTAGTTCTATCGATGTTCATCCATTCACTTATAGGCAAGGGAATCAAATCTAAAGGAGTTAAAGGATTAAAACCATACACAATTTTGAAAGGAGAATAAGAAGTGGCATAGTAAATAGCCTTATTATAAGCTAACTCAATGTGTGGCAAGCAATCCTCCCAATTTTTCAAGTTCTTCTTGATTACGATACACAAGAGTTGGGTGAGTGTTCGGTTGACCACCTCCGTTTGTCCGTCCGTTTGAGGATAACAAGCTATGGAAAATAAGAGATTAGTACTAAGTTTTTTCCATAATACTCTCCAAAAGTGGCTAAGGAATTTAGTATCCCTACCCGAGACAATAGTCATTGGAATCCCATGCATTCTCACCATTTCCTTAAAGAATAAATCTGCAATATAGGACACATCATTAGTCTTGGAACAAGCTACAAAATAAGACATTTTGGAAAATCGATCAACAATCACAAATATGGAATCCTTACCCCTGTTGGACCTACGCAATCCTAAGATGAAGTCTATTAAAATATCAACCTAAGGTGCATTAGGTGTGGGCAAAGGAGTATAAAAACTATCTTGAAGAGATTTAGAATTAGCTCGCCTACAAATAATGCATTGAGAACAACGTCTCTCCACATCCCTTCTCATTTTTTGCCAAAAGAAATGTTCCTTAAGGATGCCTAAGGTCTTTACAACACCAAAATGCCCCATTAGTCCCCCACTATGGGCCTCCCTAACTAGCAAGCCCTTAATAGAACCCTTTGGCACACAAAGCCTTACCTCCCTAAATAAGAAACCATCATGCCTATAGTATTTAGCAAATGCACATTTCTCACAAGCATGGAAAATATCCTCAAACTCCTTATCATCAACATACAATTCCTTCACAAGTTCAAAACCAAGAAGTTTAGCATCTAAAAAGTTTACTAGTGCATATCTTCGAGATAGTGCATCCGCTACAACATTTTCCTTACCCTTCTTGTACTGAATGACATATGAAAATGTTCCAATAAACTACATCCACCTTGCATGCCTCTTATTTAAATTTTGTTGGCTTTTGAGGTGTTTAAGGGTCTCATAATCAGTATGAATGAAAAACTCTCTTGGCAAAAGGTAGTGTTGCCAATATTCTAGGGTCCTCACTAAGGCAAAAAGCTCTTTGTCATAGGTAGAGTAGTTGAGGACCGCCCTGGACAATTTCTCACTAAATTATGCAATGGATTTTCTATCGTGGGTCAAGACCGTACATATTCCTACCCCACTTTTATCACACTCTATCTCAAATGCCTTCTCAAAGTTAGGAATAATAATAATTGGAGCTTAGCTGAATTTGTCTTTGAGGGTTTGAAATACTTATTGTTGGGCTTCCTACTACCTAAATCCCACATTTTTCTTTACCACTTCGGTTAGAGAGGTCACTATGGTGCTAAAACTTTGGATGAACTTCCTATAAAAGTTAGCTAGCCCATGGAAACTATGGACTTAGGTAGTGGTGGTAAGGGTGGACCAATCTTGGATGGCCTTGACTTTTCCCTCATCAACCTCAATCCCTTTAGCCCTCACAACATACCCAAGGAATGTAATCCTCTCCAAACAAAAAGGGCACTTCTTAAGAACTCCCTAGGAGCAAGTGACCCGCTTACATGGGCACCACATCATATAGCACATCATCATTATACTTTCCCATTTCAAAAGACACCAAAACTTTTTTGTTTACTCTCAATTCCCAGCTATCGTTCAACCATTGCAATTTGTAGGGATTGGGGTGTTTAATCCATTTCATGTCCAATTCTTCAACTAAGTTTGCACTAATCACGTTAGTGCAACTCCCACTATCCATAATGACACTACAAAGGGTCTTGTTGATACACACCTAGTGTAGAAAATGTTCTCTCTTTGGTGGTGATCTTGATCTTCAATGGCTTGTGAATTCAATGACCTTCTTGTGACTCCCACAAAAAGGTATTCTTGACCAAAAACTTCCCATTTATCACTTTCTTCTTCCCCATTTCCCTCTTGGTCTCCTTGGTACCTTTCTCCCTCTTCTTCTTCGTCAGTAGAAACCTCACTGTAGGGATTAATATATATTATTTTCTTTCTTGGACACTCATGGGAAGTATATCCATATCCAAGGCACTTAAAACACTTGATATCCCAAATTCTTTGTGGCCTCTCCATGGCTTTTCCCTTGTCCTTATTCCAAACTTCCCTAGGTTTCCAATCCTCTCTAGGTTTCTAACCCTCCATTGGTTTGTTGAAGTCCATTTGAAAAGGCTTAAAGGCTCCATCCTTCTTAATTGGCATCTTGCTAGTAGTGTTGGGGAATAAAAGTGGTGGTCTAGTAAATACCCTCATCTTTAATTGTCTCTTAATCTTCATAACGGCATGTACCATATCCTCCAATCGTTCATAGGGGTGCAACTCTACCAAATTGGCAACTTCCCTATTTAATCCTCCCAAGAAACTTGCCCTTGTTGCCCTAGGATCCTCATTGATTTGAGTTCTCATCAACATTACTTTCATCTCTTTATGGTAATCTTCCACACTGTTGTTCCCTTGCTTAAGTGATTGGAGCCTTTCGTAAAGATCATTGTAGTAATTATGTGGTATAAACCTAGCTCTCATCAAATCTTTCAACAAATTTCAACTAGCCACGGTTTTCACTCCCATTTATTTCCTTTATGCATTAACTTACTCCTACCAAACCAAAGTATACTTCGAAAATCTCAAGATAGTCAACCTCATCTTTGACCGCTCACTATAGGTTTGACTTTCTAGGAAGATCTCCATCTTGCTCTCCTACTCAAAATATTCTTCGAGGTCACTATTGCCATAGAATGTGGGCACTTTTAATTTGATGTGGTTCAACTCCTTCTCCTCATCATTTCATTCTCTCCTACCTCCTTTATTGCCCCATCCTCTATTATGTTCCCCAAAGGCTTCAACTTGTTCCCCCTTATACCATTCATCAACTCCCTCAAACTCTCTTTCTAATCCCCTTAGGTTGTTCCCACCATTCCTTCCTTGACCCCTACCTCATCCTTCTCTAATACCATGTCTTCCCCCTCTCATAGGAGCTTATTGGAATGCCCCGATAGATTGCTTATGCCACTCTTCCCCTTGTTAGGCATTTAACGGATGAGTATAGGTTTCACCATCCCCCATCCTAGGGTCAGGTACTTCAAATCACTCTTAGACTCTTCTTTGTGCTACAGTAGAAGATTGTCTAAGATGATTTATCAATTCTCTTATCATGTTTTGAAACTCACTTTGCATAGTCCTCAACATAGCTTACAAGTTATCACGCAAAACCCTAGCATCAATTTGTTCTTCTTGAGATCTACTAGGTCTACTTGGGTTAGGCCTAGAAATCTCTTGATCATGAGCCATGGTGGTGGAATATTTACTTACTTTGCTTATTGGCGTGTTGGCTCTCAAAAGTTGATCACTCCACGCTCGTGTTTACTCTCTTAGGCTCTTTTAGTAATAGTCTCACCCTCTTGCATTTTTCTCAATACTCAAGCCTTCTTGTTCAATCACAATTCTCCTCAAAAGCTAAAGATTTATTTCAACTTAGTGAATCACACAAATCAATAGATTTTTTCGATTAGGGGGTCTTAGGGGAATTTCAAAAAACACTTGTTAAGTACCTCAATCAAACAAGTTTTTAATCAAGAATTTCAATAAATATGGACTCAATCAACACAAGAACAAACACTAGACGCACAAAGAAACACTTCTAAACAAGAAACAAACAAGAGTTAACAAGAACAACTAGAACTATGATTATGAAGAACAAGATGATCACAAGTGTGCACTAGTAAAGTTGAGTTCAATGAGTATGGAATTCAACAATAAAGTGATATACTAAGTCCCAATATCCCAAGGAATGAAAAATAAAAATCAAAGTTCCCAACTATAGCCAAAAGCATTCTCATGGAACATTTATCAAACACCTTGGTTGCAATCCCGTCACTTAAGAGCAAACAACATTTTCACCTATATTCAAGCCAATTTTCACCACAAACACAAAAAAAAAAAAAATTTATTTCCAAGGATTATATTAACATCAATGAGTAATTTTCCCAAAGAAAAATTAAGGTATAACAAAGATTTCATAACCTTTTTGGAGCATGTTTTTGAGTTACAGAATTTCTCTTGTTTTTCTTCAACTTTGCAAGGCTCCTTTTTTTACTTCCAAGCTTTGATTAGAATCAAAGCTTTTCCTACTCTGATACCAAACTCTTTGATATGATCTTGAGTGGGCTTTTTCTTGGTGTTGTAAAATAGTGAATTTCTTGAGGCAAAAAGGAGAAAGTAAACTAACTACCTACCATCTATCAAACCCTTGAAGAACTAGGCTTCAAAGATCCTCAAGAATAGTAGAAATTTCTACTACAATCTCATCCCAATATCCTTGAAGCAACAAAGCCAAACAAGAACAAAAGAATAGAGAAAATAGGCACCCAAATAATGGAATTCAAACAAACCTTAAAAGAGCAAAGCAACTAAAACCCATTCAAAGAAACCACATTGGATTATCCAAAAGATTTATAAACTCATTCATAAGGAGGACTAAGCCTTAAGCATGGTCTTGAACAAGATGAACAAGGAGGCTAAGGCCTCTCAAGACTCTTTCTTCAAATTTGAATAAAGTGCGTGAATAGTCTTGTCAAATCACTACGGGTTGTATTTATATTATCCTAACCCTAGCTAAGTAATCTCTGAGGTTCTAATCAATTTAGAGCCTTAATAGGTCTTTACAAAACATTTAAAAATGGAGAAAATTAGAGAAAACATAAAAAACGCAGAGCTGCCCAGTGTGAAACCCCACCTAAAGCCAACCCTATGGTAAGGGGGTCGGAATGCGTATCATATTTTCTTGCATGAATATGTATATTTTAGAATAATTTGATGTACTTTAGAATTACAGTTAATAGTCTAGAAGGCTTAGTTATGATTATTGGGTAAGAAGGGTAAAATGGTAATTTTTGCTTGAGGTCAAAATAGGAAGATAACTTGAGTATTATATAGGAAGAATATTTGGGAGAGAAAATAAGAAGAAGAGTTGTTGTGGTTCAGTGGTTAGAGCTTTGGAATTAATCTCTAAGGTCTTGAGTTCAAATCCCATTACTTAAGTTTTTGTCATGATTATTTTAATTTAAGGGTGGATTTTTGTCCCTTACATTCCATAAGTAACAATTGGAGAGTTGTTCTAGGGGAGACATGAAGGGAATGCCCTAATCCTATTCTTATGCCCTAAAAGAATTCTTAAGGAATTCATGTCCTTTTATTCCCTAGCTTACCTTAAATTCTTTACCAATTAAGTTTGCTCAATTTATCCAAATTCATATTTTAATTCCAGAAAATTCAGCAAAGCTTATGGGCCTTGGAATTTCGAAAATGGCTCTTAGAGGTTAGAGTTTTGGCTGAAAATAGGGAAGGAGTTAAGGAAGGTTCCCAAGAGAATTAATCTCCATGGTTGAACCTTCAAACTCCACTCTATAGTATTCATCTTCTTCATGGAAGAAATCTGAAATTTTTCCAGGTTCTTGGACAGCCTAGTCTTCGAAAATTTCAACCATCTTTCTTACTCAAATGCTATCAGAAAAATAGCCAACTTATTCAGCTTGAAGACTAAAATTCTTTACCAAAAACCGGACTGCACAAAGCTGTGCAAACTAGAAAAAAATTCTAGACAGCTTCAATGCATAGCAGTCCAAAATCAAAGCTATTTCTTCTACCCGTCAAACTAGTAAATTACCTCTGCTTTTCCTCCATAAAGAAGGCTGGAAATCAGCCTTAAAGAACCCTCAAATACCTCTCTAAACTCTCTGCAAATCGGCTGGAACATTATAGAAAAACTGCACAATAAATTCCAGCAAATAATTCGAATCTCAAACCAGAAAAATTCCAGCCTTGCTCTCTCTTCAAGCCTTGTATGAAAATCACCTCAAACTTCTGTGAGTTAACCTTTGTTCAGCCATAGACTGAACTCCATTACCCCCTCCACTAACCTTACACAATTAGGCTCCATAGCTACTCCTCAAATTCCTCCTTCAATTACTCCAATCAAGCTTTTAATTACAATTTAAAAATTTCAGCAATTGCTCCATGAAAACACCCTTGGATTAAGCTTCAAAAACTAGAAATTCTCCCACCATTAAACTCAGTATTTTGGCCAACCTTATAGCTCCTTCAACCCTCATTCATTTCAGCAAACCACAGCAAACCAGTCGGCTCCATTGTAGCTCCAAAGAACCTCCATCAATCAAATATCAATACCATATCTTTTACCTTAGAACACTCCATAAATTTCTCCATTTGAATTTCGAAAAAACCAGATTTCCCTCTTCTCCCTAATCTAAAAATCAAATCACAGAAGTCCCTCAATCATTCGGCCAACCCCTTCAGCAATTTGTCTAGCACTTTCTCTCCAATTCTCTCCATTTTCACCAAGAACTCCAAGAACACCAAGAACACACACTACTTTTCTTCAAGTCTAAGACCATTCTAAACACCTCCAATCCCTCCCAAAAATTCTAGAACATGCCTACATACTCCCTAGAGTCCATTTCTAGATTTTATTACATCAAATCTCGAAAGTAAGGATTTGCAATCGGATCAAAATTTAGAATTTTCCTTGAAGTCTCAAGAACATCATCAAAGTAACCAAGAACAACTTTTGTTCCCCTTCTTCCCTTCAATCTTTAACATGTCATACTAATTTTCTCTCTCTCTCTCTCTCTCTCTCTAGGCTGAAATGGTTGCTACGACCATGGCTGTTTTCTTTCTCCTCACTTGGACGATTCAAGCATTCCAAGCGTGTGGATCTCCTAAAATCTTCATCGAGATAGTCATCAACTAAGTATTTCTCTTTAACCTTCTTTTTAATTCTAAAGTCATGTCTCTTAGATGTTGATAGAAAGGGATAGAATATGATTGGGGATTGGATATATGCATATGTATGAAGGAGTAAAGATTGAAGCATGATAATGATTGATCTTTATTAAGCCTTATGAAATTCCCTGTAGATCGATGCATGTTCTTCATGTCTTAAGTGAGTATGAATGTTTAAGCATGCTAAATATTATGTCACCTTGGTGAATAGGATAATATGTTCATATTTTCATTGAAGCCATGAGTAGGATTATGCTTAGTAGAGATTTAGCCATGTGATGGTAGGTTTGGATTTAAGCCTTTATTCATGAATAGAATAGTTTGTTGTTTGATGATGAAGAATATGTTCATGATTCTTGTTAGCAATAGGAAAATTATAATCATGACCTTGTTGATCATAAGTTATTTTATTTAGCCAATTTTATTATGTTAATTAAAATTAATATTATGTTTTCCTTTAAAGATTTCGAAAACCCTAGGAAGTGTTGGCATTGAAGTATTAAATGAAATAGTAATATTTTAGCCAAATAAATGATATCTTTTATTAAAAACAGTATATAAATATTTATATATGAAAATAATAATAAAGAAAACCTTTTATATAAATAATAATAATAGGTAAAATATTAAATATTTATTTGTTATCTATTAATCAAGATTTAATAAAATTTATTTATTATTAATTTTACTTATTATTAATTATTTTCTATCTATTATTTATTAATTAAGAGATTAGCAATAATTTAATATTTACTTTAAAAATATTATTTAAGAATAACCATTTAATAATATCATCTAAGACTTAGGATTCTTCATCAATTAAACCCTAGTTTATTTTTTTTAACAACACTTAAGATTTAATATTTGAACCTATAACTTATTAGTAATTACTTTACAAACCCTAGTTATTTTTACTTATCACTACTTATTTTAACTTGTCAAGCTAGACTTATTTTATAAAAGCCTTTATCATCTAGACTTAAAGATTACGACATTAGGGCATGATTGTAATAAGTTGAACTAGGATTATTTTTTAAAGCGAAAATGGCTTGAGTATAACCATATGGTTTGTGTTTACCCCAAGTGAGGTTAGGTCAGCTTTGGAAGATTTTGAATTTGCTCAAGCAAAGGATCAGGTAAGCTGCTGCATAAACTCATTTGATGACAAAAGGTTACTATGGCAAGCCAAACGCGAAGTGTATGGATACTCTTTTTTTAAAGGTAATTAAGGACTATTTCCTTTCTTGTTCAGTCAAACAAATCATTTGAAAATCAAACAAGCAGTTTTGCACAAATACTAAACTCTTTCTAAAGACCAACTTTGACATGAATTTTAGAAACCCTTAATTGTCATTTCCAAATAAAGCAATGTTTTATGAGTTTTTTCCCAACTGGGACAATCAATGTTGAATACTCAATAAGAGTAGACTACTAAGACTAGTCTTTCAAGGGTTAGGGTAAGTCTCTCAGTAGGTGGCCAGTCCAGTAGGCATGCCGGTTTGAGCTAGCATGTTTCAGTCATGTTGACTGTGTGTTTCTGGAGTGGACAACCGGTAAGTTTGGGTGTTGAGAATGAGGAGTATCTCACCCGGTAGGCCGTACACCTACCTTTTGTCGGTCTGCATAAAGTGTGGCATTCTGACCGTTATACGGTCATGGGGCCCAACGTGTGGTAACCCATGGCTACCCATTTGAGTGGTTGTACTTATTGTGCACATGTATGGTTTGAAAAACAAAACGCCACTCTTTATTTTTAACCTTATTTATTGCTTGCCAGTACTTTCTCTTATGCAATTTTTACAACCTGCATTCATTAATTGTTTTACCTGAAACACTCAAAGCACACACGGGCTAACTGAGATTTTTATCTCATCACCTTTTATGCCATGTTTTTAAGTTGATCCTGCTGTGGAGATGAGTAGCTAGATTTGTTGCCTACTTGAAGACTTTATTTTATTTATTTTATACGTTGCTTTGAGAAACAATTGTATTTAATTTATTTTAGATTTGTTGAATTTTTGGGTTGTAATAAGTTCAATTTTAAAGTAGTAGTTTTATTTATGTTTGTGTGACCTAGTTATAAAGACCCTTTGCCCTTTGGACAGAGCGACATCCCCGGCCTTGTTGGGCCTAGGTAGTGGGATGTTACACCCAAGTTGGAGCCAGCGCCAGCTAGGGCACTTCAGCCAGCGTTGGTTGTGCGCTGCATTGTGCCGTCGTTAGTGTAGGTTGAAGCTAATACCGAATGTCCACTGGAAGGCCAGATTTGGTTAAGTTTCGTCTGTCTTTGTTGCCGGCTTGAGTTCTTGTTGTGGTCCTTCTTCGATAGTTATCCAAATGAACTCTTGGCTAGCTTCCTCAACCTTCCAATCCTCTTCTATCCTAAAGTGTGGTTTTATGAGCAATTGAAACTCATCTTGAAGCTTCTTGGCCCAAGATCTTATCATTTTTCCTTGTTCTTGCACGGTCATGCCTCCCCCTCCTTGATCTTGACCTCCATGATGAAGTGGAGTCTCGTCAATTGTACTTTGATTCTAATCTCTAAAGCTAGATTGAGGGCCACCTATGGGATGAATGTTGGGTACAATGTGAGGTAAATAAAGGATTCACCAATCCTAATTGTAGGAGAGTATATCTTAGGGCCACTTGTAGAAATCATTACTCATGAAGTCCTTGGCCAAGGCGACTATATGTTGGAAATAGTTCCAAATTTGATACATATATCGAGTAATGGATTTCTTGAACAAGTACTAAAATATTCGGCCTAGAATTAATAATATTCTGGATCGAGTTGACATTAATTCCATGCTATAGACCAAATGGGATATAGTATGGTGAAGGGAGTTTATTGCACCGGTTATTTTACTATTGAAAGGTTCACGTCGAGCCACTTGACTTTCTAGACTTTTGGGTAATCAAGAGTCATTGCTATATGTCACTCTTGATTTGTTAAATATGAATTTATTAATTAGAGAATTAATAAATAAATCCTATAATTTATTTAGGATTATTAATTCTAAAGCTGTTAGAATTAATTCATATTATTCTACTAGTAAGATTAGGAAACCAAATGGGTCACACACAATAAAGGTTTGAATGGTTAATATATATATTTTTGATAATATTATGGTATTAATTAATAGAAGAAAATATATTTATAGGTGAGTTATAAGTTTGTTATAATTCATGGGACTTGGTTGCCAGTATATAAACTTTAAGGGCCTAATTGTAGACATTGGATCTTGGAGGACTTGATTGCAATTAACACAAATTCTAGAAACTATAAGTATGGGAATTGTTCCTTTATGCAGATGTTGGAAAACAAGAAAGGTGGACATTCCTCTTCTTTATCCTTTTCTTTTCCAATTAAACCTAGCTGTTCCTCTTCTACTAGCATAGTTTTGAGAGGGCTTTGTGAGCAATTCAACCTTGTGTGGATTACTGCTAGAGACCATCCTACTCATGGATTGCAGTGGCATCGGGTGGGCGATCAAAACGTGCTACATAGGGAATCGAGGGCATTTTTGTTATTTTGACTGCGTTCGTGACTTCGACTGTGAATTTGGCGAAGTAGAGAGGGAATTGGAGAATTTAAGTGTTACCAATGGATTTAGTGGAATTTTTGGAGTTGGATAGTGAAATAAAATATTTTTCTATTACGGACCCGATTTTGGTCATTTCTGAAGAAAATAGAAATTGCGGTTGGAAACGGGACGTGTGGCTTCTTATGATTGGTGGATGAAAATAAGTGTCATTTTGTGATTGGTTAATGAAGACAAGTGCTTCTATTTGATTGGTTAATGAGGTTAAGTGTTTCTATTTGATTGGTTGTGATAAGTTGAGATAATTTAGAGGGCCCACAAGAAATAAATAATGATGGCCTATAAGCATTGCAATATTGACCAAGTTGGACTGCCTTTTGTCTTCATTTGACCAACCTTAATTAAGCTAATCTTGATTTGAGCAAGTTAACCATGGTTGATTATGCATGGCCATGCAATATTAGAAAATATCTAATGGTTCTTGAGAATTCTAGGGATTTCTACAAGCATCACCAATGCTCTTGTAGGTTCTAAATAAATCCAAGACCTTCTAGGATATTCTACAATTTTCTTTTGAATTATATAAAGATCTAAGGGCTTCTAGAGTTGCCAAATCACCATAGAATTCTTGAATATTCTAAATGACACCTAAGTAGCTAGGTGGACCAATCAAGAGCTTCCAAATGTTTGAGACTATTTAATGAACCTTTGACTTGAAGACCATATTTCTCTATATATAGGCCATGAGGGCCGGCTGAAATGGCTTTAGATAGCCAGAATTTCGGAGCAAACAAGAGAGAAAAGAGAGAAGAGAAAAGAAAAGAAAATAGAGAAGAAAGAGAGAGAGAAACTGGAAATAGAGAGGAGAGAAAGAGAGAGAGAAAAGCAAGAAGATGCTTGGACTGTTCAGCCTCCAAATGCAGCAAAGAAAAGGTAAAGATCTACGTTACTTGAATTAAAGTTATTATATAAAGCATGGAGATCATTTTGGTTTTTCTATTGTGAGAATTTATGTGTGAAGTATGGAAACTAGTTAGGTGAAGTTGTGTGAAAGCTGTCCTTGTGTGCAGAAAATTCTGGGAGGTTTTATGTTCAGTAAATCTATAAAATTTCTGGATTTGAAAAAATTAGGTATATATCTTTGTATCTAAGGATCATAGAGACATTTTAGAACAAGTTTGAGGTTAATCGGATTTACGGATCAAAAGTTATGGTGAAAATGGTAAAAGGTGCCAAATCAGTAACGGGATTTTACTACTGGATCTTTGTGTTCAAAACAGTACAAAATGGACTGCAGAATTGGTACTCCATGAATTGGAACTTGTAAAGGAATGTCTTAAGGATATTTTACAATTGGTTTGACTTCGTTTGGATTTTTGGATTAAAAGTTATGGGCAAAACAATTTAGGGTGTCAAACTGGAAAATTGCAGAATATTAAGGAAAGAATGAATAGTAAAACTAAGTCAAAACTACTGACGCTGTTTTTACCCAGTACCATGATTCTGGAACCAGAAATCTAAAAATGGCCTACACTGAATTAAATTTAAGAGTCTTATGGTCATTTTGGTATACCATAGAGCCAAATCGGAGCTGTAAATTGAAAGTTATGTGTAAAACAAAATGGTGGGTCAAACCAGTGAAATTATAGAAAGTAGTCCGAAAATGAATGGACTTAAGGGTGACTACTTATGTGATTTTGGATAAATTAATTGGGGAAACATGAAGTGAATCCCTTGTTTATGAAGGGAGGAAGGATGTGGAAAAAGAAAAACGAAAGAATTGATCAAACGATGGAAAAACAACACGAACGAAAGTTAAACGTTTTCCTTGACCGACGGCTAACCATCGGCCTCATCGGCCCCATTGGCTAAACGACGGTTAAACGTCGGCTAACCGTCAGCTATTTTTCGGCCAAACACGAATTGACCCGAAAACGATATTTGATGTAGGTTTAGTGATAAACGGTCAACGGAACATCGAAAACTGTAGAAACGAAGGTTAAATGGCCCTGAACAGAAATGATTGCTTAGGACACGAGGTGAGTCCGTTGGATTTCTAAAACTCTTTCTAAAGTTAGTGTACTTTGTTTTTCCATGAAATGCTATTTTATATACTGTTTGGGACATTTTATGGAAATATGTTTGGAAATATTGAATTTAATCCTCTTTTGGAATTAGAATTTTGGATTCCTTTAAATGCGTTATTTTTGGAATCAGGTATTTGAAAAATGTTCCAAATGTCCTTATTGGAATATTTTATGAAAACTTTTGGAACTCGGGTATTCGGTAAATGACCGAAATATCCATATTGGAACTCTTGTGAATATTTTGCAAATCGGGTAAGGGTAAAATGACCCGAATACCCTCGAAAAGTCTTTTGGAATCGAGTATCGACAAAATGACCTGAATGCCCTTGGAAATGACTTTTGTGATCGAGTATGAGAAAATTACCCAGTTACTCTTAGAAACACATTTTGATGTGTGAATTGAACCCTTTATCTGGTTTTATCATGATTTTGGAGAAATGTTGTTTTGCCCCAAAAACTGTATTAATATGAAAATTCTGTGAGATCAGATAACCCTTTGGACTGATCAGTTAAATGGGGTTGGTATTGTTGCGTTGAGTACTCAGCAAGGACTTTGATTTTCGTACTAGCTCATGTTAGAGATAGACGATCCCAAGTAACCTGATCAGTTTTGGGGATTGTCTTACTCCAAATAGGGCGACAGGACATTGAGATGAGTCATACCTGGCTAGCCGTTTAGAGCCTGGCAATTGTCGCGTAAGCGGGCGCTCTTTCATTGTGAGTCATTCGTTGGATGCCAGGCGGGTACACTTAGCGCATTTGACTCCTTGCCACCTCGATGGTGATTAACGTCATGATTAGGACCTCTTGGTTATGGTGGTAAGTAAAAGATCCCTAAGTACAAGGTGAGGTACATTTGTACGCTGCTCACCGTTTCGGCTGACACGAGTGATGTGCTGTAAGGCGCAGTCCCTGGCACAAGAAACCGTGTAGCCGAAGGCAAGGACTGTAGGACTTGCATACAGGCCGACCTTCTATTGGAGAAGTGCCTGTGTTTCAAAAACTGGGGTATTGTTTTGAAATCTGAAATGAAGTTTTTCAAAAATTATTGAGTTTTGAATACACTCTTCCTTAAAGAGTTTTAGAATCATTTCTAATGAACAAATGATAGGCTATTTCACAAAAGTTTTTTGTACTTTGCTTCTTTGATAAAGCACTAGCCCACACAGGACTCACTGGGTAATTTTTCACTCACACGTGTCTTTTATCTTACCTTTTTGTAGGATCTAGAGTTGAAATGACCTATGGATAGAGGACGACACCACATTGACAGCAGAATTAGTTCAGACGATTCCCTTTTTGGATAATGTACCTTATTACCGAGGTTGAATGGAAACTTTGTATGAAATTCTTTATTACTTGTGCGCACTTGACCATTAGTATAGGTTGTTGTATGAATCTAGACTTGCATACTCTATTGATTTCTGTTATAAAGACCCCTTAGCTGGGTAACAGGACGGGGCAACACCTAGTGTTGATATTGTGAAACCCATCCACAACCAACCCTAGAGTAAGGGGGTCGGGATGCATATTATATTTTTTTGCATGCATAAATATATTTTTAAATGATTTTATGTGCTTTGGATTCATGATTTATAGTTTAGAAGGCTCAATTGTGCTTATTTAGTATGAAGGGAAAAATGGTAATTTTGCTTGAAGTGAAAATAGGGAGATAGATTGAGGGTTAAATAGGAAAAATATTTGGGAGAGAAAATAAGAACAAGAGTTATTGGGGTTTAGTGGTTAGAGCTTTGGAATAAATCCTTGAGGTATTGAGTTCAAATTCCATCCTTTAAGTTTTAGCATGATTAATTTTTATTTTAGATAAGTAGGCTATTTTCGGCCCTTGCTTGCCATAGGGAGGAGTAGAAGTGTTGTCCTAGGGGAGGCATGAAAGGAATGTTCTAATCCTACTCTTGTGCCCTACAAAATTTTTTAAAGGATTCATACCCTTTTTACTCTCTAGCCTAGCCTAATTCTTTATCAATTAAGTTGCTTAATTTATCCAAGCCATTTTATTTCCAAAAAATTCCAGCAAGCTTCCTTGATCTTGGAGTTTCAAAAATGTCTATGTAAGGATAGCATATTAACTAAAAATGGGGAAGGGGTTACAGAAGGATCCCAAGAGAATTAATCTCCATGGTTGAACCTTCAAACTCCACCTATAAGTGATCATCTTCTTCATGTAGCAAATCTGGAAAATTTTTGCAGCTTCTTGGTCAGTCAAATTTTCAAAATCTTCAGCCACCTTTCTCACTCAAATACCACTAGAAAAATAGCCAATTCACTCAGCTCAAAGACTAAAAACTTTGGCCAAAATTCAGACTGCACAAAGCTGTGCAAACCAGAGAAAAATTCTGTGCAGAATTCGCAGCATAACAATCCAAAAACAAAGCTGTTTCTTCTAGCCTTCAAACCAGTAATTCATCTCTGTATTTACACCATAAAGAAGGCTACAAACCAGCCTTACATAACCCTCCAATACCCCTTCAAACCAGCTGCAAGTCGGCTGGAGCATGGCAGAAGAAAGTGCACGAAATTTTAGCAAATCCTTCAAGTGATCAACCAGAAATTCTAGCTTTGTTTCCTCTTCACCCTTGTCCGAAACTCACAGTAATTTTCTGTAAAATCAACCCTAGTCAGCCATGAACCGAACTTCATCATCTCCTCCATTGGTTTACACGAATGAAGCTCCATGGCTACCCCTTAAATTACTCCATCAATCACTACAATCAAGCCTTCCATTGGAATTCAAAATTCCAGCAAATTACTCCATAAAAACCTCCATGGTTTAAGCTTCAAACAACCAGAAAATATTCCACCCTTAGACTCTAAATTTCGGCCATTCTATAACCCATTCAAACATCATTCATCTTAGCAAAATTCCAACCAAACCAGTCGGCCATTGAAGCTCTCAAAGACCTCTATCAACCAAGCTATTCTTACCATATTTGCTACCTTAATTCACTCCCTAAATTATTCCTTTTGAATTTCAAACAACCAGCTTTCCTTCTTCTCCCTAATCTGAAAATTCAATCACCAGAATTTCCATAGCCATTCGGCCAACCATTTCCAAGCAATTTTCGTCCAGCTTCTCTCCATTTCTCCAAGAACACACACCACCATTCTCTAAGCCTAAGACCACTTTAAACACCTTCAATCTTCTCCAAAAACTCCAAATCACATCTACTCATCCTCTAGAATCCATTTCTGCAATTTATAACATCAAACGCTGAAATCAAGGTCCTACTTTCGGATAAAAAAACTAGAATTTTCTTAAAGACTCAAGAACACTCTCAAGGTAAACATGAACGATTATCTCCACCTTCTTTCCTCTTCGACCTTTAATGAAATATACTAATAAACTCTCTCTTCTCTTTTCTCTCTCTTTCTCTTTCTCTCTTTCAGCCGAAATGGTTACTCCAACCATGGCCATTTTCTCTTCTTCCTTCTTGGTTGGATCAAGTCTTCCAAGCGTGTGAACTCTCTTGAGGCTTCATCAAGGTAGTCATCATTCAAGTATGTTTCTTTTACCCCTCCTTAATTCTAAAATCATACCTTTTAGATGTTGTTGGGAAAAGGATGGAATATAATTGGAGATTGAGTATGTGTTTATATGATGAAGTTGGGATTGAAGCATGAGGATGATTTGTCTTGGTTGAGTTTTATGATGTTTTAGGGTTTGTTGCATGCTCTTCATGTCGTGAGATAGTGTGGATGATTACGCATGATAGATATTATGTCACATTTGGTGAATAGAGTTTTATGTTCTTGTATTCTTGTTGAAGCTATGAATATGACTATGTTTAGTGGAGTTTGGATCATGTGTTGGTAGATATAGATCTATGCTTTTATGCATGATTTGGATGGTTTGTTGATTGGTGTAGAGTTTATATTCATGATTATGGTTGGCAATAGGAAAATTATGATCACGACCTTGTTGATCCTAAACTATTTAAGTTAACCAATTTTATTACATTAATAAAAATTAATACTATATTTTCTTCTAATGATTTCGAAACCCTATGAAGATTTGGAATTGGGCTGATATATGAAATAATGATATTTTAGCCAAAAACATGATGTCTTTTATTAAAAATAAAATATATAAATATTATACATAATAATAATATTAAATAAAGCCTTTTATATAAATAATCATAATAGGTAAAATATTAATCTTGTAAGTCTTATATTCATAAATATTAATAGAATTTATTTATTAGCCTTTTAATCAAAACAAATTAACATTAACTTATTATTAATTTTATTTACCAATTATTTTCTAACTAATAATTATTAATAGATTATTATTTTAAATAATATCATCTAGGACCTAGGACCCTTCATCAAATAAACCCTAGTTTATTTATAACAAGATTTAAACCTACAACTTATTAGTAACTATTTAACAAACCCTAGTTATTTTATTATCAAGCTAGATTTATTTTATGAAATCCTTTTTAATTATCTAGCCTTAAAGTTTAGAACACTAGGGTCATGATTGTAGTAAATTGAATTAGGATTATTTATGGAAGCAAATTTCTCTTAAGTTTAATTATGTCTTGTGTTTACCCCAGGCGGGGTTAGGTCAGCTTTGGAAGATCTTTGATTTAGCTCAAGCAAAGGATCAGGTAAGCTCCTGTATATAACCTAATTGATGTAAAAAGGTCGCTATAGCAAGACAAATGTGAAGTGTGTGAACACTCATTTTTGTAAAGGCAATTGAGGACTATTCCCTTTCTTATTGCAGTCACATAAATTATTTGAAAACCAACAAGAAGCTTTTCTCAAACACTAAACTCTTTCTAAAACTAATTTTGACACAAACTTTGGAAACCCTTGATTGCCATTTCTAAGTAAAGCAATTTTTTATCAATTTTCTCCCAAGTGGGATAAACAACGTTGAGTACTCAATAAAGGCAGGCTAGTGGTACAAGTTTTGAAGAGCAAGAGCAAGTCTTCTTGTTGGGGGACACCCCCAGAAGATTAACTCAACTTGGAAAAGCGACAGTACTACTTGGTCATGCTGATCCAAGCTAGCAAGTTTTAGTAATGTGGACTATATGTTGCCGGAATGGACAAACAGTTTTGTTTGGGTGTAGAGAAGGAGGAGTATCTTTTTCGATAGGCCGTACACCTACCTTTTTTTCAGTCTGCACAAAGTGTGGCATTCTGACCATTGTATGGTTATGGGGCCCAACGTGTGGTAACCCATGGCTGCCATTTTGAGTGGTTATATTTATTGTGCACTTGTATGGTTTGAAAAGAAGAAAACGCCACTCTTGGTTTTTAACATTGTTTAATGCTTGCCAATACTTTTCCTTATGAAGTTCTACAACTTGTATTCATGAACTATTTTATCTGGACATTCAAAGCACACACGAACTTACTGAGATGTTTATCTCATCACCCTTTTTATCATGATTTCAGGTCGATCCTGCTGTGGGGATGAGTAGCTAGTTGTTGCCTGCTTGGAAGATATTGTGTTATTTATTTCATGTAATGCTTTGAGAGATGATAGCGAACAATTTATTTTTTAGATTTGTTCTTGAATTTTTGGATTGTAATAAGTTTTTAATTTCAATATATTATGTTATTTTTGTTTTGTGACCTGGTTATGAAGACCCTTTGTCCTTTGAACGGGCGACATCCCCGGCCTTGTTGGGTTTAAGTAGTGGGGTGTTACAGATATGCTTCTTCTGTACTTTTAGTAGGGGTGTTACAATTGGTATCAGTGCTTAGTTTCATAGAACTATGGTATCATCATAAGGATGGATAGAACTCTTTCATTGTGAGGTATGATGAATAAGGATGATAAGGGCAAGTGCCCAATAGATGAGTATAGTGATGATGGGAAGAAAAAATAGGTTAGCACTCGGGTGTGAAAAATTTTGAAAGGATTAAGATTATCCACCGAGCAGGTGTGCCAAGACGCTTCACTTGGAGAAGATCCGATCCTGGCCGCCATCAAACACCTTATTTCACTGAAAGCACATTTGACCTTGTAGTGTCTGTCACTACCTTAATTGTGCGACACCTAAGTCAGGAAAGAAAACCTAATCTCGAGAGGACATCGTTATCACACAAGGAGATGGCGATATTGAATCACAATATCAGAATAGTGATGAGGAGGATAGTGTCCCCGATGGTGTAGTATTGACTGAGGATAATGAAAAGGAATTTGGCGGGGATACTCTGGGAATATTAGAAGATGAGATGTTATGTTTCAAGGATGTTGAGATAGGAAGAGATCAAGAGGTACTCGAGATGAAGGTACCTGTGGTCAAAGAGTTCAGGGAAAAACTGGAAATAGACTCAGACATATTGGTTTGGTTACACCCTGATGCAGAGAAATGTGAATGCTTCAATACAGTTGGATCCTATACAACTCCTACTAATTCAAAACCAAAGAGAATGTTGGCATAAATGATGATATAAGTCGGAGAAATCGAAGTGAATTTTGTGGTATAAGTCAGAAAAGATTTAGAAGACCCCGATGGCAGAAGAAAGGAAAGATGCAGAGGAAGGGAGACCCAATGGGGGGACGACCCTCTTTTAGATGTATTAACTGTAGGAAGGAAGGGCATAAGAGTTTTAATTTCCCTCACCTCGAAAGGATAGGAGGATAAAATCAACCAGGAAGAAATAATCAGGGACAAGGGTCAGGACTAGAAACAGAGAACCAAGACAAGCTTCTACTCCTATAGCCGAATTTGCTAAACCAAGTAAATGCTCAAGTGATTGTATGAAAGAAGGTGGATGATTATATCATAATAGTGAAAAGCACACTCTTTAGCTTTAAATCATGATGCTAATGTATTGGTAGATTCTACCCATTCCTTATAGCTAATGTATTTCTTGATGCTATGGAAATAAAAAGGAGGAAGAAAATTTCATAAGAAATTCTTGTCAGTGCCCCATTGGCAAAATAAATGAATAGTGAGAAAGTACATGAGGAATGCAAGATCTTAGTAGGAAGTGAAATTTTGGAGGAGATTTGATATGCCTATCCATAGAGGACTAAGATGCTATCTTGAGCATGGACTGGCTACCCCAGCATCGTAATCAAGTTGACTGAAGATATAAAGCAGTACAATTCTGTCAACCTGGAAACCTATATTGGAAATTGTAGACGAGACTGGGAGGAAAAGTAATACTTGTACATCGGGACTCAAGGCCCAAAAAATAATTGGAAATGGTGTATTGGGCCTATGTAATTAATAAGTCAGGAAGGGTTAAGAAACCAGAAGAACTTCCTATTATAAATGAGTATTTAGATGTTTTTTCCTGTAAAATTGAAGGAATTACCACTGAAGAGAGAAGTAGAATTTTCTATTGAGTTAGTGACATTGGCAAAACTAATTTTAAGAACTCCTTATTGAATGGTACCTAGAAAATTGTTGGAGTTTAAGAAATAAGTAAAGGAATTAATGGAGTCAAATTCCATTAGCTAGTACTCCACTTTGGGGAGTACCCATCTAGTTTGTTAGAAAGAAAGTTGAGTTACCACGGATGTATATAGATTTATGAGGTTAAATGCAGAAAAAAAAATGAAGAGAATAAATATCCATTGCCCATGATTGATGAATTGTTCGATCAGTTATGAAGGACGGGATGATTCTCAAAGTTAGACTCGAGGCAAGGATATTATTAAGTTCGGATTCGGAAAGAACATATATTGAAAACTGCAGTTAACACGATATGGACTTTTGAACTCGTAGTGATGCCCCTTTGGTATTACTGATGTATGTCGTTTCATAGATCTAACACTCCGGACATCTCGGCCCAGTTTGTGGCTCTATTCATAGATGATATTCTAGTGTACTCCAAAGATCCCTAAAGATCATGAACAATAATCTTCAAAAAGTATTAAGAAAGTTAAGGTTGTCCAAACTATATACAAAATTCAGTAAGTGGGAGTCTTAGCTATGAGAAGTAGCATTCTTGGGACATATGATATCTAAAGTCCCAAGTACAGTAGATCTTGAAAAAGTTAAAGTAGTGATGAACTAGAAACTTCTTGAGATTCTATCTGAATATGATATTTTCTAAGATTTGTAGGATATTATTAGAGATCTACTAAGAAATTTCCTAAGATAGCTTTACTTGAGTCGACTCACCCAAAAGAAAGTTCCTTATGTTTGGACTAGATAATATAAGGGAAAATATCGGGAGTTGAGAAAAGGATTAAGCTCTACTCCTGTTTTAACATTGCCAATGATGGACAAGCCTTATGAGGAGTACACAAATATGTCAAAAGAAGGATTGAGAGGAGTATTGATGCAGGAAAGAAAGGGATAGCTTATATCTTTAGGAAATGGGAACTTCATGAAGAGAATTACATTATACATGATTTGGAGTTAGTTACTCTTGTGTTTTCCCTTTTGGAGTAGAGATATTATTTATATGGAGCTGAGTTAGAAATCTCCACCGACCTCAAGAGATTGAAGTGTGCTTTTACTCGAAAGGATTTGAACATAAGGTAAAGTTGATGGATGGAATTTTTGGAAGCATTTCAATGTCTAATTAAACATCTTCCTGGAAAAGCAAATAAAATAGTAAATGTCCTTAGTAAGGAGGCGAATTTATCAGCTCTTCGGACGTTACAAATTTCAGAATTAGAAGTGCTTGCAGTAGACGGATAAATAAGGATAAGTAATACTTTCATTCAACCTGCCTTCCTACAATAGTCGGAGAGAAAGCAAGATGAAGATGAAGAGTGCAAAAGTTGGTACCAAAGAAGGTGAATACAAAGGAGATAAGTTCTAAAAGGTCGATGATGGGATTAATTTCTACTGGGGCTGGCATTGTATTTTGAAACAATATGCAAGGAGATAAGATGTTTAGCGGAGGCACCTTGCAGTAAGTATACCACCCATCAAGGAGCTGCAAAGATGTATTAGAACCTAAAATAGCATCATTATTGGTGGATTGGTAAGGAAAAGGACAATTCAGACTTTGTAAACAATGTTTAATCTATCATAAAAAAAAAAAGAAAAAGAAAGAAAGAAAACAAAAGCCAATCAACAATGGCCTGGAGGGTTACAACCACTATCTACTCTATGGTGGAAATGGAATGAAATTACTATAGACCTTATTACAGGATTACTTATGAAAGTGGAGCAGCAAGATACTATTGGGTGATGATGGATCCACTAGCTAAGTCCGCTCATTTCATTTCTATTAATTAACGAAATTCCTTAAAGCAGTTAAGGGAAATCTATATGGAGGAAGTAATCAGACTGCATGAGTACCCTCTAGTACTGTGACAGATCGAGATCCTAGATTTACCTCAAAATTTTAGACTAAGCTACAGTAGAGGTATGGGACCACAATAAAGTTTAGCATAGCAGTGCACCTATACGCATATGGATAGACAGAACGAGTAAATGGAATTTTGGAAGACATGTTCTAAGCATGTGTTCTAAATTTTGGAGTCAAGTAGATTGATAATTTAGTGCATGCAGGATTCATATACAATAATAGTTATTAATTAACAATTGGAATGGTCCCATTTGAAGCTCTTTATGGAAAGAAATGAAGTCCAAAAAAAGAATGGGTGAACAAGATGCTTTGGGACTTGAAAAAGTCCGACATGCTATGAAGATAATTAACATCAAGTTAGAGGTAGTTCAAAGTAGAAGAAAAAAAAAAAGGGTCTTACGAATCAACGTAAGAGAGATTTGGAATTTGTAGAATAAGATCATGTATTCTTGAAGTTGGTTCCACAATGATAATAGGGAATCAAAGAACAAGAAAAGACACTAGACCGTACCCTATTGTTGAGAGGATTGAGAAAGTAGCCTATCGGTATGAGGTTACCAGTAGGATTTCAAGTTATTCACAACGTGTTTTATGTACCTCAACGTCGAAAGTATGTGGCTAATCTTGCCCACATTTTGAATAAAGAACCCATTGAGTTGACTCTAAGCTTGAAGAATATGGAAGAGCCTGTTAAGATCGTGAAGTATGCTGAAAAGAAATCACAGAATGAGAAAATTCCACTTGTATAAGTATCGTGGAATCATCATGCTTTGTAAGAGGCAACTTGAGAAAAAACGAAAGCAAGGATGTTGAAAAAGTAATCTAGATTTATTCCAAGTATAAGCCAAATTTCGAGGACGAAATTTTTGTAAGGAGGTGAGGATGTAACACCCTACTTTTTTACTTCTAATTTGCCACTACCTACAATGGGATGAGAATTTATATCAACGGCCAGAACAGAAATTGATCGGTGTATTGAGACGAATACTTTGGTAAAATAAAGTTTTGTCGGGACCTGGATGTAATTATTGGATTTGTTCTACTCGTATCCTAAATTTTTGGAAGGCTATTAAGATTAACACAATGAGAATTTTAGGGTACTTTAGAAAGAGAAATTGATCAGTACAATGAGACGCACGTTTTGGTGCGAAACGTGCCACACAGGGTATCGAGGGTATTTTCGTCATTTTGACCGCGTTCGTGACTTTGACCACGAATTTGACCAAGTAGAGAGGGAATTGAAGAATTTAAGTGTTACCAATGGATTCAGTGGAATTTTTGGAGTAGCATAGTGAAATAAAATATTTTTTCAATACGAACCCAATTTTAGTCATTTCTGAAAATAAGTGTCGTTTAGTGATTGGTTAATGAAGACAAGTGCTTCTATTTGATTAGTTAATGAGGTCAAGTATTTCTATTTGATTGGTTGTAATAAGTTGAGATAATTTAGAGGGCCCACAAGAAATAAATAAGGATGGCCCACAAGCATGGCAATCTTTATGGTTAGAGTCAACTATTTGAATGGTTCCATTTGAAGTTCTTTAAGCCTTCCAAATCACGTTTTCAAACTCTCAAATGCTTTTTATGGTTTAAAACAAGTCCACGAGCTTGGTAGGAAAGGCTTAGTGGATTCTTGCTCTCAAAAGGTTTTTCAAGAGGCATAATCGATGCCACATTGTTTATTAAATCAAAAAATTCTGGTGATCTTCCTATTGTTCAAATTTATGTTGATGATATTATTTTTGGTGCTACTAATGATTCCTTGTGCAAGATGTTTACTAAGACAATGTAGTAAGAATTCGAAATGAGAATGATGGGAGAACTCAACTTCTTTCTCGAGTTGCAAATCAAACAAACCAAGGAACACTAAGGAACTGCTCAGAAGGTTTGATATGAACAAAGCCAAAGAAATAAGCACACTTATGAGCAATTCTCCAAAACTTAACAAGGATGAAAAGGGTAAGAAATTAGACGAATCTAAATACAGAAGCATGATTGGAAGTTTACTCTATCTTACTGCTAGCAATCCAGATATCATGTTTTCAATCTGTCTTTGTGCCCAATTTCAATATGCTAAAAGGAATCACACTTATGCACTGTGAAATGCATCCTTAGATATTTGGTTGGACCATATCATTATAGATTATAGTATCCTCGTACTAATATATTTAATCTTATAGGATATACCGATACAAACTATACAGGCTGTAAAGTTGAACGAAAAAGCACTAGTGGCCACTGCTAATTTCTTGGACACTCTCTAGTGTTATGGCATAGCAAAAAACAGACATATGTATCCTTATCCACAACCGAGACTGAATACATTGCAACTGGGAGTTGCTGCACTCAAATTTTGTGGATGAAAAATACACTTCTTGATTTTGCTCTCAATTTCAATTGCGTACCTATATTATATGACAATACAAGTGCTATCAATCTGACTAAGAATCCTATTCAACATTCTAGAACAATGCATATAGAAATTAAGCATCTTTTTATTAGAGATCATGTGTTTAAAGAAGATGTATGTATTGAATATATTTCAACTGATGAACAACTTAAGGATATTTTTACAAAACCTCTGGCCAAAGGAAGGTTAAATAATTTGAGAAAAGGCTTAGGAATTACAAAGATCATGTGACTGACACAATTGCCAAAGAATTGTTGTTTTCATTTGTAGAACCACAGAAGATACAACTTTTGGACGATGATTCTGGATACAGCATTTTGGAGAATAAGTCCAAAATTCACGTCAAAAACTCTTTCTTAAAGGAGTTCCCTTTTGGATGGATATTTCAAATCCAGCCTAAGTCCAAAATAGAATCACCTCTGATGCTTCGTATATCCCTCAAGAATAACTGCTTCTAGATTTTTCTTTTTGAATTTAAAAATATTAGCAATTTTCTCAGGACACCTTTTGAAATCTCTAATGAAAAGGTTTTTTCCAATGTCCTTAAGTGTACTTACTATCACAACATCCTAGGAACTCACAAAAGATTTCTTTCTCCCATCTCTCCCGAATTCTGAAACCAACCATGCTTCATCTTCGCTCCCTCAAAATCTTTTAAGCTTCTCTATGAACAATCGAAACTCTAAAGCTTCACTGTCTGACTACAATGGCTAAAGCACCAAAATTAACTAAACCCAAGTCAAAGAAAGTCCGAAAAGCATCTCCGATGATGAAGAAGAAATCAACAGCAACGGAAAATGGAAAGAGGTCACTCCAGAACTCTCGGCTTTTTAGAATGTAGCCTTTAAATATTCTCCAGAACAGGAAAATTTTGAAATCTAGGTCCCTTACTTTTTAGATTCCAAAAGTGAATATGATGAATGGGTTTCAAGGAATCGAACGGTGATTGTTAGCTATCATGCAAATCCAGTACCTTTTTTGAATTTTTTATATGTGTTAAATATGTTTGAGTCTCTTAGTTAGGAAGCTCTATTATCTATAGATGAGAAACTATTTACCTCTCTCATTTGGGAATTTTATGCTAACCTAAGAAAAGGCCGATTAGAGGAAATCGGAGGAGGGTTCATAGTCCAGTGGTATACTTCTACAGTTGGGGGTAAAAATCTTGATTTTGATCAATGTCTATTAAACAAAATGGTTATGGTCAGAGATGGTGGGATTTAGTATTTTGAATTGAAAAAGTTTCCAAAAGGAACTGATATGTTCGATTGAAGGAAGTTTGAAAATAAACTAGCGGGAAGAGTTTTAAGAACTCGAGTGAGAGAGACACAAAGTGGTTGAATGGAAAGGGTAGGATCCTGCACCAAGTTAATGATGCAAATGGTGATTATGCTAGCGCTCGCTAAAAGTAGGCAAATAAATTTTGGGTATCTTACTACCAAGTTGATGATGTAAACCAGGAATACCTCCAGCAAAGCCCTGCCTTATGGAAACCTATTGACTAAGGTGTTTAGGTATTTTAGTTCTGATTTAAATTCTGTCACCCCTGCACTCACAGAAATGAATGTGTACAGCTTTGAGTCATTTGAACAAATGGGATATGTGAGATTAGATGATGAATGGATTCAGCTTCGAGATGCAGCTAGTGATGAAAACGAAAAACTATTGAAAGCAAAAGCTGAAAGTAAGAGTGCCCCTTCTGCCAGTGCAAAGAGAAAGGTTGAGGTAGAACCTCAAGAAGAATCCTCTAGTAAAGGGAAACAGTGAACTCAGAACAAAAGCATCAGTGAAAGCATTATGGATGGAATAAAATTTTTGGTTGTTAAAGTGGATAGCCTTAGTTTAGAGATTCAAACTCTTGGGAATAGGCTAACCATTGTGGAAGAAAAAGTTAAAAAGAATGAACCAATGTCTGTTCCATCAACACCATCCTCAGAAAAGGCAACGCAAGAACAATTTGTCCCTGAGGCTTAAGAAGAAGCTGCGAAGGAGCAGCGGGTTGAGAAAATAGCAGTCCCTGAGAAAGGTAGAGAAACAACCCCACATCACGATGATTTAGCACCTCCTGCCCCTACTGAGTACCCTGTCTCATCTGGAAAGAGACAAAAGCATGTGGTAGTTAAGCGAAAATCCCATAGGCTTGCTGGCCAATATTCCAAAAAGGGTGTCAAGTCTAAGATCTAGACTATTCACATTTCCTGGGTTATCGAATCAGTAGATTGATCTCCAGCCTCCCTTTACCAGAAACTCCTTACTGGTTTTCATTGAACAATTTACTTTCTATCCCTTAGCTATTGTATCTGCTTAGTTTATGAATGCTTCATATATACAATCTTCTTTGCTTCATATATTTACTTATTACTCTTCTTATTCTATATTTTGATTGATGACAAAAATGGGATAAAAATCATAGCTAGGATTTTGATCTGTGGCAGCGATTATGCACTACTGAGGTCTCTGTGATTATGATATGTAGTGGTGATCTATATGGTTGTGATATATAATGCTATACTACTGATATCATTATGTGATTGTTATTGATTGTGCTCTGACTGAACTATTGTTGGATAAGCTGCAAAATTAGATGTTTGTCTGTGTTGTGCTATAGATTGGAAATAGTTATTATGCTTTGCACTACAACAGATTTATATGCTGACTCTGAATATTTCTTAAGATATTGTGAAACTCTCTATGGAATTAATGTTGGGATTTGGGTTTGATCAATCCAGCATGATGTGCAAGTTTTTTATATTTGTTATATATATTGGTTTATGATAAACATGATTTGTAATCTCTGATTGATTATGATCATAGTTTGCTACTTTCCAAAAAAGATTTAAGTGACTCATTGAAAACCAGTTTAATATCCTTTATTCAATTAAAGCATTAAAGCAAAAAGAATTAAAGTTTTAAATTCTCAGAATTTTAGATTGAGTAATTTGGGTGACCATGAATGCAAAAGCTTTATCCAAAATATTGTGAACAGTGTCAAATCGATTCTGCTTGAAATGTGCCATTTGGACTTACCTTTTGGATGCACCATCATCCAAAACTTGAGTCCAAAACTCTGAAAAATCAGACAACGAAAACTAGCCGTTTTCTAGCCTTTGCAACTCTACTTTTGCCTCTATAAAAGGTTTCAAAACTCGATTTGAAGGTAGATTTTTGTCCTATCCTTTAAAGAAACACAGTTGCTCTATAGAATACAAAATCGCCTTTTTCATAGTCCTTCAAAGTGAAATCAAATTGTGTCAAAAAGTAAAGCTTGTTTGAGCTCATTGCTTTGTATATCTACTCAAAAGAGTGAGCCATTTTCTTTTCATTTCTTCAATCAACTTTGTATATAAAGTTTGTGGTGTAAAACCCATTTAGGGTGAACCTTGATTTCTTGCTTGATTGAGAGGTTTTAGCAAAACCAAATCTGGTGATCCTTTCTTGTTTTGGGTGTAGGTTGACATTATCGAGTTGGGTAAATAAAATCTGGTTAAAAATCCTTATGTGTGAGCTTAAGGTAGTATATGTAGGTTTTGGTAGATCGAACCACTATAATTCTTGAATAATCTCTCTCTGCATGCAATTTAGATCAGTTGTAATCTTCATTACACAAAATTCTTTTAAATCCCTCAAAATAAATTTTTATGGTTCTCACCATCTTATTTTCACTCCAGCATTAATTGCATCATGCGTCTTGTTTTTATTTAAAGTGTAGTTAATTCTTAAGTCATTTTGAAAAGCACTCCTTGTAGCAAGTTTCTTTGATTAGAAATTTGAAGGAGCTTTTCCCCAAAGCATATTTTTCAAAAATCATTTTAAATTTTCCAAAAACCTTATTCATGTTGGATTGTATGCCCTCTTAGACTAGGTTTCTGGTGTAAAATCGAATTATTTAATAAAAGAATTTATTTTCAGAAATTATTTGTGAATTTACTTTTTGTTTGTGCACGATTTTCATTTGGAACAGACCCATTGTGTTTAAATAAGTGATCCATGTGAATGGTGGTCTTTCACAGTAAGGTATGGATCACGGGTTATTTAACACATAAACATTTGTTCTTAACCTATTGATGAGACTGGGAACCTCATCATGTTTAGGTTATTATGTTATGAATTCGAAATGGGGAATGGCTTACCTTTAGCCAGTGGGTAGTCCACTCACTTCATGACATAAGCGTATTTCGAATACGTAGAATAGGACCTGTAGTAGTGGTTTCTCAAATTACTATATGGTAGAAACCTAGACTACTACCGCTACAGCGTGGACTAGTACTCTACGACTTGAGTATGAGTTGGTGGTCTAGCGAAGCTGGAAGCATATACTTTGATTTGCTGTAGTTGAGGTTCTATCATAGGGCCAATATACTTGCATGTTGAGTATGTGTGACCAGTTAGTTAAGACAGACTTATACAAGATATTTTCTGCACTATATCGCCCCTTGTGGTTGTCCGAATGGTCTAAATTATCCAGGGCACTGGAAAACATGACTTGGATGTTTGCTTTAGGGTAGCTCCATTGGAAAGCGGAAACACTCCAGGAAGTCGTGGATCATTGGACTAGAAGCCTAAGGATGGTAGATGTCATTTAGGGGGGTGTTAGTACACTTCTTCCTCTCTAAATGTACGGCGATGTGTAGAAGGGTATTTTAGTCATTTCACCTGTAGGTCAGAGACTTTGCGAATGCAGCATTGTCCTTGGGGTCAATATTTCCTTATGGTGATATTAGGAAATATTTAAAATGCAAAATACAGCTATTTATATAGCAGGGGTATTTTGGTCATTTTAGTAGCCAATGCGATGTGTCTTTTTGGTCCTCGGGATAGCCCGTAAGTCCTAACTCTTTTTGGGTTGAGGAATTGGTCTCAGTTGAAGAGGATTTTATTTTATTTTATTCAGGAAGTCTAATTTATTATTGGACTGGAATAAAATAAATAAACAGATAAATAAAATAGGAGTTGAGAGAAATTAATTATCTAGTTTATTTGGTTAATTAATTATTCAGGGCCTAGGTCCAGTATGAATAATTAAGAAATTAACCTGTGCTTAAACTAGGGAAAATAATTAATGGTTAATTATTTATTGGGTTATTTATGTAGGCACAAGAAATAAATAATTAAAGATTAATTATTATGGTTTATTTGGGCTCATTAATTATTTGTTGGGTTACTTATGTAAGCCCAGAAAATAAATAATTAATATTTATTATTTTGGGCCTTTTGGGTCCAAGAAAAATAATAAATATTTATCTGGCCCAATAGCTTGGACCTTAGGGTTTTTTCCAGATACGGTTAAGAGGAGTTTAAGGTTAGGCCAAACTGTTTCTCAGGATAACATCCGGGTATTTTGAAATTCCGGGGAGATGTTTATCAGAGATTGAGAGGCCTAGTTTTGGCTAAATATAAACAACTCTTTGAAAAGAAAAAACCCTAATTTTCTTTCCAAAGCCACAAGACTCACGTGGTCTCTCTCTCTGCTCTCTCTCACGTTTTCTTCTTCTTGTTTTTCTCCTTGTTCTTTGCTAACTAATAGCGAGTGAACCAAGGAGAATTGAGACCGTTTCTCTTTCCCATTGTGTTCACCAACTAGAGGTTAGGCTGAGGAATATCCCAAGAGCTGGAGAGCTAAGCATTAATGCAAACAAGGCGAAGTCGAAGGCTAGCGGGTGTTCAACCAGAAGCTCCTTCAAGTGTGCAAAGCGAGGCATTCCAGCCGTTCATTCTATTCCTACGTAACCTAGGAGGGTTAAGGAACGCAAATGTATGATCTTCACGCTTCCGCATGGCCTTTATGGCTCGCGTTTTAATTTTTCTCCAATTTTTTTTGGCACGGTGCATGCTCCCCTGTTTCTGCGTTCCATCAAAGTGGTATCAGAGCCACTGGTTTTGATCAATATAGGGAGCATGGTAGTTAATAAAATGGAGAAGATGATTATACCTATGATCCTTCGCTGTTTTGGTATAGGATAGATGGTTTTGTAAGCTTCACAGTGGAAGCATAGGACCCTCTGTAATATTTTTTGGCTTTGTGGTTTAATCGTGTAAACCCAATTTTAATGGGTATAGGCGGTTGTGTTTTTGGTTTGGATGTTTTTGGTAAGTAAAAATGTCCAAAGAAGCCAAAGAAGGCTGAAAAAAATGAAGCAGAAGAGTTTATGCAATTTCGCACGCGGACGGGTGAAAAACGAAGAAGATGATACTGTTCCTAAGCCGCCGGTCGAGCCGAGCCGAGCCGATGTTTCTGTGAGGAGAGCCGCAGTCTGTGAGCCGCAAAGCTGAGCCAAATTGAGGAGAATTGAAGCCGTTTTCAATTGCAAGAACTGAAATTGAAATTCAATTCCGCGCGCGGGTCAGCAAACCGGATCGGGCGTGCCATTCGGATAAAGGCGCGGATCCTTCGCGGGTCGGCAGCAGAGGGCAACTGGGCGCGGGCGAAGTCCACGGGTCGTGGCTGGCGTGCGATCTGGTGCGGCGCGGTGCACTGAGGCTGCGGTGGACCATAGGCCATTCTGGCGCGGATCCTGTGCGGCCGGTGCAGTGGACCTCCAGCCATTTTTGGCATTTTTTTTAATTTTTTTTCCCTTCTTCGTTTTGGGTCCCATACCAGACGAAGTTAATATTTTTGCAATATTTATATTCTTGGAATATATTTGCATGAAAAATATTAGTAAGGGATTTTAGGATTAAACAAGATCATTAATTAATTAATTAATGTGTTTAATTCTATTATTTGGGCACTTAGGTTTAAAAAATAGAAAAGCATGAAAACGTTTACTGTTTTCGAGCATGCTATTTTTTTTTATGTACCTATGTGTGCTTTTCTCAAAGACCAAAGTCTTTGGGAACCTTTTGTTTTGGCAAGAAAAAATATTTTTCTTTAAAAACTAAATGGTTATTTTAATTGGTACAAAAATTAATCCTTAAATATTTTCTCAAAGGATTTAATCCTTGACATAGAAAATATATTGGATTTAGATATTTTTGTAAATTAAAATGGAGAGCCATTTTGTTTTGTTTTACACTAGAAAAATGATTTTGTCAAATAAACCTGAGACCAAAGTCTCTAGAAAGTTTTAATTGGAAAATTTTTGAAATCATTAAGTTTTAACTTATATAAAATTAGTCCATGGAGGAAATCTCTCAAAGGATATAAGCCTTGACATAGAGATTTTATTGGACTTAGATATTTTATTTTTGAGTTAAGAAAAACTTAATGGAAATTTCAAAAGGATATTTTCCAGAAAACCTTTATTTTAAAAGACTAAGTGGGAGAGGGGTTCCAACGGCCCCATGCCTTCCATCACAGTCCTCATTAGAGATCGTGGATCCCCTCGCGTCTCCCTGGGAGTGAACCCGTATAGGATGGGGATACTACAAGGATCTAGATCTAATGGAAGGATGTAATTAATAACCCGGGGCACGTACTATGATCGGCCAGCCCACGTTGGAGGTTATAGTACGAGGTATGTCCATAGGAAATGAGAGGAAACGGCTATCCCACGATGGAGTTATTCTCTAGACCATTACCTAGAAGGGAAATTAATTTGTGGTGGTTAATACACTTAGCTTAGGAAACTGTTAATCTTCCTAAGAAGCTATGTCAGTTTTCCTAAGAGCCAAATTATTTTCAGTGCACAAATTTCATTTTGTTTTCGCAATCTAATTTCTTTCTTTTATTTTTGATTTTCAGAAATGGTGGGATGTTCTTTTAGTCCATTGGACATTATTCTCAGGGAGAATAAGTTAACGGGTCCAAACTATGTGGACTGGAAAAGGAACCTGGACATAACACTCACAGCCGAGGAGTATAAGTATGTCCTTTACGAAACCTGCCCTGTTATCGGGGAAGGTTCTACCGCTGAAGATCGAGAGGCTGAAAAGGTATGGAAGAAAGCTGACGAAATAGCACGTTGCTATATGTTAGCTTCCATGTCTAATGTGCTCCAGTCAAAACACGAGCACATGGCTTCTGCATATGACATAAGTCAATCGTTGGCAACTATGTTCGCGGACAAGAGCCGGCCCGCAAGGCAGGAGGCTCTTCGAACAATTGTAAACACTAAGATGGCTGAGGGAGCATCAGTTCGAGAGCATATGCTCAAGATAATTGCTGCTTTCGAGGAGGCAGAAATCTTAGAGGCTGTCATTGACCCCGAGAGCCAAGTGGACATGGTTCTCGAATCTCTACCGGGCTCTTTCACTCAATTCAAGTTAAACTATAACATGAACAAGTTGAACATGGGTTTGACTGAACTGATGAAGGAGCTCCAGATGGCGGAGAAGGTCATGAAGCCGCAGTCTAAGGCCATGATTGCTAAGGCCTCTTCTTCAAGAACTGGGCCTAAGCCCAGAAAGTTCAAGAGGAAGAAGGAGAATGCAGCAGCCCAGCCCAAGAACCAGCCCAAGGACAAACCAAAGGGCAAGTGCTTCAAGTGTGGAAAGAAGGGACACTGGAAAAAAGAGTGGCCAGATCTTTAGGCCAAGAAAAACCCTACAGGTAATGTTTACAATCTGGAGTCCATATCAATGGTAGGATCAACTTCCACTTGGATTGTTGATTCAGGAGCCACTGATCATATCTGTAACTCCTTGCAGGGGTTTAGGAAGATAAAAATACTCAAGAAGGGCGAACATAGGCTTCGAGTGGGTAATGGAGCACAAGTCTGGGCCCTTGCAGTGGGATAGCTGGATCTTATTTTTTATTGTAATAAGATAGTGGTTTTAAAAGACATTTTATATGTACCTGGTTTTCGTCAGAATTTGATTTCAGTTGCAAAACTTATTAATCAAGGATATTCTGTATCTTTCCATTCTGGTATTTCTATCAGTAGAGATGGAGAAATTTTATGTACTGGGCACATGTATGGAAATTTGTTCTTTTTAAACCCTATTAACAATCAATCAAATAACGCTCTGTCTGAACCTTTAACTAAGAAGAGAATGACCAATATCAATGATTCATACCTTTGGCACCTGAGGTTGGGTCATATTAACTCAACCAGGATTCAGAGGCTAATCCATGATGGGCCTTTGGGCTCATTGAGATTGGAAAGTTGGCCTCAGTGTGAATCCTGCCTGATGGGAAAAATGACCAAAATGTCTTTTATACCAAAGGCGGATAGAGCTAAGGAGGTGTTGAGTCTTGTTCACACTGATGTGTGCGGTCCATTGTCTACACCAGCTAGGGGAGGTTTTGAGTACTTCATCACGTTCACGGATGATTGTACGAGGTATGGTTACATTTACCTAATGAGACGTAAGTCTGACTCTTTTGACAAGTTGAAAGAGTTTAAGGCTGAAGTGGAGCGTCGGACAGGTAAATTAATCAAAACCTTACGATCGGATCGTGGTGGAGAGTACCTCCTAGGTGAATTCAAGGACTACATGGTACATCATGGGATAGTATCCCAGCTCTCTGCGCCGGGAACCCCGCAGCAGAACGGAGTAGCTGAGAGAAGGAACAGGACGTTGATGGAAATGGTCCGAAGCATGATGTCTCATGCTACTCTTCCAGTATCCTTCTGGGGATATGCCCTGGAAACAACGACATATATTCTGAACTTGGTGCCTTCCAAGTCAGTACCTAGGACTCCCTATGAGATGTGGACTGGGCGTAAGCCAAATCTGAATCATCTCAGGATTTGGGGGTGTCCAGCTTATGTACTAATCAAGGGAGACAAGTTGGAACCAAGATCAGAATTATGCTATTTTGTTGGGTATCCAAAAGGGACAAAAGGAGGCTACTTTTATCATCCTAAGGAGCAGAAGGTACTAGTCAGTACCCATGCTAGATACTTGGAAGATGATCAAAGTACTTCCACTAAAGGTTCAACGAAGCTGGAACTGCAGGAGAAGTTATCTATGGAATCAACTTCTACTGACCCGATTTTGGAACAAGAAGAGGCACAGCCTCGAGAGCCTGTACAAATGGAGCCTCGTCGTAGTGGGAGAGTGTCTAGGGTTCCGGATAGATGGACTAGAGAAGCCTTTGAGCTGGTTTCCGACCATCAGGAACAAGACCCCGCTAAATACGAGGAGGCTATTGCTGATGCTGATGCAAATCTGTGACATGAAGCAATGAAAGCCGAGATTGAGTCTATGTACCTCAATCAGGTTTGGGATCTTGTAGCTTCACCTGAAGGGATAAAACCTATTGGGTGCAAGTGGGTATACAAGAGGAAGAGAGGAGCGGATGGGAAGGTGGAAACCTTCAAAGCTAGGCTTGTGGCGAAAGGGTATACTCAGAAAAAGGGTATCGACTATGAGGAAACCTTTTCCCCGGTAGCCATGCTTAAATCCATTCGCATCCTCCTTGCCATCGCCTATCACTATGACTACGAGATATGGCAAATGGATGTCAAGATGGCATTCTTGAATGGCCATCGTAGCGAAGACATCTATATGTCCCAACCGGAAGGCTTCATTGCTGAAGGCCAGGAACACATGGTTTGCAAGCTTAAGAAGTCCATTTATGGACTTAAGCAATCATCAAGAGCATGGAACATTCGTTTTGATGAGACTGTAAAGTCTTATGGTTTTATTCAAAACGAAGATGAATCATGTGTGTACAGGAAACTTGAAGGCATCAATGTGGTTTTTCTTGTCCTATATATGGATGACATTCTACTCATTGGAAATGATGTATGGACATTGTCATCTACAAAGGTTTGGCTGTCTAGTCAATTCAGTATGAAGGACTTGGGAGAAGCCAGCTACATTCTCGGGATAAGGCTTCTTAGAAATAGGAAGCAGAGAATGTTAGGATTATCCCAAGCGACATACATTGACAAGATGCTGGCCAAGTACAGCATGGACTCATGCAAGGGAGCTCTAATCCCTTGCAGACATGGGTTGTCATTTTCTTCAAAGGACTGTCCTAAGTCTCAAGAAGAAAAGGATAGAATGAGTAGGATTCCCTACGCTTCGGCTGTGGGAAGTCTCATGTACGCTATGCTGTGTACTAGGCCAGATATCTGCTTTTCCGTGGGCTTAGTTAATAGATATCAGTCAAACCCAGGGGAGGTTCATTGGCAAGCTGTAAAGCATATTCTCAAGTACCTCAAGGGAACGAAAGATTATATGCTGGTTTACAGGGCTGATGATCTGGTTCTTGCAGGATACACAGACTCAGACTTCCAGGCGGATAAGGATGAGAGAAAATCGACTAGTGGATATGTCTTCACCTTGTCTGGAAGACCAATTTCATGGAGGAGTATCAAGCAATCTTGTATTGCTGACTCAACCATGGAAGCTGAGTATGTGGCAGCTTCGGAAGCGTCCAAGGAAGCAGTCTGGCTCCGGAAGTTTCTTTCAGAACTTGGAGTCGTACCACATATGGACAGGCTGGTTGTGATGTATTGCGACAACACTGGACCAATGTCGCAATCTAAGGAGCCTCGGAACCACAAGAAGGGAAAACACATCGAGAGGAAGAACCACCTGATCCGGGATTTCATCCAGAGACGGGAAGTCGTGGTGGAGCATATTACCTCAGAAAACAATCTAGCAGACCCATTCACCAAGCCTTTGGGTGAGAGAGTCTTCAAGAGACACTTAGACGCCATAGGGGTGGGTACCTATGGACTTACCTAGTCTTAGAGTGCAAGTGGGAGATTGTTGGATTGTATGCCCTCTTAGACTAGGTTTCTGATGTAAAATCGAATTATTTAATAAAAGAATTTATTTTCAGAAATTGTTTGTGAATTTACTTTTTTTTTGTGCACAATTTTCGTTTGGAACAGACCCATTGTGTTTAAATAAGTGATCCATGTGAATGGTGGTCTTTCACAGTAAGGTATGGATCACGGGTTATTTAACACATAAGCATTTGTTCTTAACCTATTGATGAGACTGGGAACCTCATCATGTTTAGGTTATTATGTTATGAATTCGAAATGGGGAATGGCTTACCTTTAGCCAGTGGGTAGTCCACTCACTTCATGACATAAGCGTATTTCGAATACGTAGAACAGGACCTGTAGTAGTGGTTTCTCAAAGTACTATGTGGTAGAAACCTAGACTACTACCGCTACAGCGTGGACTAGTACTCTATGACTTGAGTATGAGTTGGTGGTCTAGCGAAGCTGGAAGCATATACTTTGATTTGTTGTAGTTGAGGTTCTATCATAGGGCCAATATACTTGCATGTTGGGTATGTGTGACTAGTTAGTTAAGACAGACTTATACAAGATAGTTTCTGCACTATATCGCCCCTTGTGGTTGTCCGAATGGTCTAAATTATATAGGGCCCTAGGAAACATGACTTGGATGTTTGCTGTAGGGTAGCTCCCTTGGAAAGCGGAAACACTCCAGGAAGTCGTGGATCATTGGACTAGAAGCCTAAGGATGGTAGATGTCATTTAGGGGGGTGTTAGTACACTTCTTCCTCTCTAAATGTACGACGATGTGTAGAAGGGTATTTTAGTCATTTCACATGTAGGTCGGAGACTTTGCGAATGCAGCATTGTCCTTGGGGTCAATATTTCCTTATGGTGATATTAGGAAATATTTAAAATGCAAAATACAGCTATTTATATAGCAGGGGTATTTTGGTCATTTTAGCAGCCAAGGCGATGTGTCTTTTTGGTCCTCGGGATATCCCGTAAGTCCTAACTATTTTTGGGTTGAGGAATTGGTCTCAGTTGAAGAGGATTTTATTTTATTTTATTTAGGAAGTCTAATTTATTATTAGACTGGAATAAAATAAATAAACAAATAAATAAAATAGGAGTTGAGAGAAATTAATTATCTAGTTTATTTGGTTAATTAATTATTCAGGGCCTAGGTCCAGTATGAATAATTAAGAAATTAACCTGTGCTTAAACTAGGGGAAATAATTAATGTTTAATTATTTATTGGGTTATTTATGTAGGCCCAAGAAATAAATAATTAAAGATTTATTATTATGGTTCATTTGGGCTCATTAATTATTTATTGGGTTACTTATGTAAGCCCAGAAAATAAATAATTAATATTTATTATTTTGGGCCTTTTGGGTCCAAGAAAAATAATAAATATTTATCTGGCCCAATAGCTTGGACCTTAGGGTTTTTTCCAGATACGGTTAAGAGGAGTTTAAGGTTAGGCCAAACTGTTTCTCAGGATAACATCCGGGTATTTTGAAATCCCGGGGAGATGTTTATCAGAGATTGAGAGGCCTAGTTTTGGCTAAATATAAACAACTCTTTGAAAAGAAAAAACCCTAATTTTCTTTCCAAAGCCACAAGACTCACGTGGTCTCTCTCTCTGCTCTCTCTCTCAGGTTTTCTTCTTCTTGTTTTTCTCCTTGCTCTTTGCTAACTAATAGCGAGCGAACCAAGGAGAATTGAGACCGTTTCTCTTTCCCATTGTGTTCACCAACTAGAGGTTAGGCTGAGGAATATCCTGAGAGCTGGAGAGCTAACCGTTAATGCAAACAAGGCGAAGTCGAAGGCTAGCGGGTGTTCAACCGGAAGCTCCTTCAAGTGTGCAAAGCAAGGCGATTCCAGCCGTTCATTCTATTCCTACGCAACCTAGAAGGGTTAAGGAACGCAAAGGTATGATCTTCACGCTTCCGCATGGCCTTTATGGCTCGCGTTTTAATTTTTCTCCAATTTTTTTTGGCACGGTGCATGCTCCCTTGTTTCTGCGTTCCATCAATTCACCCCCCCCCTCCCTAAGTTTTTTCAGGTAGGTTGGGTAGGTAGAGGCTCAAAAGAAGGTATAGATGAAGATGAAGCTCTAGCTCTCTTAGCCTCAGGTGCCAATCCCTTAGGTCTCCTAGACATGATGAAAATGTGATAATAGAAAAAGGGAGTATATAGGAAAGAAAATCGAACACCCTCAAGATCACTCCTTACAACACAATCAAACACAACCCTCAACCGTCTCACAATCACAACATCACTCAATCCAACTACCACCTTAATATACCACAAAGCACTGCAAGATAATAAATAAAACACAACACAACCTTCTCTAACAATACCTGCAAAAAGATAGCCATTGTCCAATCCCAAACACAATATCAATATCCATGATCAAATTAGTAATGCTAGTCATGTCATAATGTAAAGCTCATTATCACAATGCTAAGTCAAACATGAACAATTATTTCTCAATCTATGAAGTAAATAGCTTGGTAAGCGCATAATTACACACATTAGAGTCACGCTCAATAGCCCCAAAAAGATGTGAAACATGAATTGCATCAATCAAATATTTGTGTTAAGAATATTTCGATGCTCACTAAGTCTCAAAGAAAGTAAAATTTTAATTCAATCCATCCAACCAAAAATAAACATGAATTTTTGGACCAAAATTAATAGGAAAATACCCAATAATGAATATGAAAAATTGAATTGGAGAAAATGCAGAAAAATCATACCATAATAATCTCCAATGTATGGGTGATGATCCTATGCAAAATGATTGAGGAAACTGTGCACCAAGTGGAAGGATTGAAAAATAGATTTTGTAAGAAAATATTGGGTTTTTCTTGGTTTTAATCTATAATTTCAAGAAAAAAGTGATGATTTTGTATTTGGCAGGTGTTTTGAAGTGTTAGAAAGTAACCTGACGGTGTTTCAAAGTTGGACCCGACGATGGGTTGAAAGATAAAATAAGGGAGATGAAGGTTGGTTTGAAAAAAAAAAAATAGCCTAATTTAGCTGATGTTAGGCTTTTAGCCAATTAGACCTGTGCCAAGTCCAAGTACTGGGTCTGGCGCTGAGCTTGGACTGTCTCGGCTCATTGTTTTAGCCATGCTGGCTCGACCCCAGGGCCAGAGTTTGGACCTGGAACCAGGTTAGCTTTGACCCTCCAACAATGTATTTTTTTTAAATTAATTAATTACAGAAAACAACCACAATTAAAACCATGAAATTATGAAGAAAATTCATTTTAAAAACTAATAGGATAGAAAAATAAATGAAAGCAAGCAAAAATTAGAGAGATGTCCCAAAAACTAAAGCAATAAAAATAATCATTTTCATTGGTATTAGTCATATGGATTAGTCTCAATATTTCCTACAGGAGAGCCTGCTTGACGATCTCAAAGGAGTTTAGCCAATTGCCAAATTTGATTCATAAGGTTGAGCATGGATGCCTCCAAATTTCTCGTAGTTGCATCCTGTAACACCCCACTACCTAGGCCCAACAGGGTCGGGGATGTCTCCCCGTCCAAAGGATAATGGGTCTTTATAACTAGGTCACACAAACAAAAATAGAACAATACTTTAAAATTTAAACTTATTACAATCAAAAAATTCAAGACAAATCCAAAATAAAAATTGTTCACTCTCAACTCCCAAAGCATTACATAAAATAGATAACAGAATATATTCCAAGCAGGCAACAACTAGCTACTCATCCCCACAGCCAGATCGACCTGAAATTATGGTAAAAAGGGTGATGAGATAAAAATCTCAATGAGTCCGTGTGTGTTTTGAGTGTTTGGTGAAAATAGTTCGTGAATGCAAGTTGTAGAACTTCATAAGGAAAAGTACTGGTAAGCATTAAACAATGTTAAAAACCAAGAGTGGCATTTTCTTCTTTTCAAACCATAGAAGTGCGCAATAAACACAACCACTCAAAAGGGCAGTCATGGGTTATCACACGTTGGGCCCCATAACTATAAAACGGTCAGAATGCCACACTTTGTGCAGACTGAAAAAAATATAGGTGATCAGCCTACCAGGTAAGATACTTCTCCTTCTCTACACCCAAACAAAAGCGGTTGTCCGCTCCAGCAACACCCAGTCTACATGACTGAAACTTGCTAGCTCGGACCGAGATGACTAAGTAGTACTGATGTTTCTCTAAGTTGAGTTCATCTTCTGGAGGTGGCCTCCTGTCAAAAGACTCACTCTTACTCTTCAGTACTACTAGACTACATTTATTGAGTACTCAACGTAGTTTATCTCACTTAGGAGAAAACTAATAAAACATAGCTTTACTTGAAAATGGCAATCAAGGGTTTCTGAAGTCCTTGTCAAAAATTAATTTTAGAAACACTTTAGTGTATGAATAAAACCGCTTGTTGTTTTCCAAATAATTGGTTAGACTGAAATAAGAAAGGAAATAGTCCTTAATTGCCTTTACCAAATCATGGTTCACAAACTTCGTGTTTAGCTTGCCATAATAACTTTTTACAACAAACAAATTTTATGCAGGAGCTTACCTGATCCTTTGCGTGAGATATAATAAAGATTTGCAAAAGCTGACCTAACCCCGCCTGGGGTAAACACAAGCCATAATTAAACTCAAGGTAAAAGTCACTTTTATAAATAAACCTAGCTCGACTCACAACAATTATGACCCTACTGTCCCAAGCTTTAAGGCTAAACAATAAATAAAAGGGGTTTATAAATTAAATCTAGCTTGATAATAGAATAACTAGGGTTTGTGAATTAGATACTAATAAGTTGTAGGTTTAAATCTTGCAAAAAATAAATTAGGGTTTATTTGATGAAGGGTCCTAGGCCTATATGATATTATTTAAAATAATGATTTATAATAACTACTGGTTAGAAAGTAATTGGTAAAAAAATTAATAATAAGTAAATTTTAATATACCTTGACTAAAAGATAATAAATAAATTTTAATAGTATTTATGAATATAATACTTACAAAAATTAATATTTTATCTATTATGATTATTTATATAAAAGGCTTTATTTGATATTATTATTTTATATAATGTCTATATATTTTATTTCTTTAATAAAAGTTCTAATTTATTTGACTAAAATATCATTATTTTATATAATAGTCCAAATCCACATTTTCCTAGGATTTCGAAATCACTAGAAGAAATTATAGTATTAATCATTTTATTGATGAAATAAAATTAGCAAACTCAATTATCTTAGGGACAACAAGGTCTATTGCTAACAATAATCATGAGCATACACTCTACACCAATCAAAAAAATATCCAATCATGAGTAAAGGTATAAATCGAAATCTACCAAGACATGATCCAAACTCCACTAAACATAATCATATTCATGGCCTTAAAAAGAATACATGAACATAAAACCCTATTCACCAAAGGTGACATAATCTCTAACGTGCTTGATCATTCATACAACTCACGACATGAAAGCATGCAACAAACCCTAAAAATGGCATACATTCAACCAAGACAAATCATCACATGCATAAATCCTATCTCCAACATACAAACACATTCATTCTCATGCTTTAATCCCAACTCCATCACAAAACACATGATCAATTTCCCAATATATTCCATCCTCATCCAACTATATCCAAGAGACATGAATCTAGAATTTAAAGAGAATATTGAAGAGGCTTACTTGAATGATGACTACCTTGAAGACGTTTGAAGAGCATCCTCTCACTAGGAAAGCTTGATCCGTCCAATGAGAAGAAGAAAAATGGCCATGGTGGAAGTAACCATTCGGCCGAGAGAGAGAGAGAGAGAGAGAGAGAGAGAGAGAGAGAGAGAGAACAAAAAACAGAGTTCATTAGTATATATACATTAAGGTCGTAGATGGAAGAAGATGGAGTTATTTGATCATGCTTAGCTTGGAAGTGATCTTGAGCCTTCAATAAAATTCTGGTTTTGATCGGAAAGTGGAACTTTGATTTCAGCGTTTGATGTTAAAAATTGTAAAAATGGATTCAAGAGGATGAATAGGTGTGATCTGGAGTTTTTGGAGAATATTGGAGAGGTTTTGAGTGGTCTTAGGCGTGAGAATGGTGGTAGGTGTTCTTGGAGGTTTGGAGAAAATAGAGAGAATGGATGAAGGCTCGCCAAAATTCGGCTTGGAAGGAGTGGCCAAATGGCTTGGAGATTTTTGGTAATTGGATTTTCAGATTTGGGAGGAAAAGGAAAGCTGGTTGTTTAAAATTCAAAAAGGAATACTTTAGGCAATCAATCATGGTAGCAAATATGGTAAGTAGATCTTTGTTGATGGAGGTCTTTTGGAAGCTGCAATGACCGGCTGCTTGGCTGGAATTTTTGCTGAGTTGAATGATGTTTGAATGAGCTTTAGGGTGGCCGAAATATGGAGCATAATGGTGAAGGAATTTTCTAGTTAGTTGAGGTTTAATCTATTGAAGTTTGCTGGAATTTTGGACTCCAATTGATGGCTTGATTGGAGTGATTGATGGAGAGATTTTAGGAGTAGCCATGGAGCTCCTTTCGTGAAGAACACTGGTGAGGATGATGAAGTTTAGTTCATGGCTATTTAAGGTGGGTTTTACAGAAAAATAGGATGAGTTTCGGACAAGGGTGAAAAAGGAACAAAGATAGAAATTCTGATTAACCTTTCGCAAGGCTTACTGAAATTTCTGGGCAGATTTTTCTACCATGCTTCAACCAACTTGCAGAAGCTTTGAAGGGGTTTTGGGGAATCCTTTAAGGCTGGTTTCCAGCTTTCTTTATGGAAGAAGAACAATGTTGAATTGTTGGTTGAAAATCTGGAAGAAACAGCTTGGTTTTCCATTCACCAAGTTGCGAAAACTGTCCAGTAAATTTTCCTGTTTGCACTGCTTTTGTGCAATCCGGTTTTGGCTGAAGTTTTCAATTTTCAAGCTGAGTGAATTGGTTGTGTTTCTGGTAGAATTTGAGAGGGAAAGATGTCTAAAGATTTTGACAATTGAACTGATCTAGAAGCTGGAAAATTTTCTAGCTTACTATATTTTGAAGATGAACACAAATAGGTTGGAGTTTGAAGGTTCAACCATGGAGATTAATTCTCTTGGGAATCTTCCATAACTCTTCCCCATTTTCGGCAACAAGATCTCCTCACAAAGACATCTTCAAAACCTTAATACCCTATAACCTTGCTAGAATTTTCTGGAAATAAAATTAGCTTAGATAAATTGAACAACCTAATTGATTAAGAACTAAGGAAAGCTAGAGATCAAGAAGGGCACGAATCCCTTAGAAATTTTTGCAGGGCACAAGAGTGGAATTAGGACATTCCTTTCATATCCCCCTTGGACAACACTCCTACTCTTCCCTAAAGCATGCAAGGGCCAAAATATAGCCTACCTAACAAAAATAAAATTTAATTATGCTAAAACTCAAATGATGGAATTTGAACTCAAGACCTCAAGTATTTATTCCAAAGCTCTTACCACTAAATCACAACAACTCTTATTCTTATTTTCTCTCCCAAATATTTTTCCTATTTAATCCTCAAGCTATCTCTCTATTTCCACCTCAAGCAAAATTACCATTTTGCATTTCTTACTCAATAAGCACAATTAAGCCATCTAAACCACAAATCACATATCCAAAGCACATAAAATCATATAAAAATATATTTATGCATACAAGAGAATTTGATATGCATCCCGACCCCTTACTCTAAGGTTGGTTTTAGTTGGGGTTTCACATCCTCCATTCTTAGAAGAATTTCGTCCTGAAATTCAGGCATACCTCTATTTTAGATCGGGATACTTTCGCTTTACCCATTCTTCAGATCCCTATGTGGCATCTCGCATGCTATGATGCTCCTATTAAACTTTTACCATCGGTATTTGCTTGTTTCAGAGATTCTTGATACTACGGTCCAATATTCGCACAGGTTTCTCCACATAGCTTGGATCGGGTTGCCACACCAACGGCTCATTATTCAGAACATGACCAGGATTGGCATTGTACTTCTTCAGCTGTGACACATGAAACACATCATGAATTCCCGTCAATCCATCTGGAAACTCTAATCGATATGCTACCGGTCTAATCCTTTCCTTTATCAGGAACGGTCCCAAGTACCTCGGATTTAACTTTCCACCTTTCAGATGCTTCATGCTTCCTCTATGTAGCATCAATCTCAGAAATACACTGTCTTCTACTGGAAACTCCAACTCTCTCCGCCTATTGTCAGCATAGCTCTTTTGTCGGCTCTGAGCTACCTTTAACCTTTCCCTGATTAACTTAACTTTGTCCAACATTTCCTGAACACAGAGTTCTTCGGTTCTACTTATGTGACTATCTTCTAACCAACTCCAGTATAGCAGTACCTGACACTTGCGTCCATACAGGGCCTCATACAGAGCTATCCCAATTGAAGCTTGATAACTATTATTATACGATAACTCCGCATATGGCACACATTCGAACCACTTATCCCCAAAATCCAGAACACACGCTCTCAGCATATCCTCTTATATCTGGATAACCCTTTTTGACTTCCCATCGGTCTGCGGATGCATCGTCATATTGAACTTCAGACTCGACCCTATTGATTCTTGAAACTTGCCCCAAAATCGAGATGTAAACCTCGGGTCTTGGTCAGACACGATACTTGAAGGTACTCCATGCAAGCGAACTATTTCATGCACATAAGTCTGAGCCACTTCTCCATGGAATCTCGTACATTCACTGGTATGAAATGTGCCGATTTGGTCAGTCGATCCACTACTACCCATATGGCATTCTTTTGGGTCCTTGACATAGGAAGTCCGGTGACAAAATCCATGGTCACTTCCTCCCACTTCCATTCAGGTACTGGCAATAGTTGTAACAGTCCCGCTGACTTCTTGTGTTCCGCTTTGACTTTCTGATAGGTGAGATATGTCGAGACATACTTAACTACATCCCACTTCATTCGGCCCACCAATAGGCCCTCTTCATATCTTGGTTCATTTTGACTTCCCCCGGTTAAATGGCGTACTTGCTCTTGTGCGCGTCTTCTAAAATTCTGTCCTTCAATTGATACTCCCAGGTACACACAATCGATCCCTGAAATACAAAACTCCCGCCTCGTCTTGTTAGAATTCACTGTATTGCCGTCTAAGTTCCTTGTCCTTGAACAACTGAAATTCTGTGTTACTTTGCTGGGCTTCCATGATTTCCCGCCTTAAATCCGGTACCAATTTCAGGTTGCTAATAACAGTTCTCTTCTCTTGCACTTCTACTATTCTATCCAACACATCCTGAACTACTTGAATCTCCTGCACTCTTAATCTGGCCATATCGACTTTTTTGCTCAGTGCATCAGCAACAGCGTTGGCCTTCTTGGGATGATTGTAAATTGGACAATGGTACTCTTCTAGGAATTCCATCCACCGCCGCTGTCTCAAATTCAAATCCTTCTGGGTGAAGATGTACTTCAGGCTCTTATGGTCAGTGAAAACTTCATACTCAGCTCTGTACAGGTAATGTTGCCATTTCTTTAGAGCGAAAACAATGGCTGCCAACTCTAGACCATACGTAGGGTAGTTGATTTCATGAGGTCTCAACTTCCGAGAAGTATAAGCGATCACTTTCCAGTCTTGCATCAATACTGCTCCCAATCCTTCTTTCGAGGCATCGATATACAGCGTGTAAGGCTTATCTCCCTCTGCCAGACTCAACACGGGTGTTGTCATCAATCTTCGCTTCAGCTCTTGGAAGCTCTTTTCACATTTCTCACTCCAAATGAATAGAACATCTTTTTTCAGCAATCGGGTCATAGGAGATGCAAGCGTTGAAAATGCTTCGATGAACCTCCTATAGTAACCAGCCAATCCCAAGAAGCTTCGAATCTCGGTGATGTTCTCCAGTTGCTTCTAGTCTAACACTGCTACAACATTTGCTGGGTCTACCTTGATTCCCTCATTGGTTACCATATGGCCAAGAAATGCTACACTGTCCAGCCAGAACTCACACTTGCTAAACTTGGCGAAAATCTTGTGCTCCCGCAGTTTCTCCAATACGAGCTTCAGATGCTCCACATGCTCCTCCGGACTCTTGGAATAGATTAGAATGTTGTCGATAAAGACCACCACGAACTTGTCCAAGTAGGGTCGGAACACTCGATGCATCAGGTCCATGAATACTGTTGGAGCATTGGTCACCCCGAACGGCATTACCACGAACTCATAATGTCCATATCTGGTGTTGAAGGCCGTCTTAGGGATATCCTCCTATTTTATCCGCACTTGATAGTACCCTTGCATCAGGTCTAATTTGGAGTAGCAACTGGATCCTTGTAATTGGTCTAACAGTTTGATAATCAGTGGTAGGGGATATTTGTTCTTGATCGTCAGATTATTCAAGCACCGATAGTCGATACACAGTTCAGAGTCCTATCCTTCTTCTTCACAAATAGTACGGGTGCTCCCCAGGGCGATGTGCTAGGTTTGATGTAGCCTTGCTTCACTAACTATTCTAACTGCTCCTTTAGCTCTTTCAGCTCTACTGGTGCCATCCGATATAGAGTTTGGGATACTAGTTCCGCCCCTGAAACTAGGTCAATGGTGAATTCAACTTCTCAGCCGGGAGGTAGGGAAGTAAGCTTCGCTGGAAACACAACGGGAAAGTTCTTCACTACCTCAATGTCCTCCAGAGTGCACTGATCCTTGGGCTTGTTTATCACATAAGCTAGGTATCCTTGACAACCTTGCTTCAGCAATTTTCGAGACTTAGCCCCACTATCAAATACTTCAATTCCTTTACTCTCTTGCCATCGAATTCCAACACATCACAACCCGGTCTAATGAACTGGATTGATTTATTCTTATAGTCTACCCTAGCCCCATGCTTTGCTAGCCAATCCATTCCCAATATCAATTCATAATCCTCAATATCCAACACTATCAGATCCCTCTCCAAGCTTTCTCTCCCCACATCAATTTTACAATTTCGCATATACCGATCTGCTTGCACCATCTTTCCCAGAGGTGTATTTACCAATAAGTTAAAAGGTAACTCTACTGCATCCCAACCCAAATGACATGTACAGATCTTGTTTAAATAGGAATGAGTAGAGCCAGGATCTATCGATGCATTAACGGAACGTCCTTAGATAGTAAACGTACCTTCCACTACTGCTGTATCGATCCCAACCTCCTCTCCGTTGAGAGCAAATACCTTGGCCTTCACTTGAGGCTTCGATGCTCCACTCCTAGATGCCCCCATAGCATTAGCTCTATTGGGTCTTGGATTCTAAGCTGGATTTTCTTTCCCGACTTGGTGCAGTTTAGGGCAGGCGTTCTGCAGGTGGTTTAGGTCGCCGCAGTGGTAACATTTCCACTCTCCTCCTTTGGACCAAGAGTTCTTCTCTGTATGGCCTCTTTTCCCACACTGCTGGCATATCAAAAGGTTCTGAGCAGGTCCAACTGGTATGGTCCGAGCTTGCTTTCCCCAGTTCTGCCACTGCTAGTTGGCGAGTTGCTTGTTGGTTTGCTACTTTGGGAAGTGTCCTTGCGGTTGCCTTGGCGGCTAGAAGGGCCTCGCTGCCATCCTGATGCGGTCCTCATTCTCCATCCTAGTAGCTACGTCCACGACCCCTGAATAGGTCGTTGGTGGAGAAGGTGCCAATGCCCTCCTCAATTTCGACCTCAATCCTTTGACAAACTGTCTTGTCCTATTCTACTCGGTGTCCACTAGTCTCTTGCAGTATTTTGATAGCTGGGTGAACCGTGCCATGTACTGGGCCACTATCATGCCTCCTTGCTTTAAATTCTGGAACTCGTCCTCCCGATTTCCCACTATTCACTGAGGGATATACTCAGCTCTGAAGGCTTCAACAAAGTTGGACCACGTCCATCCCTGATCAACCATCTCCCAGTCGTCCTAAACCCACTGCCACCATGCCCGAGCTAGGCCCCTCAAACGGAATGCAGCAAACTTAACCATTCGCTCCTCAGTGTACTGGAGTGTAGCAAATACGTCTTACATCTGCTCGATCCATTTCTTAGCTTTCTGATGTTGCTCAGCTTCGCCCAAGAAGACGGGTGGTTGAAATTTCAAAAACCGCTCTAATGCCTCATCTTCTCCCTTGGGGTTTCTCTACTCAGTCAGGGTTTGCAGAATCTCTGCCATTTTACTGAATGCTTGCCCCATCGTCACATCAACCGGTGCTTCAGACCCCATTCCCATATATGGTTCACTCTCATTACATCGGTTGGGTGATTGCATCGGGGTTGTCTCAACTTCCGGTGCCACATGATCTGTTCCGGAATCCTCCTGCTTGACGAAGCTACACGACGCTTTGGTGCCATTCTAAACCCTACCCAAATGATAAGTTTATGCATTCAATGATTAAATCATTTTAGTCGAGCATGCGTTCACAGTCAGATATAAGTAAAAGAAAATCATATGCAAGTTTTTGTCTAAAGAATTGCTCATAAATTTTCTTTCAAATCTTAGAGTACTCAAGTACTCTTATTTGCATAAATTTGAATTTAAACAAAAAACAAAAATGAAACTCCTCAACATAAAAGTTTACAAAAAATAATAAATAAACATCCTGATCGAAATAACTTTCAACCCTCTAGTCCTCATCAAAATCCTCAAAATCAGCCTCATACAACTATCCCCCAGAGTTCTTAAAAAAGTCTATCCCAACCCCACTGGCAAACCCCTCCATTGGCTCCGCCTAGGTCACCTAGAACTCTCCCTGGGTTCAACCTAGCTAGGTGGAGGAATGAAAGAAGGCCTAGGTGGAGATTCATAATCTATCTCCCCCGAGTCATCAGTAGCTGTTGATAAATCCACTACGAGACTTGGAGGGTGGGGAACATGCTCCACGACTATCTTCTCATCTTCACTGTCAGAACTTAATTCTATCACTAGGATTGGGGGTGGCTCATGGATCGGGACCTCATCATCACTGCTATCTTCCAAAGGAATAACTGGCTGAGGAGCAGGCTGAGGTACTGGAAGGTCTTCTGGGTAGATAGTGATAGAAGGATGCCATTGCTGCCCCTTCCTCGGGGCTCTAAGCATTCTAACCATCCTACAACATAAACAAGATAGGTTAGATAAATATTTGAACTTAAAAAAATAGAACATGTACTATCAATATTTGCCAAAACCTAAGCTCTGATACCACTTGTAACACCCCACAACCTAGGCCCAACAGGGCCGAGGATGTTGCTCCGTCCAAAGGACAATGGGTCTTTATAACTAGGTCACACAAACAAAAATAGAACAATACTTCAAAATTAAACTTTATTACAATCCAAAAATTCAAGACAAATCCAAAAAAAAATTGTTCACTCTCAACTCCCAAAGCACTACATAAAATAGATAACAGAATATCATCCAAGCCGGCAACAACTAGCTACTCATCCCCATAACAGGATCGACCTGAAATCATGGTAAAAAAGGTGATGAGATAAAAATCTGAGTAAGTTTGTGTGTGCTTTGAGTGTTCGGTGAAAACAGTTCGTGAATGCAAAGTTATAGAACTTCATAAGGAAAAGTACTGGCAAGCATTAAACAATGTTAAAAACCAAGAGTGGCATTTTCTTCTTTTCAAACCATAGAAGTGCGCAATAAACACAACCACTCAAAAGGGCGGCCATGGGTTACTACACGTTGGGCCCCATAACCATACAACGGTCAAAATGCCACACTTTGTGCAGACTGACAAAAAGGTAGGTGATCGGCCTACCGGGTAAGATACTCCTCCTTCTCTACACCCAAACAAAACCGGTTGTCCACTCCGGCAACACCCAATCCACATGACAGAAACTTGCTATCTCGGACCGGCATGACTAAGTACTACTGACGTTTCTCTAAGTTGAGTTCATCATCTGGAGGTGGCCTCTTGCTAGAAGACTCACTCTTGCTCTTCAAAACTAGTACTACTTGCCTACCTATATTGAATACTCAACGTAGTTTATCCCACATGGGAAAAAACTAATAAAACATAGCTTTACTTGAAAATGGCAATCAAAGGTTTCCAAAGTCCTTGTCAAAAATTAATTTTAGAAACAATTTAGTGTATGAATAAAAACGCTTGTTGTTTTTCAAATAATTGGTTTGACTGAAATAAGAAAGGAAATAGTCCCTAATTGCCTTTACCAAATCAGGGTTCACAAACATCGTGTTTAGCTTGCCATAATAACTTTTTACAACAAACAAGTTTTATGCAGGAGCTTACCCGATCCTTTGCGTGTGATATAATAAAGATCTGCAAAAGCTGACCTAACTCCGCCTGGGGTACACACAAGCAATAATTAAACTCAAGCCAAAATTCACTTTTGTAAATAAACCAACCTCGACTCACTACAATCATGACCCTACTATCCCAAGCTTTAAGGCTAAACAGTAAATAAAAGGGGATTATAAGTTAAATCTTGCTTAATAATAAAATAATTAGGGTTTGTGAATTACATACTAATAAGTTGTAGGTTTAAATCTTGCTATAAATAAATTAGGGTTTATTTGATGAAGGGTCCTAGGCCTAGATGATATTATTTAAAATAATGATTTATAATAACTAATGGTTAGAAAATAATTGGTAAATAAAATTAATAATAAGTAAATTTTAATAGGCCTTGACTAAAAGATAATAAATAAATTGTAATAGTATTTATGAATATAATACTTACAAAAATTAATATTTTACCTATTATGATTATTTATATAAAAGGCTTTATTTGATATTATTATTTTATATAATATCTATAGATTTTATTTCTTTAATAAAAGTTCTATTTTATTTGACCTAAATATCATTATTTTATATAATAGTCCAAATCCACATTTTCCTAGGGTTTCGAAACCACTAGAAGAAATTATAGTATTAATCATTTTATTGATGAAATAAAATTGGCTAACAAGGTCATGATCATAATTCCTTTTGCTAACCATAATCAAGAGCATACACTCTATGCCAATCAAAAAAATATCCAATCATGAATAGAGGTATAAATCCAAATCTACCAAGATATGATCCAAATTCCTCTAAACATAATCATATTCATAGCCTTAACAAGAATACATGAACATAAAACCCTATTCACCAAAGGTGACATAATCTCTAACGTGCTTGATCATTCATACTATTCATGATATAAAGGCATACAACAAACCCTAAAAATAGCATACATTCAACCAAGACAAATCATCACATGCATCAATCCTATCTCCGACATACATAAACATTCATTCTCATGCTACAATCCCAACTCCATCACAAAACACATGATCAATCTCCTAATATATTCTATCTTCATCCAACTATATCCAAGAGACATGAATCTAGAATTTAAAGAGAAGATTGAAGAGGCTTACTTGAATGATGACTACGTTGAAGATGTTTCAAGAGAATTCTCTCGCTAGGAAGGCTTGATCCGTCTAAGGAGAAGAAGAAAAATGGCCATGGTGGAAGTAACCATTCGATAGAGAGAGAGAGAGAGAGAGAGAGAACGAAAAACAGAGTTCATTAGTATATATTCATTAAGGTCGAAGATGGAAGAAGATGGAGTTATTTGATCATGCTTAGCTTGGAAGTGATCTTGAGCCTTCAATAAAATGCTGGTTTTGATCCGAAAGTGGAAATTGGATTTCAGTGTTTGATGTTAAAAATTGCAAAAATGGATTAAAGAGGATGAGTAGGTGTGATCTGGAGTTTTTGGAGAATATTGGAGTGGTTTTGAGTGGTCTTAGGCGTGAGAATGGTGGTAGGTGTTCTTGGAGGTTTGGAGAGAATAGAGATAATAGATTAAGGCTGGCGGAAATTCTACTTAGAAGAAGTGGCCGATTGGTTTGTGAGATTTTTGGTAATTTTATTTTCAAATTTGAGGGGAAAAGGAAAGCTGGTTGTTTAAAATTCAAAAAGGAATACTTTAGGCAATCAATCATGGTAGCAAATATGGTAAGTAGATCTTTGTTGATGGAGGTCTTTTGGAAGCTGCAATGGCTGGCTGCTTGGCTGGAATTTTTGCTGAGTTGAATGATGTTTGAATGAGCTTTAGGGTGGCTGAAATATGGAGCATAATGGTGAAGGAATTTTCTGGTTAGTTGAGGGTTAATCTATTGAAGTTTGCTGGAACATTTTGCTGGAATTTTGGACTCCAATCGATGGCTTGATTGGAGTGATTGATAGAGAGATTTTAGGAGCTGCCATAGAGCTCCTTTTGTGCAGAACACTGGTGGGGATGATGAAGTTCAGTTCATGGCTGTTCAAGGTGGGTTTTACAAAAAAATGGGATTAGTTTCGGACAAGGGTGAAGAAGGAAAAAAGCTGGAAATTCTGATTAACCTTTCGCAAGGCTTGCTGAAATTTTTGGGCAGATTTTTTTGCCATGCTTCAGCCAACTTGCAGAGGCTTTCAAAGGGTTTTGGGGAATCCTTTAAGGCTGGTTTCCAGCTTTCTTTATAGAGGAGAACAATGTTGAATTGCTTGTTGAAAAGTTGGAAGAAACAGCTTGGTTTTCCACTCACCAAGTTGCGAAAACTGTCCAGGAAATTTTCCTAGTTTGCACAGCTTTTGTGCAGTCCGATTTTGGTTGAAGTTTTCAGTTTTCAAGCTGAGTGAATTGGTTGTGTTTTTGGCAAAATTTGAGAGGGAAAGATGGCTGAAGATTTTGACAATTGAACTGATCAAGAAGCTGGAAAAAAATTCAGATTACTATATGAAGAAGATGAACACACATTGGTTGGAGTTTGAAGGTTCAACCATGGAGATTAATTCTCTTGGGAACCTTCCATAACTCTTCCCCATTTTCGGTCAACAAGATCTCCTCACAAAGACATTTTCAAAACCTCAATACCACATAACCTTGCTAGAATTTTCTGAAAATAAAATTGGCTTAGATAAATTGAACAACCTAATTGATTAAGAACTAAGGAAAGCTAGAGATCAAGAAGGGCATGAATCCCTTAGAAATTTTTGTAGGGTACAAGAGTGGAATTAGGACATTCTTTTCATGTCTCCCCTTGGACAACACTCCTACTCTTCCATAAAGCATGCAAGGGCCGAAATATAGCATACCTAACAAAAATAAAATTTAATCATGTTAAAACTCAAATGATGGAACTTGAACTCAAAACCTCAAGTATTTATTCCAAAGCTCTAACCACTAAACCACAACAACTCTTATTCTTATTTTCTCTTCCAAATATTTTCCTATTTAATCCTCAAGCTATCTCCCTATTTCAACCTCAAGCAAAAATTACCATTTTGCCCTTTCTTACTCAATAAGCACAATTAAGCCATCTAAACCACAAATCACATATCCAAAGCACATAAAATCATATAAAAATATATTTATGCATGCAAGAGAATACGATATACATCCTAAACCCTTACTCTCAGGTTAGTTTTAGTTGGGGTTTCACACATCCACTCCTTGAAATCATATTTCTGTACCACTTACCAATTGGTTAACCAACTCTTCCAGTGATAGCTTAGGTTGTGGTGCATTGTAATGCAAGGGGGGTTGAGTTCTTTGATTCCTTCCAAAGTTAGAAAAAGTCTGCTTAGTTTAGTTTTGGTTGTTCCATGAAATCCTCTAACAAGGGTTGTAAGTGCTTCTATAGGGATTATTACCTTATGGTCCATTGCACAGAAACACAGCTAGTTTTAACGACTCAGTCCATTGACTCATATTTTGGTACTCATGATTTAGATACCCTTCCCCACAAAAATCACAACATACACTCATTACCTGTCATTAGGAAAGAGACTTCACTATTTCCTCCATCGTTTGTGTCGGTGCCTCTACCTTAGTCTTCGATGTTGCCGTTGCATCTACTTTCTGCACTATATGAACACGAGCTTTTGACCTTGCACTTCCCCAAGCATAGTTGTTTGTGGTAAGATTTTCAATCAAATCAAACACCTCCTTCGGGGTCTTAAAATTTATGGAACCTCCTGCAGATGCATCAACCAGTTGCCTTGTTGCAAAGCTTAGATCTTTATGAAAGTTTTGCATTTGCATACCTTGCTCGAAACCATGATGAGGACACTTTCTAAGCATCTCCTTAAACCTCTCTCAACACTCATAAAGATTTTTAGATTCTAATTGTTGGAAAGTATAAATATATATCCTAAGCTTGGTTGTCCTAGTTAGGGGGAAAAATTTTACTTAGCATTTTTCAGCCAAAACATTCCAAGTAATGATGGATTCAACTGGAAAAGATTTTAACCAAGATTTTGCTCTATCTCTCAAAGAAAAAGGGAAATGCGTTAGTTTGATGGCATCTTCAGAAATACTATTCATTTTAAATGTATCACAAATTTCTAAAAAGCTCACAAGGTGGGCATTAAGATCTTCCTCAGATAGCCCATCAAATTATTCCATGTTTTTTTTTTTTTTTAGTGTATGCCCTCTTAGACTAGGTTTTTGATGTAATTTTGACTTGTATTAATATAATTATTTTTCTCATAATTTTTTTGTTAAATCTTCTTTATATTTATGCACAATTTTGTTGGAAAAGACCCACTGTGTTTAAGTAAATGGTTCATGTGAATAGTGGTCTTTCACAGTAAGGTATAGACCATGGGATACTTAACACACAAATTACTGTTCATAATCGAATGTTGAGAATGGGAATGTTATCATGGAAAGATTATTGTATTATAAATTCTAAATAGGGAATGGCTTACCTTTGGCCAAAAAGTAGTCTTCTTATTTTATAACACAAGTGTATTTCGAATATGTAGAACAAGACCGGTAGTAGTGGTTTCTAAAAGTATAGATGATAGAAACCTAGACTACAACTGCTATAGTGTAGACTTCTACTCTATACCTTAAGTATAAGTTGGTGGTCTTACGAAGCTCGAAGCGTATACTTTGATATACTATAGTTGAAGTTCTTTAGAAGGACTAATATACTTGTTGTTGGGTATATGTAACTAGTTAGTCAAGACAGACTTGTACAAGATAGTGTCTACACTATATCACCCTTTGTGATTATCCAAATGATCTAATTTTCCATGGACCTGGGGAACATAACTTGGATATTAATGTGTCCGAACTTGGGTGTGAAAATCATACAAAAACTAAGCACATTCCCAATCAAGTTTAAATTAAAACGTTCAACCCAAATCACACATATGAGCAAGCGTACTCATCATTAACCGAGTATAGAGTTCAAAAGAGTGTCGATCCTCAAGGAACAAGTAGACATTAATCACCTTTCTTTCATTGTTTAACCGACTCGATAAAGTGAAAATGAAATAAAATCAAACAAAAGAAGATAAAAATAAAAATATATACATGTCAAAGATAGAGACGTATGCAATTCAAACCATTTTTTAGACAATCATGATCTTAAAGTACCCGACCTTATCATAACAAATTGTTCTCTTGGCATCACGAAGGATTAAGATAATTAGCATCACTTGGTCTGTCTCAACTAATTACTACCTTCTAGATAAATTAGCATCACTTGGTCTGTCTTAACTAATTCATCCACAAGATTCATTAAACACAATCCTTGATTAAATTTCCTTAGTCTGGCAAATTTAAAACATGAAATTAATCAATGAATCCTTGGTTTGGCAAGCATCAATTAACATTTAATTACTCAATCCTTAGCAATTAACTTCTTTGGTCTAGCAAGTTAACGGCCAATAAATGTTAAATTAATCAATTGCAACCACCATCAACCTCTTTGGTCTAGCAAGTTAATGACAAGAAACAACTAATTAATCTCGTAATAAGCACAAGTAATTAAATACCAAGAAAAAAATCAATTAATCAAAAGATCAAATAACTCTAAAAATCATGAATATCTAAAACAATGTCGAATTACAATAGAACAATTAACACATCATTGTTCAAGAAAAAGAAAACAAATGAAAGAAATAGATACTCATAGACAAGCCTTCTTCTTCTTCCTTCATAGACCCTCTTGTACAATCCTCCTTGAATTATTCATCTCGAGAATATATTGGTGATGCACTTAAAAATAAATCTAAGTACCTACATTGTGCACCTCCCCTTCCTAGGGTAAATTAGCCTTTATTTATAGGCTTACAAAGTTTCTAAAAGAGTCCTAAATAAAGAAAAAGTAATTACCTAAAAATTCAAAACCAAAAAGGACTAGAAATTGCTAAAATAAAAACCTAAATCAAAACTAAATACTTCTACCTTTGACTTTGTGAAATTGAATTGAGAATTGGACTTCAATTTGGACTTTAATTGGAATTTTGTCATCTTATCCTGAAATATTCTTTGATGTTGAAATTAAGCCACACGAAGAAGCTTTCCTAGCTGAAATCGGCTCAATTGAGCCATGAATCACCCGAGCCAGAAGCCGCACACCATTTCTTCTTTTGTTTATGCTTTGTTGTCGGATCAATTGAACTAATAGATCAGGCCACCGCCGGCTTCCTTTGATTTCCTTTTCTTGTTGCTTTTGTTCTTTCTTTGCTTTAGCCTTCTCGGCTTGCTTACCCGCCAACCAAGCCACCTTTCCTTGTTCAATTGTTGCTTACCAAAATTCTGCTTTTATTTTCCGTTGCTTAGCTGTGACATAGCCTGTTATTGTTGACTTTCATTGTTTGTCTAGGTCCCACCGATTTTCACTCCTTTCTTTTGTTTTGCTACTGCTATCTTCTAGTCAACATTGTTTATTTGTTGTCCTGTCGAGCCACCAAAGCCATGAAGCTACTTCCTTCTTTCTTTTGTTTTGTTGCTGGCCGAAATTCCTGAAGCTAATCTCCTTTTCTTTTCTTTCTTCTAGCCGTTACTGTTGACTTCCTTTGATGCTTCTTTTCTTGCTTTTTGTCTTTGTTCTTCCAGTGGCAATCCGACGCTGGCTGTCCTTCTGAGGCTGGCGCCGCCTCTATTCTGAAAAATCACACAATTAACTCCAATTTTTCCTTATTTTTACATAAAATTACAGAAAAATATTTTTATAAAGGAAATATCAAATAGGAAGGAATATGACTAATTATTTCATAAAATGTATCACAAAATGACCTCAAATAACTATGAAAAATATGACTAATTTATCCCCTATCAATTCCCCCACACTTGAATCTTTACTTGTCCTGAAGTAAACACTTAACCAAATATTTAAAAAAATTTATTTCTTTTCATATTCATCCATAACAAAGCCATAATTTCTTTCCAACCTTCAATACAAAATTGCCATTCATTCACCCTTTAAAAAACCTTTGTAAACTCATACATTAAATCAAATAATCCCAAAGCCATCAAGGTTAAGTTAAACAAACTTATATCTACATGAAAATTATTCCACTCCTCAAGCAAAAACATAGATAACATAAATCATACAAGTCCAGTCATTTAGCCAATTCAAGCACTATGAACTTAAATTTACCAAACTCGAATTAGTGAAATAAGGAAAACACTCCACTCTTTTTTTTTTTTTTTTATGACTTCAGGAATTGATAGCCACAAGTGTATGGATTTCTCTTCACACACCGTATTAGCCCTCTTTTCAATCATCACTCATCATTTTGTCTCTCATAACAATTTTTTTCTTTTCTTTTTCTTACCTTTTTACCTTCAGGATAGCCTCAAGAGAGTGCACCGAATACACTTGCTACTTCTCCCCATATTGACCTCCTTTTCAGCAAAAGGACTTCAACAATAAAAACAATAAGACATTTTTTCTCAACTCAATTTTTTCACTCAATTTTTTCATACATATTTTTTCTCTCTCCCATTCATTATTCAAAACTCAAAGTTAAGCAAATTCTAAATCCATAAGACAAGAATCATTCAACAAATCTTCCCATATTTCATCACATCATCCATATTCAAACTCAAAGAATAAAATAAAACTCAAATACCAAATATAACCGAGGTTAACTTAAATTCTCAAGACTTAGTAAAATTCAACTTAATACACAATTTTGCCTTTTTAATAAAATCCTACCATACTGAATGACAAATCTATATCCAAAGTTAAAAAGAAAATCATATCTTCATTATAAACAACTTATAAACAAATAAACTCAATTTAGCTCCAAATGTGTGTTTTTTTTTTTTTTTGAAAAAAGCTTTTCAAAAAATTTCAACAATTCAAACATATATCATTGAAAATCCCTCAAACATATATACTTGGAAATCCATTAAAAAACACAAAGATGCTCTTGAGAAAATGTTAAATCTCTCCCCCACACTTAAATTGGACATTGACCTCAATGGCCTAAAGTAGCACACTAAAGCATAACTAAGGGACCAAGAATGTAAAGAGGGAAAAGAAAATAATACTCCCTAAGGCAGATTAGCTCCCATGAAAAGTCCAAATTTCAAATTCTAAAGTAACTCAACAATAAGAACATATCAAGATAATTGATAAAAACTTAGATCAAGAATATCACTAAAGCACATTCCCACACTTAACTGGACCATGTCCTCATAGGCAAAAAATAAACACAATAATGCATCTCCAATGGGACCAAAATTAAAAAGGAGTAGAAAGTTTAAGCAATACTCCTCAAGTGTAGATTAGCTCCAAGATATAAGAAGTTCAGTCTTCAAGAAGTTGGAAGAATTATCCTAGCAACCTTCAACCCACAAATAGAAAGATGAACACACAACTAAAAGCATAAAGTGTAATTGAAACAAAAATACAAATTAGGGGAAAAGAAAAATATGAAGTCAAAGCCTTTAAGTCCCCCTCGAAGTAGAGTCCTCCTTGTTTCCAAATTGTCCAATAGCACCACCACATAGACCACCATAACCTCCAAAGGGTTCACGAGATTCTCTTCTTATCTCACACTTTGCAATTGGTTCTCTTTCTAGTGAAGACCTTTCCAGATTTTTGAAACTCAAGAAAAAAAAGAATAATATCCAATGTAAATAGCAAAAGTATAATGTCAACCAATCTTCAATCAATAAACAAAATAGCACAAGGAGGCCAAGATTTCCAGATATACAACAATTTCAGAAAAACGCATAGCGAATGTTTAGAAGCAATCTTAAGACGTACTGTTGGATTGTATGCCCTCTTAGACTAGGTTTCTGATGTAAAATCGAATATTTTAATAAAAGAATTTATTTTCAAAAATTGTTTGTGAATTTACTTTTTGTTTGCGCACAATTTTCGTTCGGAACAGACCCATTGTGTTTAAATAAATGATCTAAGTGAATGGTGGTCTTTCACAGTAAGGTATGAATCACGGGTTATTTAACACATAAACATTTGTTCTTAACCTATTGATGAGACTGGGAATCTCATCATGTTTAGGTTATTATGTTATGAATTCCAAATGGGTAATGGCTTACCTTTAGCCAGTGAGTAATCCACTCACTTCATGACATAAGCGTATTTCGAATACGTAGGACAGGACCTGTAGTAGTGGTTTCTAAAAGTACTATATGATAGAAACCTAGACTACTATCACTACAACGTGGACTAGTACTCTACGACTTGAGTATGAGTTAGTGGTTTGACGAAGCTGGAAGCATATGCTTTGATATGCTATAGTTGAGGTTCTATAGTAGAACCAATATACTTGTGTATTAGGTATATGTAACTAGTTAGTTAAGACAGACTTGTACAAGATAGTTTCTATACTATATCGCCCCTTATGGTTGTCCAAATGGTCTAAAATGTCCAGGGCCCTGGGAAACATGACTCGGATGTGTGCTTTAGGGTAGCTCCCTTGGAAAGCGGAAACACTCCAGGAAGTCGTGAATCATTGGACTAGAAACCTAAGGATGGTAGATGTCATTTAGAGGGGTGTTAGTATATTTATTCCTCTCTAAATGTACGGCGATATGTAGAGGGGTATTTTATTCATTTCACCTGTAGGTCGGAGACTTTGCTAATGCAGCATTGTCCTTGGGGTCAATATTTCCTTATGGTGATATTAGGAAATATTTAAAATGCAAAATACAGCTATTTATATAGTAGGGGTATTTTGATCATTTTAGCAGCCAATGCGATATGTCTTTTTGGTCCTCGGAATAGCCCGTAAGTCCTAACTAATTTTGGGTTGAGGAATTGGTCTCAGTTCAGGGGGTTTTTATTTTATTTTATTTTATTTTATTCAACATGTCTAATTTATTATTAGATTGGAATAAAATAAATAAATAAATAAAAATAGGAGGTAAGAGAAATTAATTATCTGGTTTAATTGGTTAATTAATTATTCAGGACCTATGTCCAGTATGAATAATTAGGAAATTAACCTGGGCTTAAACTAGGGGAAATAATTAATGTTTAATTATTTATTGGGTTATTTATATAAGCCCAAGGAATAAATAATTGAAGATTAATTATTTTAGTTCATTTGGGCTCATTAATTATTTATTAGGTTATTTATATAAGCCTAGGAAATAAATAATTAATGTTTATTATTTTGGGTTTTTTGTATCCAAGAAAAATAATAAATATTATTTCGGCCCGATAGCTTGGACCGTAGGATTTTCCCTAGATACGGTTCAGATGAGTTTAGGGTTAAGCTAAACTTATTCTCAAGATAACATCTGGGTGTTTGAAATATGATATCCCGGGGATATGTTTATCAGATAATCAGAGACCTAATTTTGGCTGACCAATAAATAAGTCTCTGGAGGAAGAAAAACCCTAATCTCCCTAACAACAACAAGAGTCACGTAGCTCTCCCTCTCTCTCACGTCTCCTCACCTCTATTTGTTCTCCATGAAGCTTTGCTAACCAATAGCAAGAGAACCAATGAGACTTGAGACTGTTCTTCTTCACCGTTGTGTTCACCGACTAGAGGTTGGGCAGTGGCATATTCTGAGAGCTGAAAGGTTTGGCGTTCATGTGAATAAGGTAAAGTAGGAGGCTAGCGGGTTTTCAACCGGAAGCTTCTTCAAGTGGGCAAGGTGAAGCGATTCCTGTCGTTCAATCCACTCCTACTTAACCTAGTAGGTTTAAAGCGTGCAAAGTTATGATCTTAACGCTTTCGTGCGGCCTTTAAGGCTTGCGTTTTTCTTCCTCTCTTTTTTTTTTCCGTTCAAGCATGCTCCTTTGTTTCTGCCCGTTAATGTGGTATCAGAGCCAATGGTTCTTTGATCAACTTAGGGAGCATGGTAGTTAATAAAAATGGTGAAGATGACTGTTTGGTGATTATACCTGTGATCCTTCGCTGTTTTGGTATGGGATAGCATGACTATGAGCTTCACCATTGAAGCATAGGTATCTCTATAAAAATTTTTGGCTTTGATATTTGATCGTGTAAACCCAATTTAAATGGGTATAGGCGGTTGTGTTTTTGTTTTGGATGAGCTTTTGTAAGTAAAAATGTCCTAAGAAGCCAAAGAAATAAGCAAAAGTCGAAGAGCAGAAGGCTCTGCAAATTTCGCGCGGAAAAGAAGAAAAAACGAAGAAGAGAACTATTCCTAAGCTGTTTGAGCCGAGCCGAGCCGAGCCACTGCCGAGCCGCTACCAAAATTGTGACAAAAGCCGCGTTGTTCGTGCCTTGGAGCCGAGCCAAATTGCGTGGAAATTGAGCCGTTTTCAATTGCAAATTTGCAATTGAATTGTGCGGGTTGAGTGGCGGGTTAATGGGCGAGTGCGCGGGTCGCATGCGGGTCGGCAGCTGAGGAGAAGCGGTCGAGGGCAGATCCATGGGCTGTGGGTGGAAGGTGATCCGGTACGGCGCGGTGCACCGCGGCTGTTAGTGTTGTACCCTAGAGGTAATCACTTGTACCATGTATATTGCATATTAAGTTAATATGAGGCATTCTTTATCTTTCAGTTTGATTGTTATATCTAAATATGTGTACAAACCGTTAGATAAAGTCCCTAGTACAACACAGTGTTAAGGAAATCATGATAGAGAACATGATGTGAGATTCCTACTACACTATGCAGTGTTTGTACTTAAATAATCCCCAGTAATAGTATTAATAAGATGGGACATTATTAATACGCCAAGACTGGCACATGTTATATCTCTTGATTGGATCAAGCGGTGGTTCTCATATCCGTGGGTATTGGGATACTCAGGATTAACGTGTGGATGCTTGTTTTGAAACAAGTTCATTGGATGACCTAGCTACGAGATAATCACTTGGATAACTATTTAGTGCCCGTGATAGAATCTCATTATAGCAAGTGTGCAAGTATCCTTAGACTTGAGATCTCCAAGGTACTTTGTTTATCGAGCGTTGTACTTTGATTCTAATCTTTGGAGTCTTATCTAGGACCGCCTATGGGATGGATATTGGATATAACGCAAAGTAAACAAAAGTAGTTGAGAGGGTCAATAAAGGATTCACCACTCCTAATAGTACGAGAGTATATCTCAAGGCCACTTGTAGAAATCATTACTCATAAAGTCCTTGGCCAAGGCGACTATGTGATGGAAATGGTTCCAATTGATACACATATCGAGTAATGGATTTCTTGAACAAGTACTAAAATGTTCGGGCCAGAATTAATAATATTCTGGAGGGAGTTGGCACTAATTCCATTCTCTAGACCGAATGGGATATTGTATGTTGAAAGGAGTTTATTGCACTGATAATTTGCTATTGAAAGGTTCATGTCAAGCCACTTGACTTTCTGGACTTTTGGGTGGTCAAGAGTCATTGCTAGATGTCGCTCTTGATATGCTAAATATGAATTTATTAATTAGAGAATTAATAAATTTAATCCTTTATTTTATTATGGATTATTAATTCTAATATTGTTAGAATTAATTCATATTATGCTACCAATAAGACCAGGAAACCTAATGGGCCACATACAATAAAGGTTTGAATGCTCAAATACATTATTTGATAATATTGTGGGGTTAATTAAGAGGAGGGAATATATTTATAAGTGAATTATAGGTTTGTTATAATTCATGGGACATAATTGTAATTAAGTAAACTTCAAGGACCAATTTGTTGACAATTGGACGTTGAAGGACTAAGTTGCAATTTATGGTGATTATAAATCTACAAATATAAGGAAACGGTTTCCTTAGGGTGAGAGACAGACTATTCACGCAATAACAGAAAAACCGTTTCTCTGCCTCTCTCTTGATCAAACCCTAGCCGTCTCTCTTCTTGATCAAAACCCTAGCCTTCTGAATTCTACTAGCATAGAATTGTGAGTTTGTGAGCATTCAATCTTGTGTAGATTATCATTAGAGGGAGTTCTTTCTTGGACTTCAGTTAAGCTGCAGTGAACGATTTTGGATAATCTGGATCGCGCCTGCGTTCTTGTTTCTGAAAATTTTTGAATTTCAGCTTCACGAGTTAATAAACACAATCTTCTCCTTTTTCCCGTTTCTATTGCAAACCCGTGATCCATGGCTTGGATTTATTGTTGTTTTCCGCTGCGCTTAGTCTGATTATGCATGATAGAAATCCTACAGTGGTATCAGAGCCAACGGGTTTGTGTTTTAATGGGATGTTTTATTGCTTTGAATTGTTCAAGCATGTAAATTGCATGATTACAGCATGTTAATTGTATGATCATGTCTGCTGGTTTGTATGTAATCGTCTGGGTTTTGCTTTGAATAATCTAGGTTGCAGAAATCGTTTCTGCGTTGTGGGTTTTATGCTTTTGAAAATATTGCAGAATGGTTCTGTGTCTGTGTTCAGGTTTTGGCTTCAGTTGATGTTCATATTGTAATTAAGCCTTCCGTTTAACAATTTAGATTGTTAAATTGATTGTGAGAATGATCACAATGGTTTGTTAATAAAGATTAACAAAGGTCAACGTCAAAAACTGGTTTTGATTGATCTTGGAACGGCCCCGAACTGAACCAAAAAAAAAAAATTTCCAGAAAATCCAAGCCGCACGCGGTGGTTACTGTAAGGTTTTTAAAAAAAAAAAAAAAAAAGGTTCTGGAATAGAATTTTGAAAGGGAAAATCTCATTTGATGAGAGGTGGTAAAATAAAATTTTTTTCCAATGGGGCGCTGCCCCCCTGACCCCCCTTGACCCCCACCCGCTGACCGGCCAGCGGGACCGCCGTTATCGTTGCGTGACGGGACCCAGAAGCATTTTCTCAAAATTAGTTTTGAGACAATCAATTTTATTTTTCAAAATAGTGATTTTGAAAATTTAAAATTAATGTATTTTTCTTAAATGTTGATTTTAGAATTTGTTTTATTTTCCCAAAATACTGATTTTGGAATAATAAAAGTATATGTTTATTTTGTTTAAGCATAGTTAATGGCATGGTGGATGGTTATGGATTAAAACAAATTATATCTGTTCATGCATTTTTTACCACTTTGTTTTAATGAAATAGGGCCTGCGTGTCCTGTCTTCTCTCAAATTCTGATGTAATTCTCTTTTCATCTAACTCCCCTCGAATGTAACTCGAGGTTTCTCCTTTTAGGAAATTATGTAATTAGATTATATAGGTTAGATTGAGGTAGAATTTTATTTTCAAGATTTTGAAGATGGCGTTCAAAATAAAGCAAGATGGTAAGACCCTCTACCTGTATCATGCATGAACACATAGGGTTGACCATATTAATTTCCTTGGTGGCTCGAGGAAATTAATTTAGAAAGTCCATAACCATGCCACATAATTGTTTATTACCATGTTTATCAATTTATGCTGCTTATTGATAAATTGTATGCATGCCTAACAATGAGACCACTAAAAGGAATAAATCCCTCAAATAATATTAAATCTAATGCCTTCCATTAATATGGTGAGAACGAGAGCTCTTTTTCGAGACCAGGTTGTTGAGCAAATCCAAGCCTACTTGACATCGAGTATGTTCAAGCTATAGAATTTAAATTCATGTTAATGGGTTGGATTTAACTAATTTCTTTATCCCGGTTGGGCTAACCCAAGCATAAAGAAAATTAGAGGCAAAGTTGGGCTAGTATTTGATACTTTAATGATTAAAAGATGTTAATCACCCAATGATTCAGTAGTTACTTTTTGATGTAATTGGTATTGGATACCTACCACTGAATTTAAGAGTGGCTTGTTGGGCTAACCCAAGGTTATTCTTAAGGAATTTGGATACTGATCCACTAAGAAAGTTTCCAACGAGCTTTCCCGAGTCAATAGTGAGTGCTATTGGTTTGAGTAAAATAGTGGAATAATTATGCGGTTAATTAAAGACCTAATTAATTGCATTGCATTTGCATATACATGTTCTAATAATTCTATCTTTACATCTAGGTCATTTGCATCATGTCGACAAACCTAAACTTGCGTAGCATCTTGGAAACAAACAAGCTCACTGAATCAAACTATTTAGACTGGTATAGAAACTTGAGAATCGTTCTCAAGTCGGAAAAGTTGCCCTACGTGCTAGAAGCTCCTATTCCGCCACCTCCAGCTCAAGATGCTCCTGCTGAAGAGCATGCTGTCCACAAGAAGCACAAAGAAGATAGCGACACAGACATCTTGTATCATGCTTGAGCGTCAATGTCTCTCGAGTCGCAAAAACAGCATGAGCATATGGATGCTCAATCAATGATCCTCCATCTTAGAAAGCTGTTTGATAAACAAGCTAGAATAGAGAGATATGAGATCTCTAAACAACTGTTCCGTGCTAAGATGGTTGAGGGTGCTTCAGTGGCCATTCATGGGCTGCAGATGTTGGGCTACATTGAAAAACTTGGGTCTCTTGGGTTCGTAATAGATCATGACTTAAGTATTGACTTAATTCTACAATCATTACCAAGTAGTTTTTCGCAGTTTGTGATCAACTGCCACATGAATAATGTTGAGACCACAATACCTGAGCTAATCAATCTGCTTAAGACTGCTGAGTCCTTTATGAAAAATGATGATAAGGCAATATTGTTAGTAAGTTCTTCATCTTCTAAGAAAAAGGTTTCTAAGAAGAAGAAGAAGAACACTCCTACTAAGCCCAAAGGAGGTGTCAAGAAGAAGGAGGCTGCCCCTAAAGGCCCATGTCATCATTGTGGCAAAATGGGCCATTGGAGGCGTAACTGCAAGGCCTACTTGGAGACTGTGAAGGAAAAGAAGGAGAAGGAGAAGCTTGCAAACACTTCTACTTCTAATCCTGGTATGTTTATGATTGAGATTAATACTGCCTTTAATAATGAGATATGGGTATTGGATACCGGTTTTGGATCTCATTTATGCAACAATTTGTAGGGACTAAAGGACAGTAGAAGGTTAGAGAAAGGTGACGTGGACCTACGAGCTGCAAATGGAGCAAAGGTTGCTGCACTAGCTGTGGGGACTTATTATCTCAATCTACCTTCTAGATTAGTTTTAGAACTACAAAACTGTTATTTTGTACCAGTTTTGTTGAAAAATATTATCTCAGTTGCTTGTTTAGACTTTTTCGGATTTCATTTAAGTTTTAAGAATAAATGTTGTTCTTTATCATTAAATGATATTCATTATGGTTCTGCAACTTTGATCAATGGTTTATATGTTCTAGACATGTATAATCCAATTCTCAATATAAGTAAAAAGAAACATAAAAAGGATAACTCAATCTCATCTTACTTATGACATTGTCGTTTAGGCCATGTAAATGAAAAACGTGTGTCTAAGTTATACAAATTGGGTGACTTAGGGTCATTTGATTACGAATCATATGACAGATGCGAATCTTGTTTACTTGGAAAAATGGCTAAAACTTCTTTTTCAAGAAAATGAGAAAGGGCAAAAGAGTTATTCGAACTCGTACATTCAGATGTATGTGGCCCAATGTCAATACAAGCAAGAGGAGGTTATCAATACTTCATTACCTTTATTGATGATTATTCTCGATATGGGAATTTTATTTGATGAAATACAAATCTGAAGCCTTTGACCGTTTCAAAGACTTCATGAATGAAGTAGAGAAATAACTTGGCAAAAGTATTAAAGCTCTTAGATCTGATCGATGAGGTGAATACTTAAGTCAAGAGTTTCTAAGTTATCTAAAAGATAACGGAATATTATCTCAATGGACTCCACCATATACACCTCAACATAATGGTGTATCTAAGAGAAGGAATCGAACCCTTCTAGACATGGTAAGGACCATGATGGCTTTTGCAGACCTACCAAAATCGTTTTGGGGGTACGCACTTGAGACTGTTGTTTACATTTTAAACAGAGTTCCGTAAAAAATAGTTGATACCACTCCTTATGAGTTATTCTTTGGTAAGAGACCAAAGTTATCTTATTTAAGGATTTGGGGTTGCCCTGCTTTTGTTAAAAAGGTAATGTCAGACAAACTTGAAAATAAGTCTGACAAACGGTTGATATCCAAAAGAATTGTTTGGATATTACTTCTATCTTCCTTCTGAAAATAAAGTTTTTATTTCAAAACATGCTGTCTTCTTAGAGAAGGAGCACATGTTCAAAGAAGAAAGTGGGAGCAAGATTAAACTTAGTGAAGTTCAAGAAAAGCAAACAAATATTGATCAACCTTTTGAACCTGTATCTATTCAAATAGATGAACCTTCTAACACACAAGAGCTGCGTAGGTCAAGTAGGATACGAGTGGCACCTGAGAGATATGGATTTCTCATAACTGACCATAATGACGTATTGCTCATAGATGATAATGAGCCTACTACTTACAAGGATGTTCTGAATAGTTCAGAATCTGACAAATGGCTCGAAGCTATGAAGTCAGAGATGGATTCCATGTATGACAACCAAGTATGGACTTTGGTTGATCCACCTGAAGGAATCAAGCCTATAGGCTGTAAATGGGTTTTTAAAAAGAAAACTGACATGGATGGTAATGTGGTTACCTATAAGGCTCGCTTGGTAGCAAAATGTTATCGTCAACGAAAAGGTATTGACTATGACGAAACTTTTTCACCAGTTGCGATGTTGAAATCTATAAGAATACTCCTAGCCATTGCCGCTCATTACGATTATGAGGTCTGGCAAATGGATGTGAAAATAGCTTTAATGGAAACCTGATTGAGGAAGTGTATATGACACAGCCTGAAGGTTTCATATCCGAAGATGGCACAAAGGTGTGCAAGTTGCAATGGTCCATTTATGGACTTAAGCAAGCATCTAGGAGTTGGAATATCTGTTTTGATGAGACAATTAAAGAATTTGGTTTAATTCAAAACATGGATGAACCTTGTGTGTACAAGAAGGCTAGTGGGAGTAAAGTTGTTTTCCTATTGCTTTATGTAGATGACATATTGCTTATAGGAAATGATGTTTCCACTCTTCAATCAGTGAAGATTTGGTTGTCCAAGATGTTCTCCATGAAAGACCTTGGAGAAGCAACCTATATTCTGGGAATAAAGATCTATAGAGATAGATCTAGAAGGTTGCTAGGTCTTTCACAGTCCACATACATAGACAAAGTGCTGAAAGGTTCAGCATGGATCAATCCAAAAGAGGATTCTTACCTATGACACATGGTGTAAGCCTTTCAAAATCGATGTCTCCAAAGACACAAGTTGAAAGGGATCACATGAGTAGAATTCCATATGCTTCGGCAATTGGGTCTATCATGTATACTATGATATGTACTAGGCCCGATGTATCGTGTGCTCTTAGTTTGACGAGCAGATACCAATCTGATCCTGGAGAGGGTTACTGGGCGGCTGTAAAGAATATCCTTAAGTACTTACGAAGGGCTAAGGATGCATTCTTGATATATAGAGATGGTGATTTACAAGTAAGAGGGTATACTGATGCCAGCTTTCAGTCCGATAAGGATGACTTCAAATCACAATCTGGCTACGTATTTACATTAGGTGGTGGGGCAGTTAGTTGGAAGAGCACCAAACAAGAGACTACTGCCGATTCGACTACTGAAGTAGAGTACATAGCAGCTTCTGAAGCAGCTAAAGAAGCAGTATGGATCAAGAAGTTTATCACTGAACTTGGAGTGGTGCCCAGCATTGTTTATTCGATACCTTTGTATTGTGACAACAATGGAGCTATTGCACAGGCAAAGGAACCACGATCTCATCAACGATCCAAGCATGTACTTAGACGCTATCATCTGATTAGAGAAATCATAGATAGAGGAGATGTAAAGATAGAGAGAATTCCCACGGATCAGAACATAGCTGATCCACTCACTAAAGCGCTTTCCCAGAAGAAACATGATAAATATGTTGAGTCATTTGGTATTCGATACATGAATGATTAGCTCTAGTGCAAGTGGGAGTTTGTTAGTGTTGTGCCCTGAGGCAATCACTTGTACCATGTATATTGCATATTAAGTTAATATGAGGCATTCTTTATCTTTCAGTTTGATTGTTATATCTAAATATGTGTACAAACTGTTAGATAAAGTCCCTAGTACAACATAGTGTTAAGGAAATCATGATAGAGATCATGATGTGAGATTCCTACTACACTATGTAGTGTTTGTACTTAAATAATCCCCAGTCATAGTATTCATAAGATGGGACATTATTAATACGCCAAGACTGGTACATGTTATATCTCTTGATTGGATCAAGCGGTGGTTCTCATATCCGTGGGTATTGGGATACTCAGGATTAACGTATGGATGCTTGTTTTGAAACAAGTTCATTGGATGACCTAGCTACGAGATAATCACTTGGATAGCTATTTAGTGCCAGTGATAGAATCTCATTATAGCAAGTGTGCAAGTATCCTTAGACTTGAGATCTCCAAGGTACTTTGTTTATTGAGCGTTATACTTTGATTCTAATCTTTGGAGTCTTATCTAGGACCGCCTATGGGATGAATATTGGGTACAACATAAAGTAAACGAAAGTAGTTGAGAGGGTCAATAAAGGATTCACCACTTCTAATAGTATGAGAGTATATCTCAAGGCCACTTGTAGAAATCATTACTCATAAAGTCCTTAGCCAAGGCGACTATGTGATGGAAATGGTTCCAATTGATACACATATCGAGTAATGGAGTTCTTGAACAAGTACTAAAATATTCGGGCCAGAATTAATAATATTCTGGAGGGAGTTGGTACTAATTCCATTCTCTAGACCGAATAAGATATTGTATGTTGAAAGGAGTTTATTGCACTGATAATTTGCTATTGAAAGGTTCATGTCAAGACACTTGACTTTCTGGACTTTTGGGTTGTCAAGAGTTATTGCTAGATGTCGCTCTTGATATGCTAAATATGAATTTATTAATTAGAGAATTAATAAATTTAATCCTTTATTTTATTAAGGATTATTAATTCTAATATTGTTAGAATTAATTCATATTATGCTACCAATAAGACCAGGAAACCTAATGGGTCACACACAATAATGGTTTGAATGCTCGAATATATTATTTGATAATATTGTGGGGTTAATTAAGAGAAGGGAATATATTTATAGGTGAATTATAAGTTTGTTATAATTCATGGGACATAATTGTAATTAAGTAAACTTCAAGGACCAATTTGTTGACAATTGGACGTTGAAGGACTAAGTTGCAATTTATGGTAATTATAAATCTATAAATATAAGGAAACGATTTCCTTAGGGTGAGAGACAGACTATTCATGCAATAACAGAGAAACCGCTTCTCCGCCTCTCTCTTGATCAAACCCTAGCCGTCTCTCTTCTTTATCAAAACCCTAGCCTTCCGAATTCTACTAGCATAGAATTGTGAGATTGTGAGCATTCAACCTTGTGTGGATTATCATTAGAGGGAGTTCTTTCTTGGACTTCAGTTGAGCTGCAGTGAACGGTTTTGGATAATCTGGATCGCGCCTGCGTTCTTGTTTCTGAATTTTTTTTAATTTCAGCTTCACGAGGTAATAAACGCAATCTTCTCCTTTTTCCCATTTCTATTGCAAACCCGTGATCCATGGCTTGGATTTCTTGTTGTTTTCCGCTACGCTTAATCTGATTATGCATGATAGAAATCCTACAGCGGCCGCGGGGGACAGCAGGCCATTCGGGCGCAGATCCGGTGCGGCAGGTGCAGTGGTCCGCCGGCTATTTTTTGCAAGTTTTTTAATTTTTTTTTCTTTTTCGTTTTGGGTCCCATACCAGGCAAAGTTAATATTTTTGCAATAGTTTATATTCTTGGAATATATTTGCATGAAAAATATTAGTAAGGGATTTTAGGGTTAAACAAGATAATTAATTAATTAATTAATGTGTTTAATTTTATTATTTGGGCACTTAGGTTTTAAAATAGAAAAGCATGAAAACGTTTACTGTTTTCTAGCATGCTATTTTTTTGTGTACCTATGTGTGCCTTTTCTCAAATACCAAAGTCTTTGGGAACATTTTTGACAAGAAAAACATTTTTCTTCAAAAATTAAATGGTTATTTTAATTTGTAATAAAATTAATCCTTGAATATTTTCTCAAAGGATTTAATCCTTGACATAGAAAATATATTAGATTTAGATATTTTTATAAATTAAAATGGAGAGCCATTTTGTTTTATTTTGCACTAGAAAAATTGTTTTGTCAAATAAATTTGAGACCAAAGTCTCTAGAAAGTTTTAATTGGAAATTTTTTTGAAATCATTAAGTTCTTACTTATATAAAATTAGTCCATGAAAAAAATCTCTCAAAGGATATAAACTTTGACATAGAGATTTTAGTGGACTTAGATATTTTATTTTTGAGTTAAGGAAAAATTTATTGGAAATTTCAAAAGGATATTTTTCCAGAAAACCTTTATTTTAAAAGTCTAAGTGGGAGAGGGGTTCCAACGGCCCCACGGCTTCCATCACGGTCCTCATTAGAGATCGTGGGTCCCCTCGCGTCACCCTGGTAGTGAACCCGTATAGGATGGGGATACCACAAGGATCTAGATCTAATAGAAGAATGTAATTAATAATCCGGGGCACGTACTATGATCGGCCAGCCCACGTTGGAGGTTATAGTGCGAGGTATGTCCATAGGAAATGAGAGGAAACGACCATCACACGATGGAGTTATCCTCTAAATTATTACCTAGAAGGAAAATTAATTTATGGTGGTTAATACACTTAGCTTAGGGAACTGTTAATCTTCCTAAGCTATGTCAGTTTTTCTAAGAGCCAAATTATTTTCAGTGCGCAAATTTTATTTTGTTTTCACAAACTAAATTCTTTCTTTTATTTTTCAATTTTTCAGAAATGGTGGGAGGTTCTTTTAGTCCATTGGCCGTTATTCTCAGGGAGAATAAGTTAACGGGTCCAAACTATGTGGATTGGAAAAGGAACCTGGAAATAATACTCACAGCCGAAGAGTATAAGTATGTCCTTTATGAGACGTGCCTTGTTATTGGGGAAGGTTCCACCACCGAAGAGCGAGAGGTTGAGAAGGCGTGAACGAAGGCTGACAAAATGGCATGTTGCTATACGTTAGCCTCCATGTCTAATGTGCTCCAGTCAAAACATGAGCACATGGCTTCTACATATAACATCAGTCAATCATTGGCTGCTATGTTTGCGGACAAGAGCTGGCCCGCATGACAGGAGGCTCTTCGAACTATTATAAACACTAAGATGGCTGAGGGAGCATCAATTCGGGAGCATATGCTCAAGATGATTGCTACTTTCGAGGAGGCAGAAATCTTTGGGGCTGTCATTGACCCCGAGAGCCAAGTGGATATGGTTCTCGAATCTCTACCGGGTTCCTTCACTCAGTTTAAGTTGAACTATAACATGAACAAATTAAACATGAGTTTGACTGAATTGATGAAGGAGCTCTAGATGGTGGAGAAGGTCATGAAGCCACAGTCAAATGCCATGATTTCTAAGGCTTCTTCCTCAAGAACTGGGCCTAAACCCAGAAAGTTCAAGAGGAAGAAGGGGAATGCAGCAGCCCAGCCCAAGACCCAGCCCAAGAATAAACCAAAAGGCAAGTGCTTCAAATGTGGGAAGAAGGGACACTGGAAAAAGGAGTGTCCAGATCTTCAAGCCAAGAAAAACCCCAGAGGTAATGTTTTCTATCTAGAGTCTATATCAATGGTAGGATCAACTTCCACTTAGATTGTTGATTCAGGAGCCACTGATCATATCTGTAACTCCCTACAGGGGTTTAGAAAGATTAGAAGACTCAAGAAGGGTGAACATGGGCTAAGAGTGGGTAATTGAGCACAAGTTTGGGCCCTTGTAGTGGGAGAGCTATATCTTATTTTTTATTGTAATAAAATAGTGGTTTTGAAAGACATTTTATATGTACCTGGATTTCGTCAGAATTTGATTTCAGTTGCAAAACAAATAAATTAAAGATATCCTATATCTTTCCATTCTGATATTTTTATCAGTAGAGATGGAGAAATTTTATATACTGGGCACATGTATGGAAATATGTTCTTTTTAGACCCTATTAACAACCAATCAAATAACGCTCAGTCTGAATCTTTAACTAAGAAGAGAAAGACCAATATCAATGATTCATACCTTTGGCATCTAAGGTTGGGTCATATTGACTCAACCAAGATTCAGAGACTAATCCATGATGGGCCTTTGGGCTCATTGAGATTGGAAAGTTAGCCTCAGTGTGAATCCTGCCTGATGGGAAAGATGACCAAAAGGTCATTTACACCAAAGGCAGATAGAGCCAAAGAGGTGTTGAGTCTTGTTCACACTGATGTGTGTGGTCCATTGTCTACACCAACTAGAGGAGGTTTTGAGTACTTCATCACTTTCACGGATGATTGTACGAGGTAGGGTTACATTTACCTGATGAGATGCAAGTCTGACTCTTTTAACAAATTCAAGGAGTTTAAAGCTGAAGTGGAGCATCGAACAGGTAAATTAATCAAAACCTTACGATCGGATCGTGCTAAAGAATACCTCCTAGGTGAATTCATGGACTACATGGTACATCATGGGATAGTATCCCAGCTCTCTGCGCCAGGAACACCCCAGCAGAACGGAGTAGCTGAGAGAAAGAACAGGACATTGATGGAAATGGTCCGAAGCATAATGTCTCATGCTACTCTTCCAGTGTCCTTTTAGGGATATGCCCTGGAGACAATGGCATATATTCTGAACTTGGTGCCTTCCAAGTCAGTACCTAGGACTCTCTATGAGATGTGGATTAGGTGTAAGCCAAGTCTGAATCATCTCAGGATTTGGGGTTGTCTAGCTTATGTACTGGTCAAGGGAGACAAGTTGGAACCAAGATCAAAATTATGCTATTTTGTTGGCTATCCAAAAGGGACAAAAGGAGGTTACTTTTATCATCCCAAGGAGTAGAAGGTACTAGTCAGTACCACTGCTAGATACTTGGAAGATGATCAAAGTACTTCTACTAAAGGTTCAACGAGGTTGGAACTTGAGGAGAAGTTATCTACAGAATCAACTTCTTCTGACTCGATTGTGGAACAAGAAGAGGCACAGCTTCAAAAGCCTGTGCAAATGGAGACTCGTCGTAGTGGAAGAGTGTCTAGAGTTCCGGATAGATGGACTGGAGAAGCCTTTGAGCTGGTCTCCGACCATCAGGAACAAGACCCCACTAGATACGAAGAGGCTATTGCTGATACCGATGCAAATCTGTGGCATGAAGCAATGAAAGCCAAGATTGAGTCTATGTACTTCAATCAGGTTTGGGATCTTATAGCCTCACCTGAAGGGATAAAACCCATTGGGTGCAAGTGGGTGTACAAGAAAAAGAGGGGAGCGATGGGAAGGTGGAAACCTTCAAAGCTAGGCTTGTGGCGAAAGGGTATACTCAGAAAGAGAGAATCGACTATGAGGAAACCTTTTCCCCGGTAGCCATGCTGAAATCCATCCATATCCTCCTTGCCATCGCATACCGCTATAACTACGAGATATGGCAAATGGATGTCAAGACGGCATTCTTAAATGGCCATCTTAGCGAAGACATCTATATGTCCCAACCGGAAGGCTTCATTACTGAAGGCCAGGAACATATGATTTGCAAGTTTAAGAAGTCCATTTATGGACTTAAGCAGGTATCAAGAGCATGGAACATTCGTTTTGATGAGAATGTAAAGTCTTATAATTTTATTCAAAACGAAGATGAACCATGTGTTTAGGAAACTTGAAGGCATTAATGGGGTTTTTCTTATCTTGTATGTGGATGGCATTCCACTCATTGGAAATGATGTAGGGACATTGTCGTCTACAAAAGTTTGGCTGTCTAGTCAATTCAGTATGAAGGACTTGGGAGAAGCCAGCTACATTCTCGGGGTTAGGCTTCTTAGAAATAGGAAGTAGAGAATGTTAGGGTTATGCCAAGCAATATACATTGACAAGATGCTGGCCAAGTACAATATGGACTCATGCAAAGGAGCTCTAAATCCTTGCAGACATGTGTTGTCATTTCCTTCAAGGGACTGTCCTTAGTCTCAAGAAGAAAAAGACAGAATGAGTAGGATTCCCTATGCTTTGGCTATGGGAAGTCTCATGTACGCCATGTTGTGTACTAAGCCAGATATCTGCTTTGCCGTGGGCTTAGTTAGCAGATATCAGTCAAACCCTGGGAAGGTTCATTGGCAAGCTGTAAAGCATATTCTGAAGTACTTCAAGGGAACGAGAGATTATATGCTGGTTTACAAGGCTGATGATTTGGTTCCTACAAGATACATAGACTCAGACTTCCAGGCAGATAAGGATGAGAGAAAATCCACTAGTGGATATGTCTTCACCTTATCTGGAGGAGCAACTTCATAGAGGTGTATCAAGCAGTCTTGTATTGCTGACTCAACCATGGAAGCTGAGTATGTGGCAACTTCGGAGGCGTCCAAGGAAGCTGTTTGGCTCCAGAAGTTCTTTTTAGAACCTGGAGTCGTACCATATATGGACAAGCCGATTGTGATATATTGCGACAACACTGGAGCAGTATCGCAATCTAAGGAGCCTCGGAACCACAAGAAGGGGAAACACATCGAGAGGAAGTACCACCTGATCCAGGATTTCATCTAGAGACGACAAGTCGTGGTGGAACATATTGCCTCAGAAAATAATCTAGCAGATGCATTCACCAAGCTTTTGGCTGAGAGAGTATTCAAGAGACACTTAAACGCCATAGGGGTGGGCACCTATGGACTTACCTAGTCTTAGAGTGCAAGTGGGAAATTGTTGGATTGTATGCCCTCTTAGACTAGGTTTCTGATGTAAAATCGAATATTTTAATAAAAGAATTTATTTTCAGAAATTATTTGTGAATTTTCTTTTTGTTTGCACACAATTTTCGTTCGGAATAGACCTATTGTGTTTAAATAAGTGATCCATGTGAATGGTGGTCTTTTACAGTAAGGTATGAATCACGGGTTATTTAACACATAAACATTTGTTCTTAACCTATTGATGAGACTGGGAATCTCATCATGTTTAGGTTATTATGTTATGAATTCCAAATGGGTAATGGCTTACCTTTAGCCAGTGAGTAATCCACTCACTTCATGACATAAGCGTATTTCGAATACGTAGGACAGGACCTGTAGTAGTGGTTTCTAAAAGTACTATATGATAGAAACCTAGACTACTATCACTACAGCGTGGACTAGTACTCTACGACTTAAGCATGAGTTAGTGGTTTGACGAAGCTGGAAGTATATGCTTTGATATGCTATAGTTGAGGTTCTATAGTAGAACCAATATACTTGTGTATTGGGTATATGTAACTAGTTAGTTAAGACAGACTTGTACAAGATAGTTTCTATACTATATCGCCCCTTATGGTTGTCCAAATGGTCTAAAATGTCCAGGGCCCTGGGAAACATGACTCGGATGTGTGCTTTAGGGTAGCTCTCTTGGAAAGCGGAAACACTCCAGGAAGTCGTGAATCATTGGACTAGAAACCTAAAGATGGTAGATGTCACTTAGAGGGGTGTTAGAACACTTCTTCCTTTCTAAATATACGGCGATGTGTAGAGGGGTATTTTAGTCATTTCACCTGTTGGTCGGAGACTTTGCTAAGCAGCATTGTCCTTGGGGTCAATATTTCCTTATGGTGATATTAGGAAATATTTAAAATATAAAATACAGCTATTTATATAGTAGGGGTATTTTGATCATTTTAGCAGCCAAGACGATATGTCTTTTTGGTTCTCGGAATAGCCCGTAAGTCCTAACAAATTTTGGGTTGAGGAATTGGTCTCAGTTTAGGGGGTTTTTATTTTATTTTATTCAGGATGTCTAATTTATTATTAGACTCGAATAAAATAAATAAATAAATAAAAATAGGTGGTGAGAGAAATTAATTATCTGGTTTATTTGGTTAATTAATTATTCAGGGCCTAGGTCCAGTATGAATAATTAGAAAATTAACCTGGGCTTAAACTAGGGGAAATAATTAATGTTTAATTATTTATTGGGTTATTTATATAAGGCCAAGAAATAAATAATTAAAGATTAATTATTTTGGTTCATTTGGGCTCATTAATTATTTATTGGGTTATTTATATAAGCCTAAAAAATAAATAATTAATGTTTATTATTTTGGACTTTTTGGATCCATGAAAAATAATAAATATTATTTTAGCCCAATAGCTTGGACCGTAGGATTTTCCTAGATACAGTTAAGATGATTTTAGGGTTAAGCCAAACTTATTCTCAGGATAACATCCGAGTGTTTGAGATATGATATCCCGGGGATATGTTTATCAGATAATCAGAGACCTAGTTTTGGCTGACCAATAAACAAGTCTCTAGAAAAAGAAAACCCTTATCTCTCTAACAACAACAAGAGTCATGCAGCTCTCTCTTTCTCTCACGTCTCCCTACCTCTGTTTGTTCTCCTTAGAGCTTTGCTAACCAATAGCAAGAGAACCAATGAGACTTGAGACCGTTCTTCTTCACCGTTGTGTTCACCGACTAGAGGTTGGGCAGTGGCATATTCTGAGAGCTGAAAGGCTTGGCGTTCATGCAAATAAGGCGATGTAAGAGGCTAGCGGATTTACAACCGAAAGCTTCTTGAAGTGGGCAAGGCGAAGCGATTCCTGTCATTCAATCCACACCTACTCAACCTAGTAGGTTTAAAGCGCACAAAGTTATGATCTTAACGCTTCCATGCGGCCTTTAAGGCTTGCATTTTTTTTCCTCTATTTTTTTTTTCCGTTCAAGCATGCTCCTCTGTTTCTGCCCATCATGTACAATTCATTATATGCATTCTTCTATCATCAAATAAACTCAACAAAGATATATTCATGTCCAGTAAATTTTTCCTCAACAATACATATCCACAATGTCAAGAAAGTTTAGAGAATGAAATCTAGCTTAACATGAAGAGAATTTCTCCACCAATGTATTCCCCCAACGTATAAGTTTTCAAAAAAATTTATCCATGGGGGATAATTAGAAGAAGAAACGTAATGTGAAGAAGAAGAAGAAGAAGAAGAAGACGACGACGACGAAAAAGGATCATTCTAGGGGAATAGGGAGAAAGAAATAAAAGAAGAAGGAAAAATAGAAGAACAAGACAAATAAATAAGAAAATCAAAGAAAAAATAAAACAAGAAGAAAAGACAAAATAAGAAAAATTTGGGAAGAAAAGAAATAGGGTAAGGGAACAAATGACAAATAATTTTTTTTTTTTAATAGCCTTCCAGAATGGAGCCTGTGCCGGTTTCAGGCCTAAGCCGGCATCGTTTAGATTCTATCCGGGCTCCATTTTTAATTTAATTTATTTTTAAAATTTTTTAATTTTTTTGCGAAAACTATCCTAATTGAATACATTACCACAATACATTTAAAATAAGAATTCCTAAATTAAACCAAAAAAAAAATTGTAAATAAAGAAATAACTAAGAAAATAAAATAGTTCGTCTCCAATATCGTGTTAGCTTAAGTCCAAACCTGAAAATAAAAAGAGTTAGTATTGACTTAAAATTATAGATGTAAAAATCAACAAATTAAAAATATCATTATTACACATATTCTATATTAACATTGGGTTAGTAAAATTAAATAACTAAATACATAATTTATACAAACATACAAAGATAAGTTAGTTATTATGAACATGTATCTACCTATTTATATATTTACAACATATAGTGAAATTAAAATACAATTATACACACAACAAAAGATGACACCGTTTGGCAAGAAGAACAATTGTACATATTTACATATTTACTTATTTTCAAATTTACATGGTTAAATCAACAAAATCCAAGCTTTCATGGTATTGTTCCCCGACAATGGCGCCAAAAACTTGATGTGTCCGGACTTGGGTGTAAAAATCATACAAAAACTAAGCACATTCCCAATCAAGTTTAAATTAAAACGTTCAACCTAAATCACAAAAATGAGCAAGCGTATTCATCATTAACCGAGCATAGGGTTTAAACGAGTGTCGATCCTCAAGGAACATGTAGATATTAATCACATTTCTTTCATTGTTTAACCGACTCAATAAAGTAAAAAAGAAATAAAATCAAACAAAAGAAAATAAAAATAAAAATATATACATGTCAAGGATGGAGAAGTATGCAATTCAAACCATTGTTTAGACAACCATGGTCTTAAAGTACCCGACCTTTATCATAACCAATTATTCTCTTGGCATCATGAAAGATTAAGATAAATTAGCATCACATGGTCTGTCTCAACTAATTACTACCTTTTAGATAAATTAGCATCACTTGGTGTTAGGGATAGCCCTAGAGTCAATTTGTACTTATACTATTGTCGTTATGTTTTATATAATAATACGAGGTTTTCCTTTCCATGAATAGTGCATTCTGTTTTGTGGTCATCAAGTACGTGACTTGATAGTAAAACCGAACAATAAATACAATGACTATTCTAAAACAATCCTTCATCGATTATTATTATTATTAGAACAATAATAAATTAAGATTGGTATGTTTGTGACTAGATGGCTATGTTTTACTAGTCATGGATATTTGTGATATCAAGTCAAAACATAAATAAATATTAGAGACATTGTATTGGACATGACCCACTGTGAGAGTACTTCATGGAACATGTCATAAGTACTTTCTAGCCATAATAATATTAAAAGTCATTCGACCTAAATTCATCATAGTTTCCTACTTGATAAATTCTTTATTTTGACGTTGTCTATAGTTGTCTTTAACAAGATAATAAATTAGATTACTGTTGGATATAGAATAAATCAATGAGAGGAATATGATTGATAGTGAATGAATTTGTCCCTCTCAATTATGGGAGAGCTATCTATGGGCCCCTTGATAAGTTAGACTATTAAAATGCATGACCGTGCTCAAATATATCAATTTAAGATATTGATATAATTTGTTTGAATAATCTACTATGAAATGAAGAAATAATTGATTAAGCTTAATAAGGATGACATGCTCCGTGCCTTATGCTTAATTTGGATAAAGTGTGACAAAAAGACTAAATATAAAATTGTGGTTTGGTTCAAAGAGATCATTGATCTTCATTTAACCTGGAATATTATAATGTTTTGCTAGAAATCGCTTATAACTTGTGGGCCATTTAAATATGATTTAGTCACATTGCCAGTGTTAAATGAACCTATAGGGTCACACAATAAGCGAACTAGTTAGGTTGTTTTTCTAGTAACCAGATTCGATAAATCTGAAAATATGTCTAAGTTGATCGAATTTAGAAAATTTACCAAATACAATGAATCTTGAAATATGTCTACATTCGACGTATCTTGGTGATGTCCAGATTATAAGAATCTAACTTGATAAATTAATTAGTTAAATTACCGAGATAATGGCAGAATCTTATCATATCAGGTTTTTATTTTATTTGAATTTAAATTAAAATATAATAAGATATTATCATATTTGGACTCTAAGAGATTTGGGGGTTTTTAAAAAAACCCTAGCCGTCTTCTCAATGGTTCTGTTCTATTAAAAAATTCCGTGCCTCTATTCACCAGAGAAAAAAAAAATCTCTAAAACCCTAGGCGCTAGCACTCTTAGGGTAACGAGTCAGTTCACCATGTATACCTGTAGAGGACGTTCTCACACTGCATCGTCTGGTGACTGTTCGAGTTGCATATACGACAGCACGGTCAGAATCAAAGGATCTCGATTACGCAGAACAAAGGTAATCTTGTAAACCTTAAGTCTTCTTAATCGTCTACTTTGATCCTCAGAAGGGATTCATGGATGTTTTCCGCGTTTAGGAGTCCATGAATTTCAACAGTGGTATCAGAGCAACTTGCTAAACGATTAGGTTGATTCATCTGTGTTAATCGTATTGTCGAATATATGTGTGATATATATATTTAAACGGTGTATATCAGCATGTTCACAAGATTATAATTTTAAAATACTTAGCGTGCAGACTGCTTGAATTAGGTTTAATCTGTGCGTCTTAGTTGTCTGATCAGACCAGATTATTTGCAGATTATCTGTAAATTGGTCTGTTTTAATATGATATGGTATCGTAGGCAAGCTATCCGTGGTTCTATTTTTGCGAAGTATTTGTATTAATCGACCATGATAATATGTTATCTATACGAATATGATTAAAAGGGAACGCAGATTGTCTGTAATATGAAAATTTCACGGTGATGGTTATTAAGGGGTCCGAACGTTAATTTGATTAATATTCGGAAATCAGAAGGCGAAATCTCATTCAATAAGAGAAGGAAAAATTATTTTTACCAGGGGCGCCACCCTTTGGAACCCCGACTATTTGTTCGTTGTGTGTTATTCATTTGTGTTTATGATTGTAGTTGTGCATTATTTTGAATAGTGCATAGCCTAGCCCGTTTTATCCCAATGTGATTAGCAGGTTATATTCTGGTTGTTTTAAGTTGTAATTTTTAAATATGGCCTGTGTGTCATTTTTCATTATTATAAAATTGTACTGCTTTCCTAGAATATGAATTATTTTAATTTTCCTATCCAATGTAAAAGAAGACAGTGGCCTACATTTACAACCAAGGAAAAGTATGCTCAAAGAATTAGAGAATACTTAAGGAGTTCATATACTTAGATTGACCACCTTGATCTTCACTTTGCTCGTGATGATCAACATAGGTTATGGGCCAATCTATGTCACTTTTATTTATGTCTTGCATGCATATTTGATATGGTTATTTCATGCTTACTACAATCAAAATTTAAAAAAAAAATTAAGTGTTAAATGCCTTCCCAAATCAAACACTTGTTATTACTTGGATCATCATATGGTCATTCCTGCCAAAGTAGAATGCTTTTAATTATCTAAGTGAGACAAGATGGAAAATGATTTTCTATATTTTTTATATAGTTTGACTTAACTGGGCTATCAAAATGGTTTTGGGCCGAGGGCATTATATGAGATATTTTTAGGCGGGACATTTGATGTCTCTCTCATTTAAAATTTGAGTTTTATTTAATTATAAGATTAAAGCCAAAGCTTATTTATGATTAAAATAAAATATTTATGTTTTTTTTTTTTACCCACTACGAAACATCAAAATGTTGAAGTTTCAAAAGTTTAAATGCTTTCAGTGGGAGATTTCATGAAAGCCTCAAAATTAATTACTTTGCATATTTTGTATGTAGATAATGGCAACAAATAGTTGGAATAACTCATTGCGATCTGTGCTTGAGAAAGACAAGCTTAGTGGGACTAACTTTCTTGATTGTGCACGAAATTTAAGACTTGTTCTTAAGCAAGAAAAAAAGCTCTATGTTCTTAAAAATCCTATTCCCCTGCTCCAGCAAATAACACCTCAAAAGCTGAAAAAGATGCTTATAGTAAGCACAAAGATGACTCTAACGATATTACTTGCCTCATGCTAGCAACCATGAACTCTGAATTTCAAAAACAGTTTGAAGAAGCAGAGGCATATGACATGATTGTGCATCTCAAGGAAATATTCCAAGAGCAAGCATGAAAGAGAGATTTGAAACTCACAAGGCGTTTAATGCATGTAAGATGATTTCTGGCACCTCGGTAAGTGCTCATGTCCTTAAAATGAAGGGCTATCTTGATCATCTTGATAAGCTTAGTGCTCCTGTTAATCATGACATGGCCACGGATTTGATCTTGGGCTCTTTACCTCCTAAGTATAACTAGTTTGTCATGAATTTTAACATGCATAACATAGAGAAATCTATTACTGAATTGCATGGGATGCTAAAACAAGCTGAACTGAACATTAAGAAGAACACTCCTAGTGTTCTAATGGTTGAAAAAGGGAAAGGGAAAAAGAACAACCAAAAGGACAAAGTCATGGCTAGTAAGGGCAAGGACAAAGCAAAGTCCAAGTTCAAGTCCAAACCTAAGGCCAAAACACCAAAAGAGGGAGCTTGTCACCATTGTGAAGAATAAGGACATTAGTTAAGAAATTACAAGCTCTATTTGGAAGCAAAGAAAAAGAAGGACAGTGAGACTGTCGTTTCAGGTATTTATGTTATAGAAATTAATTTATCTACTTCTGATTCATGGGTATTGGATACCGGTTGTGGATCTCACATTTGTGTAAATGTGCAGGGTCTAAAAGGGAGTAGAGCCTTGGCAAAAGGCAAGGTGGACCTACGAGTAGCAAATGGAGCAAAAGTTGTTGCAGTAGCTGTAGGAACTTTTGAATTAATTTTACCCAGTGGGCTTGTTTTAGAACTGAATGATTGTTTTTATGTTCCTGCTATAAGTAGTAATATTATTTTAGTTTCTTGTTTGGATTTAGAAGGTTTTGAATTTGTTATTAGGAATAACATCTGCTCCATTAATAAAAACGGTATTTTTTTTTAGAGATGCCTCATTATCAAATGGGCTCTATATATTGTCAATCTTCATGGATCTTCAAACAAGTCTATCTATAATATTAATACTAAGAGATTGAAATTCAATGATTTAAATCAGACTTACATCTGGCATTGTCGTTTGGGCTATATAAATGAGAAACGCATAACAAGGATTCATAATGATGGGCTTCTAAATTCGTTTGATTTAGAATCTTACGAAACATGTGATTCTTGTTTATTAGGTAAAATGACTAAAGCGCCTTTTAAGAGACAAAATGAAAGGGTAACTGATTTATTGGGCCTAATACATACTGATGTATGTGGTCCAATGAATTCACTTGCTAGAGGAGGATTTCAGTACTTCATTACATTTACGGATGATTTCAGCAGATATGGTTACTTATATTTGATGAAACATAAATCTGAATCATTCCAGAAATTCAAAGAATTTCAAAATGAAGTGCAAAATCAACTTGGAAAAAGTATCAAAACACTTTAATCAGATCAAGGTGGTGAATACTTAAGTTACGAGTTTGATGAGAATCTTAAAAATTGTGGAATTATCTCCCAATTAACTCCACCTAGAACACCTCAATGGAATGGTGTTTCTGAACGGAGAAATTGGACTTTATTAGTTATGGTTCAATCAATGATGAGTCAAACTGCTCTTCCAATTTCCTTTTGGGGTTATGCCCTAGAGACTGCTGCATTCATACTAAATCGAGTTCCATCTAAATCGGTTCAAAAAACGCCATATGAGATATGGACTGGGAGATAACCTAGTTTGTTATTTCTCAAGATTTGGAGTTGTGAAGTTTATGTAGAGTGTTTATTATCTGATAAACTTACACCTAAGTCTTACAAATGCATATTTGTGGGTATCCTAAAGAAACTAAAGAATATCAATTTTGTCTCCCAAAAAAAAATAGAGTAATTGTTGCTCGAAATGAATTATTTCTTGAAAAGGAATTTATTTCCAAAAGAATTAGTAGGAGTAAAATACATCTTGATGAGATTCAAGAGCCACAATTAGTGCCTGAACCAAATAATGAACCTCGATTAGATGGTTCACAAATCCAAGATGAGTCTACATCTATAAAATAAGGACCTCGAAGATCTGATAGGGTTCATCAATAACCTGAGAGATATGGCTTCCTCATCACTGATGATCAAAATATGGAGCTTATGGTTAATGATGAGCCCACTTCCTATCTAGAAGCCATTAAGAGTTTTGACTCTAGAAAATGGTTAGAGGCTATGAAGTCTGAGATGCAATCCATGTATGATAACCAAGTTTGGACTTTGGTTAATCCACCTAAAGGTTCAAAAACCATTGGGTGTAATTGGGTTTTCAAAAAGAAAACAGACATGGAGGGAAATGTGCATACTTACAAAGCACGACTGGTAGCAAAAGGTTATAGATAAACTCATGGTATAGACTATCATGAAACCTTTTCACCAGTTGTAATGCTTAAATCTATTGGAATTCTTCTTGCCATAGAGCATATTATGATTATGAGATTTGGCAAATGGATGTCAAAACTGCGTTTCTCAGTGGAAACTTACTCGAGGATGTGTACATGACACAACCTGAGGGTTTTGATGATCCTTTGAATTCTAATAAAGTGTGCAAGCTTCAAAGATCCATTTATGGATTGAAGCAAGCATCTTGAAGCTGGAATCTTCGTTTTGATGAAGCAATTAAAGAATTTAACTTTATCAAAAATGAAGATGAGCCTTGTGTCTGTAAGAAAACAAGTGGGAATGTAATAGTCTTTTTGGTACTTTATGTTGATGACATCTTACTCATTGGAAACAACATCGCAACTCTACAAAGTGTAAAGGCATGGTTGGGAAAATTGTTTCTCAATGAAAGACTTAGGTGAAGCTGCCTATATTCTATGTATAAGGATCTATAGAGATAGATCTAGAAAGCTAATTGGACTAAGTTAAAGTGCATACGTTGACAAGGTACTGAAAAGGTTCAGTATGCAAGACTCTAAGAGAGGATTCTTGCCAATGTCACATGGTATTAAGCTCAGCAAAACTCAAAGTCCTTCTACGAAGGATGAAGAAGAGTGCATGAACATGATACCATATGCTTCCGCTATAGGATCTATCTGTTAGGGATATGCCATAGAATCAATTTTTATTTATACTATTGTTGTTATGTTTTATCTAATAATATGAGGTTTTCCTTTCCATGAATAGTGCATTTTATTTTGTGGTTATCAAATACGTGACTTGATAGTAAAACCTAACAATGAATACAATGACTATTCTAAATCTATCCCTGATCGTTTATTATTTTTGGAACAATAATAAATTAAGATTAGTATGTTTGTGACTGGATGGCTATGTTTTACTGGTCATGGATATTTGTGATATCAAGTCAAAATATAAATAAATGTTAGAGAACATTATATTGGACCTGACCCACTGTGAGAGTACTTCATGGAATATGTCATAAGTACTTTCTAGTCATAATAATATTAAAAGTCCTTTGACCTAAATTCATCATAGTTTCCTTCTTGATAAATTCTATATTTTTTACGTCATCTAAAGTTGTCTTTAATCAGATAATAAATTAGACTACTGTTGGATATATAATAAATCAAGGGGAGGAATATGATTGATTGTGAAGGAATTTGTCCTTCTCAATTATGGGAGAGATATCTATAGGCCCCTTGATAAGTTAGACTGTTAAAATGCATGGCTGTGCTCAAATATATCAATCTAAGATATTGATATCATATGTTTGAACAGTCTACTATGAAATCAAAAAATAATTGATTAAGTTTAATAAGGATGACATGCTCCGTGCCTTATGCTTAATCTGGATATCGTGTGACAAAAGGACTAAATATAAAATTATGGTTTTGTTCACAGAGATCACTGATCTTCATTTAACCTGGATAGTTAAAATGTTTTGCTAGAAACCTCTTATAACTTGTGGGCTATTTAAATATGATTTGGGCACACTGGCAGTGTTAAATGAACCTATAGCGTCACACAATAAGCGAACTTGTTAGGCTATTTTTTTGGTAACCAGATTCGATGAATGTAGAAACATGTCTAAGTTAATCGAACTTAGACAATCTACTAGATACAATGAATCTGGAAATATGTCTACATTCGATGTATCTGGATGATGTCCAGATTTTAAGAATTTGACTCGGTAAATTGATTAGTTAAATTACCGAGATAATGGCAGAATCTTATTATATCAGTTTTAATTTAATTTCAATTTAAATTAAAATACGATAAGATATTATTAGGGTTGGACTCTAAGAGGTTCGGAGTGGGGTTCTAAGAAAACCCTAGTTGTCTTCTTAAGTGTGCCAGTTCTGTTGAGAATATTCGTGCCTCCATTCATCAAGAAAAAAAACCTCTCAAACTCTAGGCGTTAGCACTCCTCGGGTAACGAGTGAGTTCACGGTGTGTATCCAATAGAGGACGTTCACATATTGCAGTGTCTAGTGATTGTTCGGGTTGAACATACAACAGCCCAATCAGAATCAAAGGATTTCGATTACAGCAAACAGAGGTAATCCTGCAAACCTACAATCTTCTTAATCATTTACTTGGTTCCTCGGAAGGGATTCATGGATGTTTTTCACATTTAGGAGTCTACGAATCCTAACACTATCATATATGCCATGTTATATACTCGACCCGATGTATCATATGCATTGAGCATGATAAGTAGGTTCCAGTCAAATCTTGGAGAGGCACACTGGACTGCTGTCAAGAACATACTGAAGTACTTCAGAAGAACTAAAGATATGTTCTTAGTTTATGGAGGACAAGAAGGCGAGCTAGTTGTAAATGGTTACACTGATTCTAGTTTTCAGTCTGGCATAGATGATTACAGATCGCAATCAGGTTTTCTATTTTGTTTGAATGGACGTGTAGTAAGCTGAAAAAGTTCAAAGTAAGACACCATGGCCGATTCTACTACAGAAGCTGAGTATGTAGCTGCCTTAGCTGCAGCTAAAGAAGCAGTTTGGATTAAAAAGTTCATTACAGAACTAGATGTAATTCCTAGTATTGTGAACCCAATGGATCTCTATTGTGACAACAATGGAGCCATTACACAAGCTAAGGAACTAAGATCACATCAGCGCTCCGAACATAAACTTAGACGTTTTCATCTCATTCGAAAAATTGTTGATAGAGAAGATGTCAAAGTATGCAATGTATCAACTGATGACAATGTTGCAGATCCATTGACAAAGCCTCTCCCATCATCTAAACATGATAGTCATACTAGATCAATGAGGTTACGGCTTAAGCCAAATTGGTCTTAGTGCAAGTGGGAGACTATTAGGGATATGCTCTAGAGTCAATTTGTACTTATACTATTGTCGTTATGCTTTATATAATAATACGAGGTTTTCCTTTCCATGAATAGTGCATTCTGTTTTGTGGTCATCAAGTACGTGACTTGATAGAAAAACCCAATAATAAATACAATGACTATTTTAAAACAGTCCCTGATCGATTATTATTATTATTGGAATAATAATAAATTAAGATTGGTATGTTTGTGACTAGATAGCTATGTTTTACCGGTCATGGATATTTGTGATATCAAGTTAAAACATAAAAAATGTTAGAGAACAATGTATTGGACATGACCCACTGTGAGAGTACTTTATGGAATATGTCATAAGTACTTTCTAGCCATAATAATATTAAAAGTCATTCGACCTAAATTCATCATAGTTTCCTACTTGATAAATTCTATATTTTGACGTTGTCTAAATTTGTCTTTAACCAGATAATAAATTATACTGTTGGATATAGAATAAATCAATGAGAGGAATATGATTGATAGTGAAGGAATTTGTCCCTCTCAATTATGGGAGAGCTATCTATGGGCCCCTTGATAAGTTAGACTATTAAAATGCATGGTCGTGCTCAAATATATCAATTTAAGATATTGATATCATTTGTTTGAATAGTCTATTATGAAATGAAGAAATAATTGATTAAGCTTAATAAGGATGACATGCTCCGTGCCTTATGCTTAATCTGGATATCGTGTGACAAAAGGACTAAATATAAAATTGTGGTTTGGTTCAAATAGATCACTGATCTTCATTTAACCCGGATAGTTATAATATTTTACTAGAAACCGCCTATAACTTGTGGGCTATTTAAATATGATTTAGGCACATTGCCAGTGTTAAATGAACCTATAGGGTCACATAACAAGCGAACTAGTTAGGTTGTTTTTCTAGTAACCAGATTCAATAAATCTGAAAATATGTCTAAGTTAATCGAACTTAGAAAATTTATGAAATACAATGAATTTGGAAATATGTCCACATTCGATGTATCTGGGTGATGTCCAAATTATAAGAATCTGACTTGGTATCTAAAACAATGTCAAATTATAATAGAACATTTAACACATCATTATTCAAGAAAAAGAAAACAAATGAAAGAAATAGATACTCATAGACAAGCCTTCTTCTTCTTCTTCTTCCTTCATAGACCCTCTTGTACAATCCTCCTTGAATTATTCATCTCGAGAAAAATATTGGTGATGCACTTTAAAATAAATCTAAGTCCCTACATTGTGCACCTCCCTTTCCTAGGGTAAATTAGCCTTTATTTATAGGCTTACACAGTTCCTAAAAGAGTCCTAAATAAAGAAGAAGTAATTACCTAAAAATTCAAAACCAAAAAGGACTAGAAATTGCTAAAATAAAAACCTAAATCAAAACTAAATACTTCCGCCTTTGACTTTGTGAAATTGAATTGAGAATTGGACTTCTGAATTAGACTTCAATTTGGACTTTAAATGGAATTTTGTCATCTTGTGCTGAAATATTCTTTGATGTTGAAATTAAGCCACACAAAGAAGCTTTCCTAGTTGCTATCGGCTCAATTGAGCCATGAATCACCCGAACCACCAAAGTCATGAAGCTACTTCTTTTTTTCTTTTTTTTTGTTGCTGGCCAAAATTCCTGAATCCAATGTCCTTTTCTTTTCTTTCTTCTAGCCATTATTGTTGACTTCCTTTGATGCTTCTTTTCTTGCTTTTTTTCTCTATTCTTCCAGTGGCAGTCCGGCGCCGGCTGTTCTTCTCAGGCTGGCGCTGCCTCTATTCTGAAAAATCATACAATTAACTCTATTTTTCTTTATTTTTACATAAAATTATAGAAAAGTATTTTTATAAAGGAAATATCAAATAGGAAGGAATATGACTAGTTATTTCACAAAATGTATCACAAAATGACCTCAAATAACTATGAAAAATATGACTAATTTATCCCCTATCAGATATTAGCTTTAGTATAGCTCCCTTGGAAAGCGAAAATATTCCACGAGATCATGAATCATTGGACTAGAAGCCTAAGGATGGTAGGTGTCTTTTAGAGAAGTGTTAGTACACTCTTTCCTCTCTAAATGCATGGTGGTGTATAGAGGGGTATTTTAGCCATTTCACCTATAGGTCAAAGACATAGCTAATGTAGCATTTTCCTTGGGATGAATATTTCCTTATGGTGATATTTGAAAATATTTAAAATGTGAGATACAGCTATTTACACAGTAAGGGTATTTTGGTCATTTTAGTAGCCAAAGCAATGTGTCTTTTTGGTACCTAGAATAGCCCGTAAGTCCTAATTAATTTTAGGTAGAGAAAATGGTCACAATAAAATAGATTTTATTTTATTTAGAAAGTCTAATTTATTTTTGGATAAGAATAAAATAAAGGGATGAGAAAAATTAATTTTATTATTTAGTTTAATTGGTTAATTAATTATACAGGGCCTAAGTCCAAATTGAATAATTAGAAAGATTAACCTGGACATAAATTAGTTAATAAAAGGCTTAAATAATTATTTTAGTTCATTTGGGCTCATTAATTTTTAATTGGGTTATTTTAATAAGCCTAAGAAATAAATAATTAATGGTTATTATTTTGGGCTCGTTGGATCCAAGGAAAATAATAAATTAATTTTGGCCCAATAGACTGGACTAAATGATTTTTTTTTTTTTATTCATGAAATAGAAGAGTTAAGGCTTAGCTGAACCCCTTCTATTGATAGCCTCTGGGAGTTTTGAAATATCAAAACCCCGGTATTTTGGTTACCTGATATAGTGAATAAGTTGTGAGCCTCCATTGAAAGAAACACAGACGCATGAAGGAAATAATTCTCTGAAGTTTTTCTTTTCTTCTCTCTTCCCTCTCTCATTCAGTTCTTCCTTTGTGTTTTCTTGATTTTGTTAATTAATAGCAAAAGATCAAGAAGTATCATTCCTCACCTAAGTTGTTTCACTAACAGATTGCGCAGTGGAATATTCTGAGAAACAAAGGCTTCACGTTCATGCCAAGGAGGAGTCAAAGGATTCCTGATTTTCAACCAGAGGCGTCGAGATAAGGAGCCACTCCAGTGGTTCGCACCTCTTCTTCTCGGCTAAACAGACTAAAGACACGCAAATGTATTATTCGTTTGCTTCCGTTGCATCGTGTCTGTTGTTTCTCTATTTGGTTTTACAGTATGCATGGCTTCTATTCATCATTTAGAGCATAACTTTTAGATTATTTGGATAATATTGGGCTTTATCTCAACGTTATTAGCCTCTATCCTAGGTCTCGTAATGCTCGATCCTATACCCGAGATTGTGGGTTTCACAAAATCGTCCATAGTCCTCCTGTTGTTACCACTATTATAACCATTGTTAGGTTGATAAACCTCCATGTCGTCTCTTACCCTTTGTCTAACCACCCTTCAAATTCTTGTTAGTGTCCTCTCGATCTCCGAATCAAGATCTACTATGTTGTCTGTAAATCGTTACGTCATAAACTAAGGGCTAGATCTATAGAAAACAAAAGAGAGTGAGATGATAGAATTTACAAGTTAATCAGCTATGTACACTTATAAGTTGGGTTAATCAAATTAAAATATATTACAATTATACAAAGAACCGAAATATGGCACCGACTCATACAAGGAACACATATACAAATTCACATGTTTACATATAAACATATAAATATATAAATATGGTTAAATTGACAAAATCCAAGCTTTCATGATATTGTTCCCCCACAACGGCACCAAAAACTTGATGCATAAATTTTGGATGTATAAAAATCATTGAATATAAATCCATCACTTAGTAAACTTTTAATTAAAACATCAATATCAAATTACACATACAAGCAAGTATACTCATTGTCAGCATAGTATAAGGAATTAACGAGTATTGATCCTTAAGGGAACAAGTACGCACTAATTACTTTTCATTCATTATTTAACCGACCTAACAAAGTGATAAAATAATAAAAAAGAAAAATAAAGAAATATGCACAGCCTAAGGATTTTAGGAATATGCAATTTAGACAGCTATCTTAGCATACATGACAATGAACCATTTAATAACTATCTTAATTAATCATTATCTTGGCCTCATAAAGGAATATAAAATAAAATTCAATCGTTTCCCAAGTCATGAATCCACTTACATACACTCCACTTCTTTTCCAATCCATGAAATCACTATCTTTTGATTAAATTAGCAGATTTTCCCATCAAACCAAAATAACCAAAAGATGCATAAAACTCAATTCCTCATAAATTATCCCTATGCTCTAGGTGATAATAAATATGAAATTAGTCAATAACCTTATACTCTAGGTGAAATCAACTAATCTTTGATCACTTTAATTGTTCAATCATAACTTCATTTCCCAAGTCCATTACGATCTAACAAATATGAAATCAACGCAATGAACTTCTAACATTATTTTCCAAGTTAATTAGAAGAAAATGCATTAATAATGAATGATAACAAGTAATCAAATACCAAGGATGGTAGAAAATTGATTAAATAGCTAAATTAATCCAAAAACTATGAATTCCAAAATAACATCAAATTACAATGAAAACATTGAGTACATCATTATTCTAGAAAAAGAAAACAAAGGTAAAACAAAGAACTCATAGATAAGCCTCCTTCTTCTCCTTCAAAGACTCTCTTGAAAAACACGTATTAACTAGTGAATATCTCCTTCTTTAAGTGATTGGAAGTTTTGATCCATGGATTCACTACTTTCTCTTGTATTTTTCTTGTTTAAATAAGCTTCTTTGATGCCAAAATTCGTTGCTTGAGAAGTTTTAATCGGCTACAATTCGGAAAACACCAAAATCCTTTGGAAGATACCAAATTCGTGCACAAAATCACGTGTTCTAGAGTGGACTTGGCACCAGGTCCTTTCGACCCACCCGGCGCCAGGTGCATTCTGTTTGGTCCCCTAAACGTTGCTCTATTTTCTCTATTTTTCTAGATTAGACCCGGTGCTTGGTGCAGTTGCTAGACCTGGTGCCTGGTGTAAGCTACAAATTTCTAGTTTTTGCTTGAAATCCACTTAATTCTGCATAAATTCGTCAAAAACACTTTTCACAAGAAAAATATCAAATAGGAATGAATATATCTAGTTATTACATCAAAAGAATCTCAAATTAGCCTAAAAAATTGTGATGAATTTAGCACGTATTAATGAACCACATATTTTTAGGAGTATTGGAAGAGAAATGGCTAGAAGAAATGATGCATGATGGTGTAAAAATTGTCAAAAACCAACCAAGCCCAATGGATGGAGTGGAGAAGGAGGCTCACAAAGACCATGACTTGGGAAAAAGGTAGTTGACAACAAGAAAAGAAAAGGAGAAGTTAGCTAGAAGTGGTGCAAAGGCAAATAAGAAAAGGTCAAGTTAGAAGGGGTGAATTATCTAACTCAACAAATAAAAAAGACACCAAGTCTGAAGAAAAGAAGAAAAGTAAAGTTGTAGAGGAATTTGAAAGTAAAGATAAGATTGAGGTTGAACAACCATGTACATTGATTGGTGTTATGAGAGAGGTAGGTAAAGCTTGTGTGGTAGAAAGAGAAAGGGAATTACAAAGGTAAAATATCTTCTATTCAAGGTGCCAAATCAAACAAATACCATGTAGTTTGATTATTGATAGAAAAGTTGCAAGAATATACTTAGCACTACATTGATGGAAGAATTAGGAACGGAAAGCTTGAAACATCCCAAGCCTTGCAACCTACAGTGGTTGAATAACTGTGGAAAGATAAAGGTGCACAAACAAGTCAAGGTTGAATTCAACATGGGAGAATATAAAGATGAAATGATGTGTGAAGTGTTTCCCATGCATGTTGGTTATATGTTACTTGGAAGACCTTGGCTATTTAATAGAGATGTGATGTTCAATGGAAGGAGGAATACTTACTTATTGCACAAGTAAAGGAGAAAATTTACTCTTTGCCCATTATCTTCTAGAGAAGTTTTAAAAGATCAAAATATTTTGAGAGAGGAAGATAATAAGAAAAGAGAGCAAAAAATGAGAAAAATGAGAAAGAGTAAAACAAAATCATGAAAGAAAGAGATTGAGAGAAAAAAAAAAAAGAAAAAAGAGAGCTTCAAGAGAGTGAAAAATAAGAGATTCTTGAAGGGAAGATTGGAGGAAAGAAAGATAACAAGGGGAGAATGAGTAACATTTCTTTGGAGTTGGGGGATGAAAACAATGAAGGTGTGCAAAAGAATGAGCATGGAGATAAAATGAGAGTGCATCTTTTGAGTACAAAGAATAGGAGCCAAGAGATTGAGATTAAAAAGTAGAATGGAAATGAGAAATACAAAGAGGTCTATGTTAGGGCATGTAAGCTCATATTTTTGTCTTCACATCACAAATCTTGTATGCATTCTTACATAGGTATTGATTCAAGGACAAATTACATAAAAAAAAAAAAAAGAATATGATAGGAATATGCCAAGCCTCAAGAAGCCTTCAAAGAAAGGTGAACAAAATTAAAACTATAGCTCCTAATACCATGCAAAACTCCACAATTCGAGGGTGACCAATGGAAAATTCAAGCAAATAAAGGTTGGAAGCCAAGAGTTAAAAGAATGGTGAAAAAAATTCAAGGTTGCCATGGAATAGATCCTAATACCATGGAAAACTACACAATTCAAGGTTGCCAAAGAGAAGAGTGAATAGCGATGAATTGAAATAACAAATTATATGGAGAGTCAAGGAGATTGATCGACCAAGACCTCAAAATCCTAAGGTGAAGGCTAGGATAATATGGATTCAAAAGGGGCTCCAAAGCTACAAAAAGACCCCATTGAACTTAGAAGACCCTTGTTCATCAATTGAGAGCTTTAAGAAACATGTTCAGATGTCCATACAAGTCAAGGGATCAAAAGGAGACTAATATCAAGCCAAGGAAGCTGGGTTCGCAAGGCAGGGGAGACCAAACAATGTTACCCTAGTGCCATCTTAGGTGAAGAACCCGACACTTGCTCGTCACTGGATAAAGAAGACTGAGCTCCCAAAGTCGATTCGGTGCTGGTTATGGGCCAGCATCAGCTTGCTTTGAGACCTTGAAATTTTGACTGATTTTTCTCTATAATAGTTTAGTTGACCTCTATTTTAATTTTCACGACTTTTATTATGTATTTAGCATATGTTAGACTATTACAAGGCATCCAAAGGCTGAGATTTAATCTCAATTAGAAGAGGTTAGAAGATGCCTATATATACATGGTTTTATTTCATTGTAAACAACTTTGGTATTGAGAAATCAGAATTTTGGAGATCAACTCTCTTGTGAGGTTAAATCCTCTTTAAGTTCTTCTAAAAAAACTAAGACTAGCTTTTAGGGTTCTAGTCCGACCCTTTGAATGAGTTATTAAACTCCAATAAGGATAGATTAATTGTTAGCTCTTGCTTAGATCTTGGTTTTTCCAAGATCAATCAAGGTTCTTGTTTCTAACAATTGATTGCCTGATTCATTCTATCTCATTAGTTTCTAATCTCTTATATGTTAGGGGTTGGGGGTGTTGAATTAGAAGATCAAATCCATTAAAACTAAAAGGTTCTAGGAGTTAATTCATCCTAGGATTTTGGTTTGGGTTACGTATTAGCTTAGATAACAATTTTAACCAATTGTACCCTAATTTGACTATCTAAATTATTCTTGTTCTGCTTGTTAAATTAAGCCACAAAATTCCCTTAGAAATCATCCCCAAGAATTCATATCATACGTAGGCTGTGTATGTTGTTTTGATAAAGGCAGCGGGATATATTTCCTCTAAAAAGACCAAGAGAATTAGTTCTCAGTTAGGTATTTTGCTTTCTAAAAATTCCACCACCGTCTAAAACAAAAACATAGAACATAGAAAGCCATTTTCTTTTTTCTTCTTAGGAATTAAATCACTAACACAGCCAAAAATAAAACCCACTAGTCTAGGTTCTTGGCATCGATAGTATACAATTCCTCATACGGATACTCTTAGAGAAATTCCTATACTTGGGATTTTAGTCGTATGTACTTGGACAAGTTTACTGAAGGGTTAGATGTGCGTGAAAAAAATTTTAAAATCTACATTTTCGAGGTAACGATTTTTCTTCCCTCTCCTAGCCTGGTTAATTACATACAAGTGATCTGTTGCCTGGATTTCGTTTTATTTTTTGCTGTGTGTTAATTGTTATTGAATGATCAAAATCCAACATTAATTTCCAAATCCAATTCCCTTAATTCATCTCTCAAGAAAATTAAAGAAAATAAATATCAACTTGGTCAAATTGGTGTTATAAATTTTAACACCATTGCTCGAATTCATTAATATAGCATAAATTAATTGAGGAAATCAATTAATTCCAATCAACCAATTCAACACAATTCTGTCCAAGTAATTAAACAGCAAAGATAGAAATTAATAGATTCAAGATAAATAATCGAATACAAGATAAAAATAGGATACAATCCTCAATTACAATTTAAATCTATTAAACATCAATAATTGCCCAAGTAAATTACCAAGAAAAGTAAAGAATACACTCATAGACAAGATTCTTCTCATTCCTCAATAAAATCCATGTACAATCCAATTCTTCTATAACAAATTCACCTTAATCTTCCCTACCTTGGTGTTTTCCTTGAGTTCACTTAGCCCACTACCATTTTCTGATGTTCTAGCCCATTTTTAGTGTTGAAAGATCGGTATTTATATGTTCTTGAAGGCCACATTAGCAAATCGCACAAAAATGGGGACTTTCTACAATATTAAACAGTGCCATCTGTGTTGGCTTAATCAGTACCGCTTTTGTTATTTTTTTTCAAATCTAAAGTGTTGGGTGGCGCTAATTCTATCAGCAAGACTGGGCACGACTTATCTTTTGTAGCTCTATTCTTCAGGAAATCCTTATTAAAATGAACCGATTATACCTTCCTGAATGACAACAGCTCCCAGTATCTCAACCCTTTATGATCTTAGAAATTAAGCGATACTGCCATGTTGGCTCAAGTAAAACCATTTAGATCTCTTTTTTGCTTTTTTCTTCACACTTTTCATCCTATCTTCAAACAATTAATCTACATGAAATAAAGTAAAATATTGGGATGAGTAGCTATCTAAACATGATTTTATAACAATTAAAGCATAATTAAGATAGAAAATATGATCATTTTCAGCAATTATCACTAGTCGTCAAGTGTTTTTCGAATTAAGTCTGTACAACCATCTCCCAATGTTTCCAATTAGGTTTACATGCTTCAAATGTACATGCTATCCTGTTAAGGCTAGTTTGGTCCTGACTCTGACGAGAAGAAATCATTAGGGGGTTGAATAAGAATACTTAGATGCCAAAGCCAAGAAGCCATGGATTTATGAATGGTTCTATATATTCTAACCATTTTATGCACAAAAAAACATCCTTGGGCAAGTATCATATCAAAACACTTTAAAGAAAATAAATGCTAGCTCAATTTAGGTTAAAGAAAATATCAAAACAACCTAAATCTAGGCTTTGATACTGCTTATAACACAGTAGCCCATTTACGTAACCTTAAATGGGTCAGAGATGTCACCCTGTCTATGTACCAAGGGTTTGTATAATGGAAATTACAAGTAACACTCAAACTAAAATAAAACTACTCAAAACATATTACAATAATTTAACAATGATACGTTGTTTTCAATAAAATGAAAACTAGTAGTCTAAAATCCCAAATGAAAGTTATCATAATGAGACTTTAAGCATTGAGACTTCCAATCTTGTGAAAATTAGAACTCCCTAAAAACCATTATATAAATAGTGTTAGTCGGTGCATTTGAAATTTAAAAGATACATTCCATGATCCATGTAAAACTCTATGTTTGAATAAAATGCAAGTATATTTAAAATTTTACCATTTAAGATTTGTTCAAGCAATTCTATTGAAGAGCCATGCAATACTCATGCAAATAAGTGAGCCAAGTCACAATAGGTATCATTTTTCATGACAATTGTAAAGCAAAAAAAAAAAATATATATATATATATATATATATTTGAAAGCCTTGAAGCATATGTATTACAGAAAAATTTAGATCATGAAAGCCTAAATCATGATCATAGAAAATGTGTTATTAAACCTTACATCATAACAAAATATCATGAAATGCTGCATCATGGTATTGATAGGTGATCAAGCTACCGAGTGAGATGCAACTCCTTCTCTCACTCAATCAAAACCAATTGTCCCATATCTGGCCATTAGTCCCACTTGAAATTGCATTGCTAGCTAAAAAACTGGTCCAACTTTCTAGTACTATAACCTTCTCTGGAAAGAGTCCACATTCCAGAGGTGATCACTACTGAAACATGTCCCCTGTCTATCAAGAACTAGTACAAAAAATGTAACACCCCACATATTCTGATTATAGTAGGCCCTATCATTGTGGGATGTTACAATTTGTATCAGAGCCTATAGTAGAGTTTATATTTGTAGATTTATAGCGATAGATGAAAACTGATTCGTATTTCTTTTGTAGGTATGGCCATTAGCAATGATAAAGGAAACAATTTAGTAGAAAAGAAAGAAGAGTGTTCTTGTACAAAGAAAAGGAAGATTAAAACCTGGCTAGGACCCCGTATAGGTCCTACTTATTACCCTAGTGCTCTTAGAGGCCCGAGACCACGAGTTAGGCTAAAAAGATAGGTAGTGATCAACTGCTAAGAGGAAGTGTCTTGTGAATCTGAAAAGGTAACACATTCTAAGAAGCTAGATGTAGATATAGACATGACACAGGAACTTGAGGCACCTAAGTTAATTGAGCTTTCTTCCAATAAGTCAGAAGACGAGGTAGTTGAGATAGTTGCGATATCTTCTGAGGAGTCTGCTAGAGAGGATAATATAGATGATCTAATGGTGGAGAATAAAGTAGAAGGCGACCCTGACTCTGATAATAGTTTAGAGTTGAGGATGTGGGAGGCCCTTGGGCCAAATACACATGAGTATTACTTTGTGTCGTCAAACTCTAGACCTCCAGTTTCCAAGTCCAAAAACGATAGCACCTAGAAAGCTTTATATATGTAGTATGCTATTGTAAATGTTGCTAGTATGTGTGGTTAGTTGATAAAAGTTGGTCGTACAATACTTTAATACTGTACTCGAAACTATATTTTGCTATCGAATAGATGTGTGTTATGTTTAATATTTGCATGATGATTATTCCTCCTATGCATTCATTTAATGATAAGGGTATCATTACTGGAATAATTAGGTAATGTATAACCTTTATAGATGCCATCGAGACATGTTACCTGCCGTCACTCAGAAGAGCCAATTGCCAGTGTTTCAGCCGAAAGAACCCAGCTAAACCACTAGAGAATACTGTTAGGTATCTCAAGCTCGTATCCTATACGGCGCAGCAGAAAATAAACGAGATACCATCCCAGGACCTGCCTATGTGTGGAAAACAAGACATAAAGATAATAAAGGTAACAGCTTTTTACCTTTGTTTGATCGTCCGAAGAACAAAATTTCTTCTTTAAGTCGAGGCGCAATCTAGCAATCCTCTTGTGAAAACTCCACGTAGGTTGAAGGTCTAACCACTATAATCATAGTGTGTGAATATCTCTAACAGTAATCCACACAGAGGAATACTCAAGCACCAAAATTTCATATGCTAGCAGAAAAAGATGGCTGCTAGGGCTGTTTTTGTTTTCAGCAAAATGAGAGAGAGAGAGAGAAAAGAAGAAGAAGACGTTTGTTTTGTGGCTCCTATTTTCGTGTGAATCACCCTTGGATTAGGGTTTCAAGCATATCTAATATATGTTCCAAAATCCATTTAAAATTGAAAATTCTAAAACAATTAGAATTTCCTTATTATAATTGGAAACATCAAGTTCCCACAATTACAATTTAGACCACAAATTTTAACTAATTATAATTTGTCCACAAGCACTTCTCTTTCTCATAATTAACCCCTCTATGTTATCAAATAACATCTTGAGTATATAATCTTCTATTGTATGTGACCTATTAGGTTTCCCAGTCAATTCGTAGAGAACATGAATTAAGGTTTGGTTTATTAATTCATCAATTAATAAACCCATATTTCCAGATCATGAGCGGTATCTACCAACACAACATGACCACCCAAGAGTCTATGAAGTCAAGTGGCTTGACATGACCCCTTCAATAACAAATTTCAGGGCAATTAACTCCTTTCACCATACAATATCTCATTCGATTTGGAGTACGGAATTAGTGCCAACTCCCGTCAAAATTAATTTTGGCCCGAATACAGTAATACTTGTACCAGGAACCCACTACTCCAGATGTGTATCAATTGGAACTATTTCCAATATGCAATCGCATTGGCCAAGGACTTTTTGAGTAGTAATTCCTACAAATAGTCATGAGATATTCGCCCCTACTATTAGGAGTGGTGAATCCTTAATTAACCCTCTCAACTACTTTCATTTGCCTCACAATGTACCTAATACCCATCCCATAGCTATCCCTCGATCGAGCTCCAGAGATTGGAATTAAATTAAAAAGCTCAGCAAACAAAGTACCTTAGAGATCTTAAGTCTAAGGATACTTGCACGTTTGCTATTGAGATTATATCACTGGCACTAAATAGTTATTTATGTGATTATCTCAAAGTTAGGTTATCTAATGAACATGTTCCATTAACAAGTATCCATGTGTTAACTTTGAGTATATCAATACTCACGGTTATGTGAACCACCGCCTGATCAAATCAAGACGTCTAACACATGCTAGTCTTAACGCATTAATGATGTCATGTCTCATTAATATTATGATTACGAACTTTTTATGTACTAATACTAACAGTGTAGTAGGAATCTCATATCATGATCTCTATCATGATTTTCTTAACATAGTGTTGTACTAGAGACTTTATCGAATAGTTATATTATTTAAAAGTCAACAAATGAAACTGTAATATAAATAATGCATTTTTATTAAAATAAAATATGTCATATACAATGTACAAGTGATTACCTCTAGGTCACTACACTAACAAATACTATGATGCAAACTTTGCAAATGATAACGGAGGTATTGCAACGTATGACAAAGACTTCCACTAGGGAAGAATGATGAGAGGAAGTTGGGGCCAATCAGGCATTCAAACAATTTTTAAAGTTCCATCCTCCTCAATTCCAAAGAAAACCTACTAAAGAGCAAGAAGCAGAGTCATGAATAGAATAGATAAAGAATATATTTGCGGCTTTGAATTACACATAGCAGCGAAAGATGCATTTTGCTATATTTAAGCTCCAAGGACGGACTCAAGATTAGTGGACATATAAGAAGGAACAAATAGAATAGGCGCGGGTTTAATTTCAGAATGAGTTTAAAGAGGAATTTATACCATACTGGGCGGTTGAATGGAAGGAAGACGAATTTCAGAACTTCAAATAAGAAAGAAGAACCATAAGGAAGTTGATGTGTCCAAACTTGGGTATAAAAACTATACAAAACTAAGCACATTCCCAGTCAAGTTCAAATTAAAACGTTAAACCCAAATCACACATATGAGCAAGAGTACTCATCAATTACACATTAATTACCCTTCTTTCATTATTTAACCGACTCGATAAAGGTAAAAACAAATAAAAAGGAAAATTAAAAAGAAAATAAAAGTATGCATATGTCAAGGATGTAGATTTATGTAACTCAATCCATTATTTAGACAAACATGATCTTAAAGAACTTAACCATTATCATAACCAATCATTCTCTTGGCACCATAAAGCATAAAGGTAGACTCACTTGATGGTCAATCCATGAAATCACTATCTTCTAGATAAATTAGAATCACTAGGTCCGTCTCAACTAATTCATCCAAAAGATGCATTAAACACAATCCTTAATTAAATTCCCTTTATCTCAGCGAATTTAGAGCATGAAATTAATCAATGAACCCTTGGTCTCAGAAGACATCAACTAACCTTCAATTACCAGTTCTTAAACAATTAACCCTTTTTGTTCTAATAAGTCAATTGCCAACAGAATATGAAATTAATAAATCGAAACACCCATCAACCCCCTTTGGTCCAGCAAGTCAATGGATAAAATCAACTAACTAATCTCGTAATAAGCATAAGTAATTGAATACTAAGAATAATAACTAATTAATCAAAAGATCAAATAACTCTAGAAATCATGAATATCTAAAACAATGTTGAATTACAATAAAATAATTAACATATCATTGTCAAGAAAAAGAAAACAAAGTAAAAGAAAGAACTCATAGACAAGCCCCCTTCTTCTTCCTTTGAAAACCTTCTTGTACAACCCTCCTTGAACTTGAAGAATTCCTCCTTGGACTGAGTGATTTTCTATGATGATCAATGAATTCCCCCATTTTTCCTTGTGTTTTCTATCTATTTATAGGCTCAAGAGGTACCTAAACTCGTAGGTACCAAGTTCTTGGCCGAGTAGAAGTTGGAAAGTGCTAAAACTCTTCAGATTTCAAAAAACGCGTAGAAAGATCACAGCACCGCCTCAAGGATAGACCACAGCCGGCGCTGCCTTGGTCCTTCAGAGCCGGCACCGCCTGTGTTCTGTTTCTCCACTCGTCTGTCGATTTTTTCTCTAAATTGTGCGCATATGTTCAAGAATGCAGCCGGCGTCGGTTCCAACCTTACAGCTGGCGCCGTCTCTGCTCTGTTTTGCGAAGGTTTTACTTTATTTTACCCAAAATCCTGAGATAATGACCAAAATACCTTTCCAATGGTAAAATCTCAAATATGAAAGAATATAACTAATTATTTCACAAAATTTATTACCGAAGAGCCTCAAATAACTAAGCAAAGTATAACCAATTTAGCCCTTATCAGAAGTATGTTATTGTGTTTACATGGCTCTTTAAATATAGCCCCCTATTAGTTTATAATGAAACTGACAGAACCCATTATTTTGTGAAAGGCTTGCATCCTGAACTTAAGGGAGTCTTGCTCAGAATGGCTCCATTTAGTTACAGTGTATCAGTGGAAGTAGTCTCAAGGGTCGAAAGAGAAGACCAAGAGCAAGTTAAACAAAGAAATAAAAGGGATTGCAACATTTTAAATGCAAAAGACTCGGGGCACCTAATCGGCCGATGATAGGGAAATTTTTGAAGAAAAAATGAGCTAATGGAGGAAAGAAGGTTATACTATTGGAATATACACCCTCAAACTATATATCTAATGGAAACTCAAGTTAACAAATAAAAGTTTTATTTCAACAATATTTGTGTTCATTTACTTTAATTTATAAAACACGATTTATGTTAAAAAAGACTCATTATGATTAAGTAACCTATGTGAATAGAAGTCTTTCACACTAAGGTTTGGATCATCGATTACTTAACACATAAATAGTAGTTCTTAATTAGTTAATAAGAATGATAATCTCATTAGGATAATGATTATTATACTACGAATTTCCAATAGGGAATGACTTACCTTGAGGTAGAGTCCTACTATCTCTAGAGTTATCTCCCTGTGCGAATAGCTGGAGAGGAAGAACCACAGAAAGGGAAAAAAAGAAAAAAAAATAACGTTGGTGGGCTACCCTGACTGTGCCTTGGACATAGCAGGGCACGACCTATGCTAGCCGTGCCTGGCCATGCCCAAGGCACAGCTAGGCATGGCTTTTGGATAGCCACCCCTAGCTATGCTATAGTCGGCTGCGGCTTTGATACAAATGAAAGTATGTATATATTTTTTTTAAGAAGAAAGCAGAAAACCTTTTTATATGTAAAGTAAATTCTAGAATAAATGATTTTTTTTAATTTCAAAAAGTTTAAGGGATATTACATAAATATTATTTTTTTTAACATTTAGTAGTTAAATATCTCTAGGGTATTTTATCTAAAGCAAGAAAAATCACTTAAAATAAAAAAAATAAAATCTTTTTAGAATTCACCTTAGGAAAAGAAAGAAAATACAATTATTATTTTTATCATTACGATAATGATAAGCAAAGCATCAGGACAGTATTTCTAGAAAATGAGAATTAAATTTCAAACAACAAAAGTATTGTTTAAACAAATCTTTTGAGTGGAAAATAAAAGGATATAGTTTTTATAAAATCTTGAATAGTTACAATAATGTAAAAATTAGTTCACCGGTACTATAAAAATAATAATAATTAGGGAGGATTTATTCCCTCAAACAGAGCGACATTAAGCTACCTTTAGGCTGGGGAAACAAAAGGAAAAGAATAAGAAGTACTTTTAGAGGAGTTGGGATTCTGGTCTCCAGGAAATAAACACCAAGCGTTAATCACTAGACCACAATAGCTCTTGTGTTCCTACTTCCCAACTTCACTCTCCTATCTAGACATCACACTTGTTTTAAAGCACCATAAACTCATCACAACTCATTCTATTCAAGGAAAAAGGATATTACTAGCTTACTAAATGAACCCAAACATAAACAAGTATAAGAACAAATACACACACCCATGTACAGAAATCTATTAAATAATTCAGATCACTGTACTATAAATTTAAATGCTCATGCAATACGTTATTCAATGCTTCCAAATTCCCTATACTAAGGTTAGGGTTTAGACCGGATATTACAAACCAAGTTCGGTTGGTAACTACTAACAAATTATCAAAAGAATCCCAACAAATGTGGAATGTGCTGAATTTCAGGCACTTGTCAACAAATTACCAACTATGCATATTGTCTTGGTCATTTTTCTGTTGGTAATCTATCGGTAATCCATTAGTAATTACCAACTGATTTCCAACAAAATGCGAGTAGTTGGTAACTGTATATGACGATAATCTGTTGGTAATAAAGAGAAAATGTTGTTCCTGCCAATTTACCAATGGAATACCAACTAAAGTAGGTAGTTAGTAAATATTTTAGTTGGTGATATAGTTGGTAATGTGATGGTTAATTTTTTGCCAATAGAATTATCAACCGAAATATCTGTTTGAGATATAGTAAATCAATATCAAATAAGCTACCAATAGAATTACCAACTGGGTGTATTTGGCTATTGATATTTGTGATCTAATCTATTGGGAATATGTTGGTGAATAACAAGTGGAAAAATATTTCCCAACAGAATACCAATAAAATTCAAGTAGTTGGTAATTATATTTGATGGTAATCTATTGATAATAAGGGATGGAAATGTTTTTCTTATCGATTTTCCAATGATTTACAAACTAAAGTGGTAGTTGGTAAAATTTTAATTAGAAGAAAAATAACCTTTAGTGTTAGATTTGCCAAAATTATTATTTTTTTTTTAAAAGTGTCTTGACCAAATTTGAAGGTAATCAAATATATTTTTCCACAAAATACAATAAAATGTCTAAGTGCCCAAAACTTAACCCATTTATGATGATAAACATATCAAATTAACGATCCAACCATTAGATTTGTTGAAATTACTAAATAAAGTATCATGACCAAATTTGAAGGTAATTGGATATATTTTTCAAGATAATACAAAATAATCTCTATGTAAGTGCCTAAAACCTAATGCATCTAAAATGATAAGCATATCAAATTAATGATCCAACTGTTAGATTTGTTAAAAATGCTAAAAAAGTATTATGACTAAATTTGGAGGTAATCGGATATATTTTACCGCATAATCTCACATTTTTTTTTTATATTAAATGTAACATACCATCCTTATATACTTTAATTGGTAACTGCTTTGTATAGAGCAAGTGTCTATATGTAAGTCGATAGGGGCTAAAATCACCATTATTTTCTTAGTTATTTGAGGTTATTTTGAGATACATTTGTTGTAATAACTAGGCACATTCCTTCTTATTTGATATATTGCTTGTAAAAAGTGTTTTTGGCAAATTTGTGTAGATTTGAGTTAAATTCGAACAAAAATTGAGTAATTCCAGAATGCACCTAGTGCTAGGCCCAACCAAGGAACCAGGCGCTAGGTCTATTATGATCAAGCAGAGGAAACCGAGCTAACTTCAGGGAAAAAACAGAATAGACCTATCGCCAAGTCTGGTAAGTGGACCAGGCACTGAGCCCATTTTGTTCAGCAAGCAAAAATAGAGCAAAAATCTAAAGGAAGAACAAATTGTACCTAGCACCAAGTGGTTCGAAAGTACCCGGATCCAGGCCCGCTCTGGAAGGTGAAAATCCTATTCACAAATTTGGGAATTTTTCAAAGATTTCGGTATTTTCTAATTCTTACTTGGCCAAGATCTCTCTAGCACCAAATTTAGCATCCAAAAGGCCTATAAAAGCAAGATAAAACACAAGAGATATAGGAGATAGAAAGGTGGATCCAAGAGCATAAATTCAAATCACTCATTGAAGGAGGAATTCACCCAATCAAGGAGGATTGTTCCAGAAAGTCTTCAAGGGTGAAGAAAGAGGATTGTCTATGAGTACTTTCTTTTGTCTTTATTTTCTTCTCCTTTAACAATGATGCATTTAATATTTTGATTGTAATTTAACACTATTTTTGAGATTCATGATTTTGTGTTAATTTAGTTATTTGATCAATTCTTTATCATCTTTGGTATTTCATACTTGTTATAATTTGTTATTGTTGTGAGTTCTTCTAATTGACTTAGACAAAATAATGCTAGGAGTTTTATTACATTGATTTCATAATTGTCAAATTTTAATGGACTTGAATGACGAAGTTAGGAGACCAAGGGATCAAAGATTAGTTGATTTCACCTTGACCAAAAGGTCATTAGCTAATTTCATGTTTTTAAAGAATTGAGACTCATGTATATTTTGGTTAGGATGACTTTATTAACAAATCTGCTAACTGAATCAAAATATAATGATAAGCTTAATGCATGTTTTGGTAATATTAGCTTGATTGGTAAAACTGTTAATATTAAAACTTGGCTAAGGGATGGATTTAAATTTGATGATTTTTATACACCCAAAATTTATGCATCATAAGTTTAGAACAGGAAATGATAAATTTAATGAGACGAATATTTTGATGTGAAACAAATTTTAAGGGGTATTGAGAAAAAAAAAATTAAAAAATTCTGAGAGACACCGTTTTGCTTAGTTTGATTAGTTGATTGCATTGGTAAAATAAAAAGTTTTCCCGATTGGGATAAATAATATCATTAACTGTAGTTTTTTCTAATAAAGTATAGTTAATTATGAGTGAAGCACAGTTAATTAAATGAGCTCAAGGAATTTATAGAGTTAAATTAAGTAAAGATAATAGCAAGGATTATTTAATTTGTTGCATAAGAATCCATGTGGCATGACATAATTGGGTGCATGGAAGCTAAGTGGCATAAGGAGATTGGTTGTGAGGGAATATGTGGTGTTAGGTGATTGGGTGCATGGAAACCAAGTGCTATAAGGTGATTGGTTGTATGCTCAAGGTGGATTTCTACAAAATTCTGCAAGATTTTCACAAGCTTTCACCAGAAGGCACAAAACCCATCATTAATTAAGTATACCTAATCATCAATGACACCTAATTAATCACACATAGAATTGAGCAACAAAAGAAGAAGAATAGTGGTGGAAGACCATAAAAGCAATCGGCAGCAAGGATAACAAAAGGAAGAATAAGAAGAGAAGGAAATGAAGAAATGAATAAAGAAAAAAAGAAGGAGAGAAAGAGATGACACCGAGAGAGAGAGAGAGAGAGAGAGAGAGAGAGAGAGAGAGAGAGAGAGAGAGAGAGAGAGAGAGAGAGAGAGAGAGAGAGAGAGAGAAACAACAGCAAGGAACAACGAGAGAAGAGAAAAGAGAAGAAAGGAAGGAGAACAGGAATTTCAGCCTTGTTTATGTCCTTGTGAAGGAAAGACATTGCTCACCAAAAGTTGGAATTATAGCCTGATGTTAAAAATTTTTAGACATGAATTACATGCTATGAAATACACGATTTTATGGAAGGAAAATGAAGAAAATTTATGTTTTGTGGGAGACATGTTGACCGGCTAAATTTGTTGGCTGATTAACTTATTTTGTAGCTTATTTAGTATGTTTTGGAATGGTGAATATGCTAGAAATTGGAGTAAATAGAGAATTTATATTGTTGTGAAAGCTAGAATAATATCATTGTTAAAGAAAATGGAAGAGAGCAATTAAATTACTTGAAGTTGTATGCATTTTTTGGATAGAAATGATTGGAAATCTAAATATATGTTCTTATATACTTGTCTTGAGGTATTAGGAAGTTTTGGAACAAAGTAGGTGAGCTTTTCATAGCTAATGAATTAAAGGAAGCAAGAATAGGCAAGCTACATATAAAATTCTACTCTATAACTTTGGAATCTTAGCTATGATGAAATGACTGGAGAAATGTTGGGCATGGAAACCAACTAAAACCTTGTTTCTAAGAAAATAAATAAGGTATTAGAAGGCTTAGAAGTGGTAAGTTATACTAAAGAAAGCATGGAAAAGAATTAAGACAGATTGAGCATAAATAAGGCTAGTTTGCTCACTGAAAATCTAGTGATTTTACAGAATAAACTGTATAATTTGGGAAAAGACTGTTGGGTATCTCAGGCTCGTATCCTATACGGCGCAGTGGAAAATAAAACGAGATACCATCTCAGGACCCGTCAATGTGTGGAAAACAAGAAATAAAGATAATAAAGGTAGCAGTTTTTTACCTTTGTTTGATCATCCGAAGAACAAAATTTCTTCTTCAAGTCAAGGCGCGATCCAGCAATCCTCTTGTGAAAACTCCACGTGGGTTGAATGTCTAACCACTATAATCATAATGTGTGATTATCTCTAACAGTAATCCACACAGAGGAATGCTCAAGCACCAAAATTTCCTGTGCTAGCAGAAAAAGATGGCGGCTAGGGTTGTTTTAGTTTTCAGCAAAATGAGAGAGAGAAGAAGAAGAAGAAGAAGAAGAAGAAGAAGAAGAAGAAGAAGACTTTTGTTTTGTGTCTCCTATTTTCGTGTGAATCACACTTTGATGGGTTTCGAGCATATCCAATATATGTTCCAAAATCCACTGAAAATCTACAATTCTAAAACAATTAGAATTTCCTAATTGTAATTGGAAACATCAAATTTTCATAATTACAACTTAGACCACAAATTATAACAAATTATAATTTATCCACAACAACATCTCTTTCTCGCAATTAGCCCCTCTATGTTATCAAATAACATCTTGAGTATATAATCCTCTATTGTGTGTGACCTATTAGGTTTCCCAGTCAATTCGTAGCGAACATGAATTAATCCAAATTTCTTTGAGATTAATAATTATAATTAATTAGAATTAATCTTAGTAATTCTAATCAGGATTGGTTTATTAATTCATCAATTAATAAACCCATATTCCCAGATCATGAGCGGTATTCAGCAACACATCATGACCACCCAAGAGTCCAAGAAGTTAAGTGGCTTGACATGAACCCTTCAATAACAAACATTAGTGCAATTAACTCATTTCACCATACAATATCTCATTCGGTTTGGAGTATGGAATTAGTGCCAACTCCCGTCAGAATTAATTTTGGCCCGAATACAGTAATACTTGTACCAGGAACCCACTACTCTAGATGTGTATCAATTGGAACTGTTTCCAATACACAATCGCCTTGTCCAAGGACTTTTCGAGTAGTAATTCCTACAAATGGTCGTGAGATATTCGCCCCTACTATTAGGAGTTGTGAATCCTTTATTGACCCTCTTACAATGTACTCAATATCCATCCCATAGGCGGCCATCGATCGAGCTCTGGAGATTGGAATCAAAGTACAAAGGTCAGCAAACAAAGTACCTTGGAGATCTCATATATAAGAATACTTGCATGTTTGCTATATTGAGATTATATCACTGGCACTAAATAGTTATCCATGTGATTATCTCAAAGCTAGGTCATCCAATGAACTTGTTCTATTGATAAACATCCATGTGTTAACTTTGAGTATCTCAATACTCATAGTTATAAGAACCACCGTCTAATCAAATCAGGAAGTCTAACACATGCTAATCTTAACACATTAATGATTTCCTGTCTCACTAATACTATAACTAGGGACTATTTAAGTACTAACACCATCCAATGTAGTAGGAATCTTATATCATGATCTCTATCATGATTTCCTTAACACAGTATTGTACTAGGAACTTTATCAAATAGTTATATTACTTAAAGTAAACAAAAGAAACTGTAAGATAAATGATGCCTTTTATTAAAATAAAATGTGTCATATACAATGTACAAGTGATTGCCTCTAGGATATAACACTAACAAAGACATTGATGTTTCATGAATTTAAATTTTTTAAAATGTCTTAGGGGCATTTAGAGACTAGTTTGACCGCATTTGGAATTATATAGTGAAAGTTATACATATAATGCCGAAAGGTGACAAAGCTAGAAATGTTAATCTCCTTTGAGTATAAGGGAAAGGAGCAGTATATTTTTTTGCTCCTGAGGGATTTGTAAATCCTAATTTGAGGATATCGAGCAACAGTTCTTGTGAATACTTTATTAATGTTGGAAACCAATTTAAAGGAAACCTTAAGCTTTAGAATTGACAACAATTTTAATCCTTAAATAAAGTGAGTTCCCTCAACTTTCAAAAGCTGTTAGCTAAGTGTTTATCTAATATAGAAAAATGCTTTCCTAATATGAATAGATGTTTTACTGATAAATTCAAGTATATGTTTTTGCATGAGCTTGAGAACATCATGAACATTGTGGGTCCCCGTCAAATATTTTAATGGCAATTGCTAGTGAATCTTCCTATTTCACTAAGTAATGTAATCGAAATCCTTTTGGGTTCTCTGAGGTTTTTCTATCAAAGAATAATTTTTTTCCATGCTAGGTTTAAATGACAGATGTGGATTTTCATGTTTAGAATCACTTACACTTGGTGACTGCTTTCCAAAAGCATAATGATACCGTTGATTATCTTTTGTGTTTTCCTGAATGAAATTTTGTTTTTCAAACTAAAATATAGTTTTCCTACGCAAGTGACATCTTATTTCATGCTACAATTTAAATAGGACAAATAGATTTTGACAATTTTTAATACCATTGAATGGTGATTATTTTTCCATGAAGTATGAAGATGTAAATAATATACCTTTTTGGTTCTCCTGAATAAGGTTTTAGTTTCTCTGAATCCAAAAATGATTGAATCTCAGGAAATGGAATATTTCTACAAAGGTTTTTGAATTCTTTGTGTATAAATAATTTTATATGCAAGTATTTGTGGAAGTATTTTCTCACATGTTATGTGACAAAATGAGTATTGTATTGGCACAAATGTGTTCTATTCCACGTTAATTGATAAAGCATATGAATGTATACTTTCTTTGCTTTGATGGAACGATGAACTATTTCTAAGATTATGTGGTATGATGAAATGTGAAATCCTTGAATTTATTTCTTTTTTTTTTCAGATTTAGAGTTCTAGATTTTTAAGTACTTATTTTATTTTTTATTTGTATCAATTCGGATAAACTTCTTTTTACTTTCAGTAATTCATAGAAGAATGAATGGGTAAAAAGCTTATGACTATACCAACTACAAGGAAAGACTTCATGATAGTCAATATGGGTCCTCACCAACTATCAATGCATGGTGTTCTTTACATAAACGCCCTTAAGGAATGATTTTATAACACGAGAAGGATATATTATCTTTCTACGCAAGGAATTTGGAAAACGAGTTTTTGGTAAGGGATCAATATTTGAAAAACGATATTTTGGCCCTACAAAAAGTTTTCTTGGTATTCCATCGAGAACTTGGTATTGGTACTACTCTTGTGAACCAATGAAGACATTGAGTACTCCGCAAGGGTTATGACCTTTGTACTAGCTCACGTTAGAGAGAGACGACCCAAAGTAACCTAACTAGTTTTGGGGATTATTTTACACTAAACAGAATGACAGGGCATTGTGATTAGCCATCCTGACTAGCCGTTTTATCACCTAGAAATTACCTTATGCCGATGTGTATATTGTTTAAAGGTTGTTCATAGTTGCTAGCCCGGGATACTTGGTTTGTTCAACCCCTTGCCACCTCAATAGTAATTGACGTCAAGATTGGGATCCCTAGACTTATAGTGGCAAGTGAAAGATTCTGATTTGGAGGTATTATGCTTGTATGCACTTACTACATTAGTAATATAGTTGAGTGTCATAGTCTTGTTCCTTAGCACAATATTGTTTTAATAGCTGAAGGTGAAACATTGTAAGCTTTGCACGCATGTTGACTTTCTGTGAGAGAAATACCTGATTTTTTGAAAATGGGGTAATAATGTTGATCAAAACTTGATTGTTCAAAACATGCCTAGATATAGGGCATTGGTCTTGATGAAATTTGATTTTTCAAATGTGCCAAAGATTTAGAATAATTCATCAGAAAACTTTTCTCTATTGAGCTATAGAATTATTTTCAGTGGAAGAGGCAAATAATCTCCTACTATTTACTTTTAATAGGAAACATGATAAATCTTCCTTTTCTCTATCTCTCTCTTTCTCTTGAGAAAAACACTAGCACCCATGAGACTCCCTAAGAGTAAATGGCTCACACTTATATTTTACTTTATTTTCTAATACTGAAAATCAGAGACCAAAGGTCCTAAAGTCGGTCCTACACCTATAGGTCTACAGACCCCGTAATTTCAGATATGTTACTTTATAGTTCCAGAGCGTACATTCTGTTGTAAGTTTAGCTATATTATATTTGGTTTGTGTACTACGATGCAAATCGATTAAATTTTAATGTGCAAGTACTACTTTATCTTTTTTCTTTTATCAAAATGTAAACACACACACACACACACACATATATATATATATATACATATTGATAAAAAAAAAATATGTACAAATGAGTCCCCTAGTTAATAAATAGGCTACTATTAACTAGTTATAGCAAATACAATCCTCAAAATGGGTCAAAACATAAGGGTACGAGATAATTATGATTGTGTGCACATGTGTTTTAATCCATTTTGCAAGTTCTATCAATTGATAAGTTGCTCCTTGGAAGAGTGCCCGATTGTGTGCCATCCAAATGTAGTTAAATATGGCAGCCATTACTGTTGCTTTGGCCTTTGCAAGCCACAACATCCCATGATTTGCCCTTTTAAACTATTAAAGGCATGTGCTGGTTGTATTCATAGCCTATGGCAGCCCGAGCCCTGCCTTAATGTCCACCCAAACTTACATTGATACTGCGCAGCTGAAGAATAGATGGTGGGTCATCTCCGGTTGTGCCTTACATAAGGGGTGTGACCTGTAGTCTAGGCAGAACTCTAGTAAATCTTTAGTTTTCAATCGTCCCTTAGTGCACAGCCATACTGTGAATGCATACTTTGGTATGAGTCCCTATTTCCAAATAGTGTTCACCCAATAGACCTTCGGCTTTGATGGCTTAAGGTAATAATATGCCTAAATGGTGAATGGCATGGTTCCCATCACCCAACTCTGCAATAGACATGCTGCTCGGTCCACATCTCATTCCCTCTCCATAATGGAGTCCTGGATTGTTAATAACCTTCTGAACAAGGGAGATTGGTTCCGATGCAACTCCATCACCCAAATTGATCTGCCTTCCGTATAGTAGTAGTCGAACCACTTGACCTATAGTGATTGCTTTTCAGCTTGAATATCCCATAGGATCCTGGCCAGTAATGCTCCGTTCCATATTTTCAGGTTTCGCAAGCCTAGTCCACCTTTAGCCTTGGGTAGGCAGACATCCCTTTAGGTAACAAGTGCTTATTTGGAGTCCCATAGAAAATCCCTGGCCATTCTATCTTGCTGGTCTAGGACCACCATCAGTGTTGGAAGGATAGACTGCCAAAAGCACTCCACACCTTGCAAGATAGCTTTAACCAATTACAGGCACCCTGTATAGGACAAAGACCATGCTGACCATCTACCAATATAGGAACCAATCTTGTCCAATAATGGTCTATAATACGATACTCTAATTTTTCCTATCATGATGGGTATACTAAGGTAACAGAACAGAAGGCTTCCCAACGGGATGCCCGTTTCTGCCACAAGAGCCTCTTGGTCAGTTCGTCCCAACCCAGCTACATAGAGATTGGACTTATCCTTGTTGGTTTCCAGTCCCGAGCAATGTTGGAGTTCCTCTAGGTAGTCAAGTAGTGTTCGAATTGATGGAGTATCCCCTCTCACAAAAAACATTAGGTCGTCTACAAATGATAGATGGGTTATTCATAGCCAGTCAAACTTCGAGTGGTAGTTGAAGCCTATCCCTAGTATACTAACTTTGACCACTCTTGAGAAGTATTCTAGGCAGATGACAAATAGCAGAGGAAATATAGGGTCCCCTTGTCTAAGTCCCTTTGCACTTTTGAAGAAGCCTTGTACTGTTCTATTAATGGCCACCGGAAATGAAAGCTGTTATCACACACTGTTCTATCCACCAAATGAACTGCTATGGAAATCCCAGTTCAATCAATAGATCTACCAACCAAGTCATAAGTCTTTCTTAGTTACACCTTGATCATGCATCGTGGTGATACTCTCATCCATTTATATACCCTCATCAGCTCTTGAACCAACGTAATATTGTCGACCATAAGCTTATCCTCAATAAAGGCGGCCTGCAATAAGTCCACTAGTGTAGGGAGTACAGTTTTAAGCCATTTTGCTAGGATCTTAGACATGATTTTGTAGACCACATTGCAGCAACATATAGGCCTATAGTCCCCCACCCTTTCCACATGGTTCGACTTAGGCACTAAGGTAATAACTGAATGGTTGAGCTGTTTTTGGAGCTTGCCGGATTGGAAGAATTCTTGTACTGCTACACACACCCCATTAGCCATAGTACCCCATGCTTTCTTAAAGAAATAAGCAGAGTAGCTGACGAGCACTGGGGCTTTGCAATCTCTAATATCCTAAAGGGTCGTTTTGATTTCACTATTAGATACCCCCTAACTAAGTTTGCCCTCTGCTCATGTGGAACCATTGGTCCTACACGCACATAGTCTATATTAATTTTTTTATATTGGGTTGGCATACCCAAAAGTCTATGGTAATAGTCTACAAACTCCGTGGCTAATGTCGTTGGGCTACTAATCATAGTGCCATCACTTTTGAGGATTAATGCGATGAAGTTTCTTTTCCTGTTTCTGGTAACTATAGCCTGAAAGTAACGTGTGACTTTGTCTGCCAGTGCCACATACTTCCCTTTTGCCAATTGTTGGTAAAACTTCATTTCTGCCTCCTCTGACCTCCAAGCAGTCACCTTTGCCTCCTTGTACCGAGCAATAAAAGTATAGTAAGAAGGACTGGCCAATAACTGCTCTTGTAGCTGCTGCACTGCCTTGTTAGCTTGTTCAACTCGTCTTAATAGATGTGAGAATTCCCTTGCATTCAACCCATGTAATCTTTATTTTAGTGATTTCAGTCTGCGATAGAGAGTAAACTGGTGGAACCCTTCATAGGTTTGCTCATAAGCTCCCTTAACCAAATCTTGGAACTGCTCATAGTTCACCCATATGTTCAGAAACTGAAATGGCCAATTCCCACCACGTAGGGAATCAATTGTGGACCATAAGTTGGGGCTATGGTCAAAAGGCATTTGATGGGGAAGAACTCCACAGAGGCCTAGACTTGTCCTTGAAACCATGCCTTATTACCCATGACCCTGTCTAGCTTAGAATAGGCCCTAGAGTTTGTCCAAGTAAACTGGGCAACAATAGAAGGGAGGTTTGACAAGCCTGTCTCCGCGCATAGGGAAGAGTAGTCTTTTAGCTCATAGGTAGAAGGCGTGATCCCAGTATGATTTTCCTGTGCACACAAATAGGTGTTGAAATCCCCTATTAGAATCCAGGGTTCAGTTATTTAAGTAGATATCCTCTTGAGTATTTTTCAAAGCGGTCTCTTGGCCACCACTGTATTATAACCATACAAGAAAGTGAAGTAAAATGTCTCATAAGTAACCTTGCCAATGATGTGGCACAAGACTGCCTATGCTATGCTATGGCAGACATGCACAATTAGCATCACCCCATTCCATCGGACGACCACACGATCCCCTTCTGCACTCGTAAAATTGGGCTCTATAGACTAGGCTGGTAGTCGGTGGCAGATTAAACTGTTCAAGCCATCCTCTGTGATCTTTGTCTCCAAGATTCCAAAAGCGTCCACACAGTGCTTTAAAACAAAGTCCCTAACATCGTGCTACTTGAGGGTCTTCTTAAACCCTCTTATATTCTAGCAGGTGACTCTCATGGGTGCCCAATCAGTGTCCGTTGGGTACTAACCAACTCCAGACTGCATTTGGTATACTTCTTTCATATTGTTCTGAAGAACCTGGAGGCTGCATAGTTACTCCTCCAGCTTTTACCACTACTTTCGGTAATTTTTCAATACTGTCACCGTTACAATCCATTGGTGCAGCAGTGTTTTCCTTGACATGTACCTTGGCTTAGGACTGTGAGTAGGTTCTGTATTGCCCACGTCGCCTTCCCATTGAGCGGCCTCTGCTCACCCTGCATTCATTCTGGCTGGGCTGTTTGAGGGGAAGCGGAGTTGTAGTTTGCATTGTATGACCTGCTACGGCTTCCTGGCCCTGTGCAGCCTGGGCAGTTAATGTCCAAGCAGCTTAGATCATACCTGATGTGCTTTTCTTGTCTCGCCCAGTATCTTGCCGGCCTACATCTTGGGTCGATGCCTTGCCCTTATCTCGTTAGGAGGCAACATTCACAAGAGTAGGAGCACGGGCATGGTGTAACACCCCACAACTACGTACCCTAAAAGGGCGGGGATGTCGCCCCGTCCCGTAGGACAAGGGGTCTTTAGAACGAGGTATAAAATATAAAGGCAATCTCCAAAAGGATCAACTTAGATAAATAAAGAAATACTCTTATTACATCAGGTTCAACTTGGAGCAAAACGGAATAAAACAAAATATTGTTCAGAAGCATAAGCAACAAATGTCTCCTAGAACGGATAGAGAAAATAGCAAAAGCTTCAACTATTACATGCCCCACTGACTCAGCACAGTCTATCTCCTGAAAACATGATGTAAAATAGTGTGAGAATAAATCTCAATAAGTCCCATGTGTGCACATGGTTTTTTAAATAGTTCGTGTATGCAAAGTGTAAAACATTTGTAAAAATAATTTAGCAAGTCATAAACAATCTTTTTTCGCAAGGAGTGGGCTTTCTCATTGTCACACTTTGTACAAAATAAATCCTCCACTCGGATAAAAGTCATGTCACCACACGTTGGGCACCATGAGAACAAAAAGGCCAAGGTACCACACTTTGTGTACCTTGTCCGGACCAGATTACCACACGTTGGGCGTTCTGATCAAGGTGAGTGTACAGCCCACCGGGTGAGATACTCCTCCATCTCTACACCCAACGAAACCATCTGGGTGTCCATGCCGGGAAAAAAAAATTAATACCTTTCAGGTATAATGCTAGCTTGGACCGGCCTGACCTACCAACACTGCCGCCTCTTCAGGCAGAATTCATCTTCTGGAGGTAGCCTCCTGCCAGAAGACTTACGCTAGCCCTCCAAGACTAGTATTGTTAGCCTACCCTTATTGAGTACTCAACGAACATATCCATCAATTCCTGATTCAAAATATTTCCAAACCTTGGCTTTGTAAAACGTGGTTTTCTTTAAAAAAGATTTCTAAAAATTTAAGGAAAAGAATAGTTTTCTTGATAAAACCGTTAGTTTGACAAAACCGTTTAAAGAATAAATATCCACGTTTACACTCCAAGCAAACATAGTTTAACAATAGCTTTACAAAGCTTCACAACATAGACTTGCCATCACAACCTTTAACAAAATAGTTTATAAAAGGACTTACCATCACAACATTTAATAAAAGAGTTTATGCAAGGACTTACTTGATATGCCTCGGATAACGAGATAAATTCACAGCTAGCTTTCCTCAATTATCCTCCTGATCTAAACCATATAATATCATGATTAGGGTCTCAATTAATTCAAACATGCTCTAATCCCATTTATTTTCATAACAATTCGCAATCCCCTATTTAATTCCAAGTAAACTATTCAATCCCCAAAGATCATATACTACGACCACATGTTTATCTCGCTAATAAACACCATTAAACTTTACTTTCGGCATCAAGGCAGGGTATTCCCTTACCTTGCAACTACCGGGTAATGAGGTCTCAAGGCTCCTATGGTGATCGTCCCGAGTTCGCTTGAGAAGAAGAGAAAAGCTACCTTCTTTGCTCCTCTTGACCGAAAATTAAAGAAGAAGAGGAAATCAGCCTCTATAGGGTGTGATTTAAGGGTAGAAGAAGGAGAAAAGAATCATTAGAGAAAACGGAATCAAGAGGTTGAGAGGACTTGTGTTTACCTTAAGGTGTGTTCGATTTTTGCTTGGAATAACTCTTGTGTTTTCGAAAATTTGCAGAGAGATGTTGCTGAAATTTTCGTGTAGAATGGAGAGGGTAGACGGTTACTATGATTTAAAATTCGAGAAGATTGGTTTAGGGTTAGATGGCGATGTTTAGATAGACTCTTAATGGTTTTAGGTTTCTTGGACAGCAAAGGCGAAATTTTAGCTTGTTGCATGTCTCCTTGCTGCCAATTTTAGGTGATTTTTATGGAGGAAAATATTCTGCAATTTTGCTCCTTTATGCTAGTCAAAATACTGCTCAAAGGAAGGGCTGAATGTATTCAGAATTTTGGGCCAAACAAGGAAGAGTTTGAGTGAGTTTTGATGACTGAAAAATCCTATGCAAGTGCTGCGAAAATTCTATGCAAGAGTAACAAGTTTTGGACTGTTTTGGCTGCTATAATTCTACCGATATTTCCAGAGGAAAATTGGGGGTTTTGGGCACTGAAAATAGCTTGATTAGCTGGGGGGTTTTGGTGTGTTTTGTTTGAAAAATTTCGGTTGGAGTAGGAACACAACAGCTCGCCGAAATTCCTGCACCAAGCTGCCGAAATTCCTATGCATAAACTGGACGCATTTCAGTTTTTTGTGTGAATAAAATTCTGGTTTTGTGCAGCTAAGGTACCCTAAATTAATGAGGAATATTTAGGTGTTTTGAGCTAGGTTTTACAAAGTTGGATTGTAGCTAAGAAACTGGAATTTTTGGACAGCTTGTGGTGACACAAGGCTGCCGAAATTCAGCTAGGAAAAGGAAGAAAATCCTAGTTGAGTTTGGATTGAAATAAAATCTGATTTTATCAAGAATTTGGATAGGATTTCCTCTAGTCCTAGAAGAGTTTGGATTAATCTACAAGTCCTCCAAGAAGTGGCAGAACTTGCTGGAATTTTTTTCCAGATTTTTAGCTAACATTCTAGGATTGAAATCAACAAGATTTCCTACTAGGAAAAGGACTCATTAATTCCACCTATCCATGGCAACATCTATCTAGATAAAATCAAGCTAATATTTTAATTACTAGCTAGGTTTTTTTGAAAATCCTAAGGACCACAAGCTGAAAATTAAAGGTGAACTTTATTCACATCAAAGTCTTTGAATTTAGAAAATTAATATAGAGACTTATTTCCTTGGAGTAAAAATACTAAAGTTTCTCTAGGATAGCTAGATTCTTTTTCGGCCAAGACAAGAAATGGTTTAAGGAAAAAGAATTTCAAGAGGAGAAACCAACCTCACAAAAAGTAGGATTCGAACTCGGGTCACCAAAGGAAATCACCAACCTCCCCGCTATTTCAAAACAACTCCAATACTAATTTTTCTACAAGAAGTTCTTACCACCCCAATACTCATCCTTCCAAATCTTCGACCAAACCTCCCTTAACCAAGTCTTTAACAACATAACTATTTCACATCAATTAATTCGAATGCAAGAGCAACGGAAAAATTCACATGCATCCATGCAAATAAAATTATTCTAGCCACCATATAAAATGCAAGATGCTATGCAATGCATGACTTTTCCCCATAGTCAAAGGTGGTTTTTGGGCGGGGTTTTACATCCCCTCCCCCTTAAGAGAATTTCGTCCCGAAATTCAGATTCCATACCCTTCGAGCATACCCGGATACTTCCGTCTTAACCATTCCTCCGTTTCCCACGTTGCATCCTGTGCTCCATGATGATCCCAAAGTATCTTCACCATGGGTATCTGCTTGTTTTGGAGCGTCTTAATACTCCGCTCCAAGATCTTGACGGGTCTCTCCACATAACTTAGGTTGGGTTGCAACTCCAACGGTTCCTCATTGAGTACATGACTCGGATCGGGATTGTACCTTTTCAACTGAGAGACATGGAATACATCATGCATCCCGGTTAGGCCATCAGGTAGATCCAGTCGGTAGGCAACCGGTCCAATTTTCTCCAATATCGGGAATGGTCCCAAGTACCTAGGTCTCAACATCGCCCCCTCGGATGTTTCAGGATTCCTCTACTAGGAGTCAACTTCAAGAATGCACGGTCACCTACTTGGAACTCCAATTCCCTCCTCCTAGTGTCTGCATAACTTTTCTGTCTGCTTTGCGCTACCCTTAGCCTTTCCCGAATTAACTTAATCTTGTCTGTCATCTCCTGAATGCATACTTCACCAGTTCTTTTGACGTTCCCTTCTTCTGTCCATCTCTAGTATATCGGTACTTGGCATTTTCGCCCATACAGTGCTTCGTACGGTGCCATTCCGATCGATGCCTAATAGCTGTTGTTATATGCTAGCTCCGCAGACGGTAAAGACTCAATCCACTTATCTCCAAAGTCCAAGATACAAGCTCAGAGCATGTCTTCCAGTATCTGGATGACTCTTTCGGATTGACCATCAGTCTGCGGATGAGCAGAGGTGCTGAATTTCAGGGTCGTGCCTAGGGACTCCTGGAACTTACCCCAGAACCTTGAAGTGAATCTAGGGTCCCTATCCGATACAATGCTCGACGGTACACCATGCAACCTTACAATTTCTCGGGTATATGTCTGAGCCAACTTTTCCATCGAGTCCCTTACGTTTACCGGTATGAAGTGCACTGTCTTGATCAATCGGTCCACTACCACCTAGATCACATCCTTGTGTGACTTGGTCATCGGAAGGCCAGTCACAAAGTCCATGGTCACCTCTTCCCATTTCCACTCGGGAATCGGTAACGGTTGCAGTAACCCTGTAGACTTCTTATGCTCCATCTTAACCTTCTGCCATGTCAGGCAGGTTGACACGTGCTGAACTACATCCCTCTTCATTCCAGCCCACCAATATTTCCTCTTCAAGTCTTGGTACATCTTTACCTCCCCAGGGTGTATGGTGTATTTGCTCTTGTGCACTTCGTCCAGTATCCTATTCCTTAAGTCTTGGATGTCCGGTACACAAATCCGGTCCCGAAAGTATAATACTCCCTTCTCGTCGGTCCGAAAATCGCTTCCTCCTCTCGCGATCTCTTTCTCCCTGAAAGTTTGAAATCCTTTGCTACCCTGCTGACCTGATACAATTTCCTGGTCTAGATCGGGTTTCAGGGTCAGGTTGCTCACGCAGATCTTCCTCTCTTGCACTTGCGCCTCTTTCTCCAGGATATCCTGGACTGCCGACACCTCCTGTATTCTTAAGTGTGTCATTTTCACCTTTCGACTTAGAGCGCCTGCTACCACATTCGCTTTACCCAGATGATAGTTAATAGGGCACTTATACTCTTCCAGGAACTCCATCCACCTACGCAGTCGGAGATTCAAGTTCTTTTGTGTGAAGATGTACTTCAAACTCTTATAGTCCGTAAAAACCTCGTATCGTGCACCATACAAGTAATGTCGCCATTTCTTCAAGGCGAACACTATAGCTGCTAGCTCTAGGTCATGCGTGGGATAGTTAACTTCGTGCGGCTTTAGCTTCCTAGATGCATAGGCTATGACCTTCTCTTCCTGCATCAGTACAGCTCCTAGTCCTTCCTTGGATGCATCTGTATAGAGTGCATAGGGCTTATCAGCCTCAGGCAAGCTCAGTACGGGTGCTGAAATCAACCTTCTCTTATGTTCTTGGAAGCTCTTCTCGCACTTCTCACTCCAAACAAAAATGACATCCTTCTTCAATAGTCGTGTCATCGGTGAAGCTAAAGTGGAGAAATTTTTAATGAAACGCCGATAGTACCCGGCCAACCCAAGGAAACTTCGTATCTCGGTAATGTTCTCCGGTTGTTTCCAATTAGCTACGGCCTCTACCTTAGCAGGGTCCACCTTGATCCCCTCCTTGGATATCACGTGACCAAGGAAAGACACTGACCTCAGCCAAAACTCACACTTACTGAACTTAGCGTAAAGCTTGAATTCCCTCAGCTTCTCTAGGACCAACTTTAAGTGCTCCGCGTGGTCCTCCGGATTTTTGGAGTAGATCAAAATGTCATCGATGAATATAACTACGAACTTGTCCAAGTATGGTTGGAAAATGCGATGCATCAAATCCATGAATACTGCCGGTGCGTTGGTTACACCGAACGGCATTACTACAAATTCGTAATGGCCATTCTGCGTGTTGAATGCAGTCTTAGGATTGTCTTCTTCTTTGATCCTCACCTGATAGTATCCTTGCCGTAGGTCTAATTTCGAAAAGCAAGCAGCGCCTTGCAGTTGATCAAACAACTCATCAATCAAGGGTAGAGGGTATTTATTCTTGATCGTTAGATTGTTCAGTCCCCGATAGTCGATACATAGCCTCAAGGTACCATCTTTCTTCTTGACAAACAACACCGGGGCTCCCCACGGTGACGTACTCAGCCGAATGTAGCCTTGCCTTGGCAGTTCTTCCAATTGCTCCTTCAACTCCTTCAACACTGTCGGTGCCATCCGGTAGGGGGTTCTGGATACTGGTTCTGCTCCGGGAATCAGATCCACGGTGAACTCAACTTCCCGTTCAGGGGGTAGGGAAGTGAGCTCCGTAGGGAACACATCCGAAAAGTCTTTCATTACCTCTGTACTTTCTAAGGTACACTGGTCCTTCGGTTTGTTTAGGAGATACGCCAAATATCCCGTACATCCTTTCCTGAGTAACTTCCGGGCTTTAGCTCCAGCAATAAGAAATTTCAGTTCCTTCGTTCGCTTGCCATTAAATTTAATTACATTCCGTCCAGGTCTCACAAACTGCACCGTCTTAACCTTGCAGTCCACACGAACTCCATGTTTCGACAACCAGTCCATGCCCAAGATCAAGTCATAACCGTCCATGGCCAGGATTATAAGGTCGGCCTCCAGAATCTCCTTCCTAACCTCAACTCCACAACTTCCCATTTTCTTGCCTGCTTCCACCACCTTTCCCAAGGGGGAACTAACTACTAGGGTATAAGGTAGCTCATTTCCTTCCCAACCCAGACGTGAAGAACATATTTTACTTACGTAAGAGTGTGTAGATCTTGGATCTATCAGAACATTAACAAGACAACCTTGGATAGAAAGGTTACCTTCGATCACGTCGGCGTCCGCTCCGACTTCTTCTCGGTTCAAGGCAAAAACTTTGGCCTTCACTAGGGGCTTCAGGCCTCCCGCTCCGGCTGGTCCAGCAGCGGCACCTCTATTTCCTCCCATTGGTTGGGCCGACGCGATCTGCTCAATCCTTAAGGGTTTGGGGCAGACGTTTCTCCGATGTCCTGGGTCTCCGTAGTTGAAACACCTTCTCACACCCCCGCTACCCCAGCAGTTTCTCTCGGTGTGGCTTCGCTTCCCACACAGTCGGCAGTTCAGGCTGCCTTGCATTGATCCGGCTATAGGCACTCGAGGTTGCTTACCCCGATTTCCCCACGGCATAGAACCCGCAGGTCGCTTATTGCCTGAAGGCCTCATAGGTGGATGACTTGGTTGGAAGGGTCGGTTCCCCGGTCGGTGCCGATCTTCGTTCTCAGTCCGGGAAGCTGCGTCCACTGCAACGGTTACGATGTTGGCGGTGATGGAGCCAACGCCTTCCTCAAATCTGGCCTTAGCCCTTTCACGAATTGCAGGTTGCGCTTCTGCTCCGTATCTACCAAGCACTTGTAGTACTTGGAAAACTGCATGAATCGAGCTGCGTATTGGGCCACGGTCATGCCTCCCTGCCTGAAGGTCTGGAATTCATCCTCCCTCTTCTCAGCCACCCATCGAGGAATGTACTCAGCCCGGAAAGCCTCCGTAAAATCGTCCCACGTCCATTCCTGCTCCTCCTTATCCCAATCACCCCGTACTCGCTGCCACCATGGCCGAGACGGTCCCTTTAGCCGAAAGCAGCAAACTTCACCATCCTCTCTTCCGAGTACTACAGAGTAGCGAAAATGTCCTCCATCTGCTCAAGTAATTGCTCGGCTTTCTCATCCTGTTCCACCTCCCCCTGGAATGTGGGAGGCTGGAACTTCAGGAAACGCTCCAAAGCCTCATTCTCTCCCCGCGGTGGTTTCCTGGCCACCTTGTCCACTCTTTCGATCAAGTTCTGTAGGATCGAGGCCATCTTGTCGAAAGCCTAACCCATGGTCACATCCCGTGACCTTTTCGAAGCCATCTCCTGCTCTCCTGACAGGTGCTCTTCCACATCGGGGGTGGAACGACGCATCTGTTCAAACTCCGGGGTGGAGGATGCACTCTCCTACACCATTCTGCATTGCATAACTGTTCGGCGTCTTGGTGCCATCTTAATCACATTCACTCAGGGTCAGTTAGTTATCAAGGGGGAAAAGAATATGCTTAGGTGCATGATCAGTTGATAGTAAGGTACTCATCTAAAAGAGAATGTGATGATAACGTGTAGAGATGAATCAAGTAATAAACGAAACTCATGCTTGTCATATAAACTATTATTTGCAGAAAAGAAGGGGTCATCTCATACGATACCCTTTTTTATTTAAAATAACAGATAGGCCCTATGAGCCACATGCTCCCTTAAGAAAAAGATAAACAAGCAAAAGTATGCAAATTCCAGATAAAGAAAGAGTAAAAGCTACTGGTCTTCTATGTTCGACTCTCCCTAGTTTCAACAGAGGTATCAGAGTTGTCAGAGGCCGGTTCCACCAGCCACCCCACGAAACTATCAAGTCTCCCTATGTAGTTCCTCGCGAAACCAACGCTCCCACTTGGCTGCCCTGACTCACCGTCTCGGCATCTCTTGGCTCTCATGGCCGTCTCATAGAGCTCGTCCAACGCTAATCTAGCTATACCCTTAGGCACAGGCCTCTCACTCCCCAAGTCAGATGGATCAACCAACCCCTTTCTCCTTAGCATGGCATCTACGTCCAGTCCATATCGGAGTCCACACCCCTTAGGACTCTCTTCCAGCTTCCTCTTTCCCGAATCTACCCCTCATAGAGCTAACTGCCTACGGTCTCTCTCTCCTGGGACAACCTCCATTACCCTCTCGTCCTCTCTTTCTACCCCAACCATCTCTCCCTCGTTCTCATCGTCTCCCTCATTTCCTAGCTCATCTACCTCTCCCTCACTTAACCCCGCCGTCTCCTCAACTTCCCCTAGACTCTCCTCGACCTCTATCTCCGTCTCAACTACCGAGTCGCCTAGCACTGACGGCTCATGCTCTCTCTCTGAATCAGATGCGGGTGGATCAGCTAAAGTTAGTAGGGCAGGTGGATTCCCGCAGCCAGCGGGCCAGTCTTTGACAGCCGATACAACTCTTTTGACCATCCTATAAACAAAAGCTAAAAATTGGCACTAGATCAGAATACATAAGAAAACAGAACCCCACAAGTCAAGTAATTGCCTAAACCATGTCTTTGATACCACTTGTAACACCCCACAACTACGTACCCTAAAAGGGCAGGGATGTCGCCCCGTCCCATAGGACAAGGGGTTTTTAGAACGAGGTATAAAATATAAAGGCAATCTCCAAAAGGATCAACTTAGATAAATAAAGAAACACTCTTATTACATCAAGCTCAACTTGGAGCAAAACGGAATAAAACAAAATATTGTTTAGAAGCATAAGCAACAAATGTCTCCTAGAACGGATAGAGAAAATAACAAAAGCTTCAACTATTACATGCCATGCTGACTCAGCACAGTCTATCTCCTGAAAAAATGATGTAAAATAGTGTGAGAATAAATCTTAGTAAGTCCTGTGTGTACACATGGTTTTTTAAATAGTTCGTGTATGCAAAGTGTAAAACATTTGTAAAAATAATTTAGCAAGTCATAAACAATCTCTTTTCACAAGGAGTGGGTTTTTCTCATTGTCACACTTTGTACAAAATAAATCCTCCACTCGGATAAAAGTCATGTCACCACACGTTGGGCTCCATGAGAACAAATTGGCCAAGGCACCACACTTTGTGCACCTTGTCCAGTCCAGATTACCACACGTTGGGCGTTCTGATCAAGGTGAGTGTACAACCCACCGGGTGAGATACTCCTCCATCTTTACACCCAACAAAACCATCCGAGTGTCCATGCCGGGAAAACAAATAATACCTTTCAAGTATAATGCTAGCTCGGACCGGCCTGACCAACCAACACTGTCACCTCTTCAGGCAGAGTTCATCTTCTGGAGATGGCCTCCTGCCAGAAGACTTACGCTAGCCCTCCAAGACTAGTATTGTTAGCCTACCCTTATTGAGTACTCAACGAACATATCCGTCAATTCCTTATTCAAAATATTTCCAAACCTTGGCTCTGTAAAACGTGGTTTTCTTTAAAAGAGATTTCTAAAAATTTAAGAAAAAGAATAGTTTTCTTGATAAAACCGTTAGTTTGACAAAACCGTTTAAAGAATAAATATCCACGTATACAATCCAAGCAAACATAGTTTAACAATAGCTTTACAAAGCTTCACAACATAGACTTGCCATCACAACCTTTAACAAAACAGTTTATAAAAGGACTTACCATCACAACATTTAATAAAAGAGTTTATGCAATGACTTACTTGATATGCCTCGGATAACTACATAAATTCACAGTTGGCTTTCCTCAATTATCCTCCTGATCTAAACCATATAATATCATGATCAGGGTCTTAATTAATTCAAACATGCTCTAATCCCATTTATTTTCATAACAATTCGCAATCCCCTATTTAATTCCAAGTAAACTATTCAATCCCCAAAGATCATATACTATGACCACATGTTTATCTCGCTAATAAACACCATTAAACATTACTTTCGGCATCAAGGGAGGGTATTCCCTTACCTTGCAACTACCGGGTAATGAGGTCTCGAGGCTCCTATGGTGATCGTCCCGAGTTCGCTTGAGAAGAAGAGAAAAGCTACCTTCTTTGCTCCTCTTGACCGAAAATTAATGAAGAAGAGGAAATCAGCCTCTATAGGGTGTGATTTAAGGGTAGAAGAAGGAGAAAAGAATCATTAGAGAAAACGGCATCAAGAGGTTGAGAGGATTTATGCTTACCTTAAGGTGTGTTCAATTTTTGCTTGGAATAACTCTTGTGTTTTCGAAAATTTGCAGAGAGATGTTGCTGAAATTTTCGTGTAGAATGGAGAGGGTAGACGGTTGCTATGATTTAAAATTGGAGAAGATTGGTTTAGGTTTCTTGGACAGCAAAGGCAAAATTTCAGCTTGTTGCGTGTCTCCTTGCTGCCGATTTTAGGTGAGTTTTATGGAGGAAAAGATTCTGCAATTTTGCTGCTTTATGATGGCCGAAATACTGCTAAAAGGAAGGGCTTAATGTGTTCAGAATTTTGGGCCAAACAAGGAAGAGTTTGAGTGAGTTTTTATGACTGAAAAATCCTGTGCAAGTGCTGCGAAAATTCTGTGCAAGAGTAACAAGTTTTGGACTGTTTTGGCTGCTATAATTCTATCGAAATTTCTAGAGGAAAATTGGGGGTTTTGGGCACTGAAAATAGCTTGATCAGCTTAGGGTTTTTGGTGTGTTTTGTGTGCAAAATTTTGGTTAGAGTAGGAACACAACAGCTGGCCGAAATTCCTGCACCAAGCTGCCGAAATTCCTGTGCATAAGCTGGACGAATTTCAGTGTTTTTGTGTGAATAAAATTCTGGTTTTGTGCAGCTAAGGTACCCTGAATTAATGAGGAATATTTAGGTGTTTTGAGCTAGGTTTTACAGCTAAGAAGCTGGAATTTTCGGATAGCTTGAGGTGACACAAGGCTGCCGAAATTCAGCTAGGAAAAGGAAGAAAATCTTAGTTGAATTTGGATTGAAATAAAATATGATGTTATCAAGGATTTGGATAGGATTTCCTCTAGTCCTAGAAGAGTTTGGATTGAGCTACAAGTCCTCCAAGAAGTGGCGGCACTTGCTGGAATTTTTTTCTAGATTTTTAGCTAACATTCTAGGATTGAAATCAACAAGATTTCCTACTAGGAAAAGGACTCATTAATTCCACCTATCCATGGCAACATCTATCTAGCTAAAATCAAGCTAATATTTTAATTACTAGCTAGGGTTTTTCGAAAATCCTAAGGAACACAAGCTGAAAATTAAAGGTGAACTTTATTCACATCAAAGTCCTTGAATTAAGGAAATAAATATAAAGACTTACTTCCTTGGAGTAAAAATACTAAAGTTTCTCTAGGATAGCTAGATTCTTTTTCGGCCAAGACAAGAAATGGTTTAAGGAAAAGAATTTCAAGAGGAGAAACTAACCTCACAAAAAGTAAGATTCGAACTGGAGTCACCAAAGGAAATCACCAACCTCCCCGCTATTCCAAAACAACTCCAATACTAATTTTTCTACAAGAAGTTCTTACCACCCCAATACTCATCCTTCCAAATCTTCGACCAAACCTCCCTTAACCAAGTGTTTAACAACATAACTATTTCACATCAATTAATTCGAATGCAAGAGTAACGGAAAAATTCACATGCATCCATGCAAATAAAATTATTCTAGCCACCACATAAAATGCAAGATGCTATGCAATGCATGACTTTTCCCCATCGTCAAAGGTGGTTTTTGGGCGGGGTATTACACATGGCCTTTGGTTCTGACCAGTGCAGACTTTGGCCTAGACTTAGACCTAGACTTTGGGCGCTTAGTCCTTGCATCATCCTTAGGTCTAACCAACTGTTCCCTATGAAGATAAAATTGCAAGCCAAACATAGCCCAAAAACCAGCCACGTGAACAACAAAAACGCAGCACACCTGCGTGAAGAAGAAAAAGGGGGAAAAAAAATATTTTCTTTTACCTCTTCTTGTTGATCTCACACTCGGCTGAACTGGAATATACGGAACTGGGGTAGGCGCGCTTGTAGAAGCCTCGGTGCAATCCCTGCAAGCCTTCTACTTCGTCTTTGCATGTAGATGAACGCCTAACTTTCGATCTTCCAGTATATGGCCTGCCTAATCTCATTTGGTGAACAACTTAGGGGCTAAAGAATATTTTCTGGAGAGGGAGGAAAAAACGTCTGGTATTTTTTACAGAGAGGAAGCCACAGGGAAAAATACCGTCCCTTCCTTATCTCCCTGTTTAACCTAAATAAAACCCTAGGTTAACTGGATTGGGCCATTGGACTCTTAGTTTAACCTTTTGGGCTTAATTAATTATTCTAACTAAAACCAAATAATTGGCCCAATTAATAAATAATTAATTTTTCCAGCCCAAATAAACTAGTTCAATTAATTAAGCCTATATTACTTTAGTCCCAGGTCAATCTTTAATTATTCAAACTGGGCCAAAGCCCTGAATAATTAATTAACCCACCAAACTAATTTAATTAATTCTCTCTCTCCATGGACCTTTATTTTATTCTAACCCAATAATCAAATCAGGCTACTTAAATAAAATAAATTCCATTTAAATTAAGATCAATTCTTTAGCCCATATTTAATTAGGACTCACGGTCTATACTGGGGACCAAAAGACACACCGCCTTGGCTACTAAAATGACCAAAATACCCTTGCCATAAAAATAGCTGTATTTTGCATTTTAAATATTTCCTAATATCACCATAAGGAAATATTGACCCCAAGGACAATGCTGCGTTAGCAAAGTCTCCGACCTACAGGTGAAATGACTAAAATACCCCTCTACACATCGTCGTACATTTAGAGAGGAAGAAGTGTACTAACACCCCTCTAAATGACATCTACCATCCTTAGGCTTCTAGTCCAATGATCCACGACTTCTGGAGTGTTTCCGCTTTCCAAGGGAGCTACCCTAAAGCAAACATCCAAGTCATGTTTCCCGGGGCCCTGGATAATTTAGACCATTCGGACAACCACAAGGGGCGATATAGTGCAGAAACTATCTTGTATAAGTCTGTCTTAACTAACTAGTCACACATACCCAACATGCAAGTATATTGGCCCTATTATAGAACCTCAACTACGAGCAAATCAAAGTATATGCTTCCGGCTTCGCTAGACCACCAACTCATACTCAAGTCGTAGAGTACTAGTCCACGCTATAGCGGTAGTAGTCTAGGTTTCTACCATATAGTACTTTGAGAAACCACTACTACGGAGTCTGTTCTACGTATTCGAAATACGCTTATGTCATGAAGTGGGTGGACTACCCATCGGCTAAAGGTAAGCCATTCCCCATTTGGAATTCATAACATAATAACCTAAACATGATGAGGTTCCCAGTCTCATCAATAGGTTAAGAACAAATGTTTATGTGTTAAATAACCCGTGATCCATACCTTCTTGTGAAAGACCACCATTCACATGGATCACTTATTTAAACACAATGGAGTCCATTCCAAACGAAAATCGTGCACAAACAAAAAGTAAATTCACAAACAATTTCCGAAAATAAATTCTTTTATTAAATAATTCGATTTTACATCGAAACCTAGTCTAAGAGGGCATACAATCCAACAATCTCCCACTTGCACTCTAAGACTAGGTAAGTCCATAGGTGCCCACCCCTATGGCGTCTAAGTGTCTCTTGAAGACTCTCTCGGCCAAAGGCTTGGTGAATGGGTCTGCTAGATTGTTTTACGAGGTAATATGCTCCACCACGACTTCCCGTCTCCGGATGAAATCCCGGATCGGGTGGTACTTCCTCTCGATGTGTTTCCCCTTCTTGTGGTTCCGAGGCTCCTTAGATTGCGACACTTGCTCCGGTGTTGTCGCAATACATCACAACCGGCCTATCCATATGTGGTACGACTCCAAGTTACGAAAGAAACTTTCGGAGCAGACTCGCTTCCTTGGACGCTTCCGAAGGCTGCCACATACTCGGCTTCCATGGTTGAGTCGGCAATACAAGATTGCTTGATACTCCTCCATGAAATTGCTCCTCCGAGACAAGGTGAAGACATATCCACTAGTGGATTTTCTCTCATCCTTATCCGCTCGGAAGTACGAGTACGTGTATCCTGCGGGAACCAAATCATCGACCACAGTAAACCGACATATAATCTCTCGTTCCCTTGAGGTACTTGAGAATATGCTTTATAGCTTGCCAATGAACCTCCCCTGGGTTTGACTGATATCTGCTAACTAAGCCCATGGCAAAGCAGATATCTGGCCTAGTACACAGCATGGCGTACATGAGACTTCCCACCGCCGAAGCGTAGGGAATCCTACTCATTACTGTCCTTTTCTTCTTGAGACTTAGGACAGGTCCTTCGAAGAAAATGACAACCCATGTACTGCAAGGGATTAGAGCTCCCTTGCATGAGTCCATGCTTGTACGTGGCCGGCATCTTGTCAATGTATGTCGCTTGGGATAATCCTAACATTCTCTGCTTCCTATTTCTAAGAAGCCTAATCCCGAGAATATAGTGGCTTCTCCCAAGTCCTTCATACTTGAATTGACTAGACAGCCAAACCTTTGTAGATGACAATGTCCCTACATCATTTCCAATGAGTAGAATGTCATCCACATACAGGACAAGAAAAACCACATTGATGCCTTCAAGTTTCCTGTACACGCATGGTTCATCTTCGTTTTGAATAAAACCATAAGACTTTACGAGTCTCATCAAAACGAATGTTCCATGCTCTTGATGCTCGCTTAAGTCCATAAATGGACTTCTTAAGCTTGCAAACCATGTGTTCCTGGCCTTCAACAATGAAGCCTTCCGGTTGGGACATATAGATGTCTTCGCTAAGATGGCCATTTAAGAATGCCGTCTTGACATCCATTTGCCATATCTCGTAGTCATAGTGACAGGCGATGGCAAGGAGGATGCGAATGGATTTAAGCATGGCTACCGGGGAAAAGGTTTCCTCATAGTCGATACCCTCTTTCTGAGTATACCCTTTCGCCACAAGCCTAGCTTTGAAGGTTTCCACCTTCCCATCCGCTCCTCTCTTCCTCTTGTATACCCACTTGCACCCAATGGGTTTTATCCCTTCGAGTGAAGCTACAAGATCCCAAACCTGATTGAGGTACATAGACTCAATCTCGGCTTTCATTGCTTCATGCCACGATTTGCATCGGCATCGGCAATAGCCTCCTCGTATCTAGCGGGGTCTTGTTCTCGATGGTCGGAAACCAGCTCAAAGGCTTCTCCAGTCCATCTATCCGGAACCCTAGACACTCTCCCACTACGACGAGGCTCCATTTGTACAGGCTCTTGAGGCTGTGCCTCTTCTTGTTCCAAAATCGGGTCAATAGAAGTTGATTCCATAGATAACTTCTCCTGCAGTTCCAACCTCGTTGAACCTTTAGTGGAAGTACTTTGATCATCTTCCAAGTATCTAGCATTGGTACTGACTAGTACCTTCTGCTCCTTAGGATGATAAAAGTAGCCTCCTTTTGTCCCTTTTGGATACCCAACAAAATAGCATAATTCTGATCTTGGTTCCAACTTGTCTCCCTTGATCAGTACATAAGCTGGACACCCCCAAATCCTGAGATGATTCAGACTTGGCTTACGCCCAGTCCACATCTCATAGGGAGTCCTAGGTACTGACTTGGAAGGCACCAAGTTCAGAATATATGCCGCTGTTTCCAGGGCATATCCCCAAAAGGACACTGGAAGAGTAGCATGAGACATCATGCTTCGGACCATTTCCATCAACGTCCTGTTCCTTCTCTCAGCTACTCCGTTCTGCTGGGGGTTCCGGCGAGAGAGGCTGGGATACTATCCCATGATGTACCATGTAGTCCTTGAATTCACCTAGGAGGTACTCTCCACCACGATCCGATCGTAAGGTTTTGATTAATTTACATGTCCAGACGCTCCACTTCAGCCTTAAACTCTTTGAACTTGTCAAAAGAGTCAGACTTGCGTCTCATCAGGTAAATGTAACCATACCTCGTACAATCATCCGTGAACGTGATGAAGTACTCAAAACCTCCCCTGGTTGGTGTAGACAATGGACCGCACACATCAGTGTGAACAAGACTCAACACCTCCTTGGCTCTATCCGCCTTTGGTGTAAAAGACCTTTTGGTCATTTTTCCCATCAGGCAAGATTCACACTGAGGCCAACTTTCCAATCTCAATGAGCCCAAAGGCCCATCATGGATTAGCCTACGAATCCTGGTTGAGTTAATATGACCCAACCTCAGATGCCAAAGGTATGAATCATTGATATTGGTCTTTCTCTTCTTAGTTAAAGGTTCAGACAGAGCGTTATTTGATTGGTTATTAATAGGGTTTAAAAAGAACAAATTTCCATACATGTGCCCGAGTACATAAAATTTCTCCATCTCTGCTGATAGAAATACCGAGAATGGAAAGATACGAGAATATCCTTGATTAATAAGTTTTGCAAGCTGAAATCAAATTCGACGAAAACCAGGTACATATAAAATGTCTTTTAAAACCACTATCTTATTACAATCAAAATTAAGATCCGGCTCTCCCATTGCAAGGGCCCGGACTTGTGCTCCATTACCCACTCGAAGCCCATGTTCGCCCTTCTTGAGTCTTCTTATCTTCCTAAACCCACGCAAGGAGTTACGAGATATGATCGGTGGCTCCTGAATCAACAATCCAAGTGGAAGTTGATCCTACCATTGATATGGACTCTAGATAGTAAACATTACCTGTGGGGTTTTCTTGGCTCGAAGATCCGGACACTCCTTTTCCAGTGTCCCTTCTTTCCACACTTGAAGCACTTGCCCTTTGGTTTGTCCTTGGGCTGGTTCTTGGGCTGAGGCTCTTGCATTCCCCTTCTTCCTCTTGAACTTTACGGGCTTAGGCCCGGTTCTTGAAGAAGAGGCCTTAGCAATCATGGCCTTAGGCTGCGGCTTCATGACCTTCTCCGCCATCCGGAGCTCCTTCATCGGTTCGGTCAAACTCATGTTCAACTTGTTCATGTTATAGTTTAACTTAGGCGAGTGAAAGAGCCCGGTAGAGATTCGAGAACCATGTCCACTTGGCTCTCGGGGTCAATGACGGCCCCTAAGATTTACGCCTCCTCGAAAGCGGCAATCATCTTGAGCATATGCTCTCGGATCGATGCTCCCTCGGCCATCTTAGTGTTTACAATTGTTCGAAGAGCCTCCTGCCTTGCGGGCCGGCTCTTGTCCGCGAACATAGTTGCCAACGATTGACTTATGTCATATGCGAAGCCATGTGCTCGTGTTTTGGTTGGAGCACATTAGACATGGAAGCTAACATATAGCAACGTGCCATTTCGTCGACTTTCTTCCATGCCTTTTCGGCCTCTCGCTCTTCGGCGGTGGAACCTTCCCAGATAACGGGGCGAGGTTTCGTAAAGGACATACTTATACTCCTCGATTTGTGAGTATTATGTCCGGGTTCCTTTTCCGAGTCCACATAGTTTGGACCCGTTAACTTATTCTCCACGAGAATAACGGCCAATGGACTAAAAGAACCTCCCACCATTTACGAAAATCGAAAATAAAAGAAAGAAATTAGTTTGTGAAAACAAAATGAAATTTGTGCACTGAAAATAATTTGGCTCTTAGGAAAAGCGACATAGCTTCTTGGGAAGATTAACGAGTTTCCTAAGCTAAGTGTATTAACCACCACAAATTAATTTCCCTTCTAGGTAATGGTCTAGAGAATAACTCCATCGTGGGATGGCCGTTTCCTCTCATTTCCTATGGACATACCTCGCACTATAACCTCCAACGTGGGCTGGCCGATCATAGTACGTGCCCCGGGTTATTAATTACATCCTTCCATTAGATCTAGATCCTTGTGGTATCCCCATCCTATACGGGTTCACTCCCAGGGTGACGCGAGGGGATCCACGATCTCTAATGAGGACCGTGATGGAAGCCGTGGGGCCGTTGGAACCCCTCTCCCACTTAATCTTTTAAAATGGAAAATATCCTTTTGAAATTTCCATTAAGTTTTTCTTAACTCAAAAATAAAATATCTAAGTCCAATAAAATCTCTATGTCAAGGCTTATATCCTTTGAGAGATTTCCTCCATGGACTAATTTTATATAAGTTAAAACTTAATGATTTCAAAAATTTCCAATTAAAACTTTCTAGAGACTTTGGTCTCAAGTTTATTTGACAAAATCATTTTTCTAGTCCAAAACAAAACAAAATGGCTCTCCATTTTAATTTACAAAAATATCTAAATCCAATATATTTTCAATGTCAAGGATTAAATCCTTTGAGAAAATATTTAAGGATTAATTTTTGTACAAATTAAAATAACCATTTAGTTTATAAAGAAAAATATTTTTCCTTGCCAAAACAAAAGGTTCCCAAAGACTTTGGTCTTTGAGAAAAAGCACACATAGGTACATAAAAAAAATAGCATGCTAGAAAACAATAAACGTTTTCATGCTTTTCTATTTTTTTAAACCTAAGTGCCCAAATAATAGAATTAAACACATTAATTAATTAATTAATTATCTTGTTTAATCATAAAATCCCTTACTAATATTTTTCATGCAAATATATTCCAAGAATATTAAATATTGCAAAAATATTAACTTCGCCTGGTATGGACCCCAAAACAAAAAAGAAAATGCAAGAAAATTACAAGGGGAAAAAAAAAATTTCCCATTGGTTCACTACACCCGCCGCACAGGAACAAAACAATTCTGGTCATCGGTCCACAACACCCGCCGCACCGAAACAACCGCATCATGGACCATCCAAGCCCGCGACCCGCCCCGGTGCTGACCCGCGAGAAGACTTCCGGATTTCGCGAATTGAATTGCAATTTTGCAATTCAATTCCATCCGATGCAGCCGAGCCGGTAAGCCACGAAGCCGAGCCGTCCTCCTTGTTCCAGACACAGACGCTGCTGGCGGCTCGGCTCGGCGAGCCGAGCCGATGAACAGTGCCGTCTGCTTCAATTCTCCAGTGCGATTTTCTTCTGCTGCATTTTCTTCTGGTTTTTTTTTTCTGCGATGGATTTACTTGCTTTTGCCCTCTGATTTCAACCAAAATCAATAAAACCAAAAACCAACAACCGCCTACACCCTTTAAAATTGGGTTTACACGATTTATTCTAGGAAAAACAGTGAATTACATCTCACCTATACCTCCATCTGAGAGGTTTAACAAGCCATCTATCCATACCAAAAAACCAGCGAAGGATCACAGTTAATCACACATAACAGTCCGATTTTATTAACTAGCATACAGGCTTCCTATATGTGCAAATATCTTCATGCTCTAATACCAATTGAAGATAAAATTGCAAGCCAAACATAGCCCAAAAACTAGCCACGTGAACAACAAAAACGCAGCACACCTGCGTGAAGAAGAAAAATGGGGAAAAAAAATATTTTATTTTACCTCTTCTTGTTGATCTCACACTCGGCTGAACTGGAATATACGGAACTGGGGTAGGCGCGCTTGTAGAAGCCTCTGGTGCAATCCCTACAAGCCTTCTACTTCGTCTTTGCATGTAGATGAACGCCTAACTTTCGATCTTCCAGTATATGGCCTGCCTAATCTCGTTTGGTGAACAACTTAGGGGCTAAAGAATATTTTCTGGAGAGGGAGGAAAAAACGTCTGGTATTTTTTACAGAGAGGAAGCCACAGGGAAAAATACCGTCCCTTCCTTATCTCCTGTTTAACCTAAATAAAACCCTAGGTTAAACTGGATTGGGCCATTGGACTCTTAGTTTAACCTTTTGGGCTTAATTAATTATTCTAACTAAAACCAAATAATTGGCCCAATTAATAAATAATTAATTTTTCCAGCCCAAATAAACTAGTCCAATTAATTAAGCCTATATTACTTTAGTCCCGGGTTAATCTTTAATTATTCAAAGCTGGGCCAAAGCCCCGAATAATTAATTAACCCACCAAACTAATTTAATTAATTCTCTCTCTCCATGGACCTTTATTTTATTCTAACCCAATAATCAAATCAGGCTACTTAAATAAAATAAATTCCATTTAAATTAAGATCAATTCTTTAGCCCATATTTAATTAGGACTCACGGTATATACTTGGGGACCAAAAGACACACCGCCTTGGCTACTAAAATGACCAAAATACCCTTGCCATAAAAATAGCTGTATTTTGCATTTTAAATATTTCCTAATATCACCATAAGGAAATATTGACCCCAAGGACAATGCTTGCGTTAGCAAAGTCTCCGACCTACAGGTGAAATGACTAAAATACCCCTCTACACATCGTCGTACATTTAGAGAGGAAGAAGTGTACTAACACCCCTCTAAATGACATCTACCATCCTTAGGCTTCTAGTCCAGTGATCCACGACTTCCTGGAGTGTTTCCGCTTTCCAAGGGAGCTACCCTAAAGCAAACATCCAAGTCATGTTTCCCAGGGCCCTGGATAATTTAGACCATTCGGACAACCACAAGGGGCGATATAGTGCAGAAACTATCTTGTATAAGTCTGTCTTAACTAACTAGTCACACATACCCAACATGCAAGTATATTGGCCCTATTATAGAACCTCAACTACAGCAAATCAAAGTATATGCTTCCAGCTTCGCTAGACCACCAACTCATACTCAAGCCATAGAGTACTAGTCCACGCTGTAGCGGTAGTAGTCTAGGTTTCTACCATATAGTACTTTGAGAAACCACTACTACAGGTCATGTTCTACGTATTTGAAATACGCTTATGTCATGAAGTGGGTGGACTACCCACTGGCTAAAGGTAAGCCATTCCCCATTTGGAATTCATAACATAATAACCTAAACATGATGAGGTTCCCAGTCTCATCAATAGGTTAAGAACAAATGTTTATGTGTTAAATAACCCGTGATCCATACCTTACTGTGAAAGACCACCATTCACATGGATCACTTATTTAAACACAATGGGTGTGTTCCAAACGAAAATCGTGCACAAACAAAAAGTAAATTCACAAACAATTTCCGAAAACAAATTCTTTTATTAAATAATTCGATTTTACATCAGAAACCTAGTCTAAGAGGGCATACAATCCAACACCCTATTTTTCATTTTCTCCCCCATGGTAGCATCTGTCCTATGGCCAAATTTAGAGCATGTCTTAGAGAATATTGATTCAAACTCAATGCGAATAGGTTGATATTTTATTTTCCCCGACGGCAGTTGAATGGGTATTGCTTTCACCAATAGTTTGGTAACATCCACCTCAACAAGGACCCGAGAATAGGATAGTCTCTCCAGCTACGCTATTACCATGTCCGTCATCAGTGGCACACTAATCCCAGAAGCAATCTTACTAAGCGCAAGTCGATTCCAGTAGCCCAGTAGCAACGTTGGGAATATGACCCACAGAGGTATTATGCTAACATCATCTAAGGAGAAGTCGAATTCCTGGGCCATGAGCTTAAGTATTAAGGATCGACCATATGTAGCATACGGCACTCCTCACAGGACCACTTGCCTGTCTTTCTCTATGTTGAAACAAAAAATTAGCCAAATTGAGGCGTGCAAATAGACTTTAGAAGGAACTACCTACTGATTAGTTAGGTTCGTTACCGCCTTTAGTCCGGGGAACCTCCTAGCAAAATCCCAATTTAAGCTTCATCTTCTTGAAGTCTATTTTATCTATGTCAATGAATTCACCAGTTCAGGGGATGTGGTGTAGCCTTATACCATTGCATTAGTCTTAATTTCCCTTAACCATATTTGCCCAAGTTTGTTTAGGCTTCCCTATGTCCGTGTATGTGGGTTTAGCCGCATTCCTCGAAAGCGGGAAGATGGTCTTAGGTGCGAGGGAGTCAGATAAGTTAGACGTCTCTGGTTCAGCGGGCAAGGCTTGGGGTAACTGGTTGTCCACACACGCAAGAACTGGGCTTAACACCTGGGTCAAAGGGGGGATTGTAGATCAAAATGCCCAGATGTTATAGAAAGGCTAGGGTTGGAGGTTGATAGGTCAGTGGACTGGTGTTGAGATGGAGGGGTATTTTCAAGGGCCTGTCCCTGGGCCCGCGCTGGGTATTTGAGATGGATGCCTGGGGGGAGTTTGTTGAAGCCTCCACTTGATCAGGCTTTTTCCTTCTAGTCTAAGCAATAGCAGTAGCCTAGAGAGGGGTAGGCTAGGGTATTTCTAGAGCCCTATTTGAGAATAGATTAAGGTAGATCCATAGGTGTGGAGCAGGTTAAATTATTTCTAGAGTCCAGGTTGAGAATAGATTGAGGCCCAAAAATAATTGCCCAATTTGAATAACAAGTATGGGCTGAATGGGTCGAGGCTCTTGGCTCCGGTAGAGGTGTGGATATGGGTTCTATTGTTTGTGAGTAGGCTAGGTTGGTCAACGGTAGTGAGTGCGGGCGAGTAACCTAATGAACCCAAGTAAGTTGAAATTCAAATTTCAAGTCATCATTAATGGGCATTAATGACTGGATCCAATACTCTGAAGTTGGTCTCTAGTATTCTATGGGTCAATAACATGTTTCATATAACAAAAGTAGTATTTATGGATCAAACTGGTCAGAGCAAGCTGTTGAACCTAGAAAACGGATGAACAGCAAAGAACAAAACCCAGCAACGTTAACCAAAGTCACAAAAAGGATTTCCCACACACAATATAACTACAGAATCCACAAAGGCAATAAAAAACCAAGCTGTTTCACAGAAAATATTCAATGAACACCCAATCACAGTAGTCGACTATCACTAGAGCGCGTAGGAGCAGACTGGACTTCGATCCACAAGTCAACCTCAATCTAAATCAAATGCTCAGATAGCACCAATTTCATTCCCCATATACACAATGTTCATTAACTACCAGCGACTCAGTAGTTAATATGGGCTATGGTTGATAATGCCTAAATTAGTCATATTTTTACTAATTATTTGAGACTATTTTGTGATATATTTTGTTTAATAACTGGTTATATTCTATCATAATTGAGATTTTAGCATTGGAAAAGTATTTTGTGCATTATTTCAGATTTTAGTGATAAAATAAAATAAAAACATCGCAAAACAAAAAAGAGGCGGCGCCGGCCAGGACAGGGGAACCAGTGCCAGGCACGTGATACTGGCACACAATTTGAGGTGACAAAAAAGCAAGTGCAACAAAGCTGAACAGAACTAAACCAGTGCCGGCTATAAGGCCTGAGGTGGCATTGGCTGCATTTTGGAAGGGTTGTGCGAAAATCAAGGAAAAAATCGGTGAACAATTGGAGAAACAGAACATAACCAGCACTGGCTGTGAGGCTGTATGTGGCGCCGGCTGTGCCCTGATGATAAGGTGCTGCCTCGATTTTCGCATGCGATTTTTGGCAATCTGCAGAGTTTTAGTATTTTCCTACTTCTAATCGGTCAAAAACCCTACACCAACGAATTTATGCACTTCTTAAGCCTTTAAATAGAGGGAAAACATAAGAAAAAATGGGGAATTCATAGATCTAAACATAAAATCACTCAAATCAAGGAGGAATTCTATCAAATCAAGAAAGATTATGCAAGAAGGTCTTCAAAGGAAGAAGAACGAGGCTTGCCTATGAGTGCTTTCTTTTACTTTGTTTTCTTTTTCTTGAACAATAATGTATTAATTGTTTTATTGTAATTTGACATTATTTTAGGTATTCATGTTTGTTAGAGTTATTTTGATCTTTTAATTAATTGATTGTTATTCTTGGTATTTAATTACCTGTGTTGATTATGAGATTAATTGGTTGTTTCTTTTCATTAACTTACTAGACCAAAGGGGTTGATGGTAGTCTCAATTTATTGATTTCATATTTATTGGCTGCTAACTTACTAGACCAAAGGGGTTAATTGCTAAGGATTGAGTAATTAAAGGTTAATTAATGTTTGCCAGACTAAAGATTCATTGATTAATTTCATTATTTAAATTTGTCAGACCAAGAAAATTTAATCAATGATTGTGTTTAATGCATCTTTCGGATGAATTAGTTGAGACAAACCAAGTGATGCTAATTTATCTAGAAGATAGTGATTTCATGGATTGACCAAAGAAGTGAATCTATCTTAATCTTTCATGATGCCAAGAGAATGATTAATTTTGATAACGGTTCGGTACTTTAAGATCAAGTTTGTCAAAATAATGGTTTGAGTTACATAATTCTCTATCCTTGACATGTATATATTATATTATATTATTTTAATTTTCTTTTTATTCCTTTTCACTTTATTGAGTCGATTAAACAATGAAAGTTCCTTAAGGATCGACACTCGTTTGAATCCTATACTATGTTAATGATGAATACGCTTGCTCATATGTGTAATTTGGGGTTAACGTTTTAATTTAAACTTTATTGTGATTGTGCTTATTTTTATATGATTTTTATACCCAAATAAATACGCATCAAGTTTTTGGCGCTGTTGCCGGGGAACAATATCATGAAAGCTTGGATTTTATTAATTTAACCACGTGAATATGTAAATATGCAAATATGTAAATATGCAAATTTGTACAATTGTTCTTTTTGCAAAAATGTGCCATGTTTTGTATCTTTTGTCTCTTGTAATCGAATTTACTAACTTTGACCTAATTGCGTAACATACTTCCTGTTGTACTGTAAATACCACTAACTTTTGTATTTAATTGTTTGGGAATGTGTGTGTTTTTATTTTCTTTATTTTTATATTATTTGTTTTTAACTTTTGTTTTTTTTTCTTTTATTTATTTATTTATTTATTTTAATTTTTTTTGTTTTGATTTTCAATTTGATTTTTGTTTTTCTTTGAGCGTGAGATTGACATCATCATGGACAACAACTTTTGGGCACAAGATTAAAGGAGCTACAATGATGAGAATTTGGCAAAGTTGCAATCCCAGATCGATGCTTTTTGTGAGATGTCACTTGAAGCCTCAATGCATTCTTTTGTCGCCAATTCAAATTCCTCCACTAAGTGGCATAAAGAAGTATTCCAATGATTAAGCTATCAAAGAACACAACTAGCTAAGTTGGTTGAGGATGCCATAAAGTCCCATATGCTTGAACAAGAGAATCTCCAAGGAAATGAGAGAGGTTATGAGGACCAATTGTCCAATGTGGAAAAAGAGGTATTCAATTCTACTCTACATGCTAATAATTCTAATCTTTCTTTATCCCATGATTTTTTAGGTTCTTCTCAATTCTTGGAGAATAGGGGTCCAAATGATGATGTGTTAAATTTATCATGCCTCAAGGAGTTGGATCTTTCAATGCTACATCATAAGAAGTCCTTGGAAGATAGTGATACTTTCTACCCTTCACCCCATTCAAAGGGAGGTAACTTGATATTTGTAGATATATTTAAAAAAATAAGGATTTCTTGATCTCCTCTTTAAAAACTGAAATACTAAGTTTAAAGGGGACTTTTAATTATGAACATTCTTTTGAAGGGTTAAAAGCTGATTTCACGTTGATGCATTGTTTAGAGATCATGTGCACTTATATGTTGACAAAAATATTTGTGTGTCTAAAGACATGTTAGAGAAAGAGGTTTATGTGTTTTACTTTAGTGAGAAATATTATTTTCATAAACCTTCTATTTTTCAAAAACCTCTCTTCATTCTACATTCATCATGCTTATCTTCTATTTTGAACTTTAATTTCTTTTCAAAAGGATTGATAAGGAAGCATGATAAATGTAAAAAGTTTTTGTTTTATTTTTTTATTTGAGTCTTTTTCTTTAGTTTGTTTTCTTTTATTTAGGGATGTTTTTATTTTATTATTATTTTCCTTGGACTTTGATTTGTGTTTTGTTTTATAGGAATAAAGTCCTCTTGGACAAGTCCTTCTCTTTACCTCATGTTTAGATATCTATTGGAGCATTATTGCACTTGGGAAGTATTACATAAATTTTCTACTCATTATTATTTTTGGTCCCTTTGGAGATACTTTCTTGTGTTTATTTTTTGCTAATGCGAACATTGTCTAATTTAAGTGTGGGGGAGTAGTTTGGTGATATATTTCGTCCAAGTTTTTATCAATTATCTTGGTGTTTTCTTAGTAGTGAGCTACTTTGAAATATTTTGAAATTCAGAAATAATTTTATTTTGAGCACAAAGTATGGAAGAATTTTCTTTCTTCTCTTTTCCCTTTATTTTTGGTCCCATGACAATATTTCCTTACTCTATTTGTTTGGCCATTGAGGACAACGTCCAATTTAAGTGTGAGAGAGTGATTAGAATGAGAATTCTTCTATGCTTCATTCTTCTTGGAATTCTTCTTTGAACTTTTTGAAAGAAAAGTTAGAACTTTTTGAGAATTCTTCTATGCTTCATTCTTCTTGGAATTCTTCTTTGAACTTTTTGAGCTAAATTTTGAAAAAACATTTTTGATTTTGTGCACTTTCAAGATGTATTTTTAATGCATGTCTTTGTGGTAGATCATCGAGCATATGTTCTATATCATTTATGGCTTATACATGACTTTTTGCACGCACTTGGACTAAGTAGTTCTTGATCATATGCTTTACATATTCTTAAACCTGTTTTTTCACTAAAATTCATCGAGCATTCTAGAACCTACTTAAATACCTCTTGAGGCAAAATAAGAAAGAAATTCATGATTTAACTTAGAGATGACAACAATAGGCCTTCTTTGAATAGTTTGAGCTTTTCAAGCCTACCTATTTTTTATTATCCCTAGTGCCTATTTTGAGCATAAATTGTTAATTTCTTTCTTAAAACCCATTATCATACTTTGTCCATGACTTCTTTCTGAGAGTTTGAATAATTCTTCCAAATCTTTGATTGCTCTTAATGGATAAAAGTACATGTAGGAGAATGTTGAGAGAGAATACTTGTGTAAAGATCATAACTGGTTACTTTTAGTCATGCATCAATAGTTGTGTTGAGTTGGGAAAGGAGAAAAGAAAGAGAAGAAAAAGAAAGATTGAAAGATTGAAAGCAAAAAGAAAACAAAAAGCTGCTAGAAAAGATGGAAAGACGAAAACTGAGAAAGAAACAACGGCAGCATTTGAAAAAAGAAGAGGAAAAAGAAAGAAAAAAATTAAAGAGAAAGAAAAGAAAGATCATAAGAAGAATGGTGGTTGAGCTTTAGGTATTTCTGAAAAACTTGAGTTCACATCAAGTGCTTGGCACCATTGCTGAACTTGTTGAATGATCTTGTGAAAAAATTATTGATGAATTGAGAATGGTTGATGAAAATGCGAGATTTGCTTGAACTATACTGTAATTGCTACACAAGGTTATGGGTTTTGACTAATTTTGGGATAGGAGAGTAAGAAGAGTTTGAAATTTCTTGGTAGATTTTGTTTATCTTTTTTTTTGCAATCTCTCATCTTCTTTGATATTGATTCTCCTATATCTTTCGTTTGACAAGCTACATTACAAGCTTGAAAGTCTTACGTGACCTAAGTAGAATCATGATATGTCTCGGATTAGTGGAGAGAGTGTATGAAAAGTAAGCTTATGGAATGCATATTTTTCTTGAACTAAATTCTTTCCAATAGTTTGAGAATGACATTAAAGTACTGAGATGGTTCTTCTAGTTAATCTTCACTTACACAAGTCTTGCATTTATTATGAAAGATATAGTAGCATGATGCGCATGGACTTGGGAATAAAAATCACATAAAGATTGAGCACATTCCCAATCAAGTTTACATTAAAACGTTAACCCCAAATTGCACATATGAGCAAGCGTACTTATCATTAACATAGTATAGAGTTCAAACGAGTGTCGATCCTCAAGGAACAAGTAGACATTAATCACTTCTCTTTCATTGTTTAACAGACTCAATAAAGTGAAAAAATAAAATAAAATAAAAATATATACATGTCAAGAATAGAGAATTATGTAACTCAAGCCATTGTTTAGACAAACATGATCTTAAAGTATCCAACCATTATCATAACCGATTATTCTCTTGGCATCATGAAGGATGGAGGTAGATTCACTTCGATTGTCAATCCATGAAATCACTATCCTCTAGATAAATTAGCATCACTTGGTCTGTGTCAACTAATTCACCCAAAAGACGTATTAAACATAATCCTTGATTAAAATTCCTTGGTTTGGCAAATTTAAAACATGAAATTAATCAATGAATCATTGGCTTGGCAAACATCAATTAACCTTTAATTACTTAATCCTTAGTAATTAACCTCTTTGGTCTGGCAAGTTAATAGCTAATAAATATGAAATTAATCAATTGCAACCAGCATCAACCTCTTTGGTCTAGCAAGCTAATGAAAAGAAACAATCAATTAATTTTGCAACATGCCCAAGTAATTAAATACCAAGAAGAACAATCAATTAATCAAAAGATTAAATAACTCTAAAATCATGAATATCTACAACAATGTCTAATTACAATAAAACAATAAATATATCATTGTTCAAGAAAAAGAAAACAAAGTAAAAGAAAGCACTCATAGACAAGCCTCCTTCTTCTTCCTTTAAAGACCTTCTTGCACAACCCTCTAAGAATTGAAGAATTCCTCCTTTGATTTGAGTGATTTTCTATGATGATTAATGAATTCTCCCATTTTCCCTTGTGTTTTCCATCTATTTATAGGCTTGGGAAGTGTCTAAACTCGTTCATGCAATGTTCTTGGCCGAGTAGAAGTAGAAAAGTACTAAAACTCCACAGATTACTAAAAATCACGTAGAAAAATCACAATCCCACCTTTTCCTCAAAGCACAGCCGGCACCGCCTTGGCTCTCAGAGCCACCCCATTTGTGTTCTGGTTCTCCACTCGTTCGTCGATTTTTTTCGAATTCTGCCCAATGTATTCCAGAATGTAGCTGGCCCCGCCTTAGCTACTGGAACCGGCACCGGTTCCACTCTGTTTCGCTCTGTTTCACCAATTTTTCCTTTCCTCAAAGTTCATGTCAACGGTGCATGGCCGACATCGGTTCCTCTGTCCTGGCCGGCGCCACCTCTATTCTGTTTTGCGACGTTTTTGCTTCGTTTTACCCCAAAAATCCATAATAATGAACAAACTACCTTTCCAAGGGTAAAATCTCAAATATGAAGGAATATGACTAGTTATTGAACAAAATGTATCACAAAAGAGCCTCAAATAACTAGAAAAAATATGACCAATTTAGCCCCTATCATAGCGTGTGTTTTGTTATCTTTAATGAAGAAAGCATTGAATACTCTTTTGAAATTGATGGAGTGATTTTATCAAAACTTGTGTTTCTCCTACTTGTTTTTCATACTTTGCTTGAGGACAAGCAAATAGCTAAGTGTGGGGAAGTATGATAGGGCCTAAATTAGTCATATTTTTACCAGTTATTTGAGACTATTTTGTGATATATTTTGCTCAATAATTGGTCACATTCCTTCATATTTGAAATTTTACCATTGGAAAGATATTTTGTGCATTATTTCAAATTTTAGGGATAAAATAACAAAAAAATGTCACAAAACAGAATAGAGGCGGCACCGGCTAGGACAGGGGAACCGGTGCCAGTCACGAGCTGTTGGCACATACTTTAAGGTGATGAAAAAGCAAGTGAAATAGAGCTGAAAAGAACCAAACTAATGCCGGCTATGAGGCCTGAGGCGGGGCCAGCTGCATTCTAGAAAGGTTGTGCGAAAATCAAGGAAAAACTTGGTAAACAATTGGAGAAACATAACATAACCAGCGCTGGTTGTGAGGCTGTAGACGGTGCCGGCTGTGCCCTGATGATAAGGCGGTGTCTCGATTTTCGCACATGATTTTTTGCAATCTACAGAGTTTTAATATTTTCCTACTTCTAATCAGCCAAAAACCCTACACCAACGAATTTAGGCACTTCCTAGGCCTATAAATAGAGGGAAAACACAAGAGAAAAAGGGAAATTCATAGATCTAAATAGGAAATCAGTCAAATCATGGAGGAATTCTATCAAACCAAGGAAGATTGTGCAAGAAGGTCTTCAAAGGAAGAAGAACAAGGCTTGCCTAGGAATGTTTTCTTTTACATTGTTTTCTTTTTCTTGAACAATGATGTATTAATTGTTTTATTGTAATTTGACCATATTTTAGGTATTCATGATTGTTAGAGTTACTTTGATCTTTTTGAGTAATTGATTGTTATTCTTGGTACTTAATTACTTGTGCTTATTACGAGATTAATTGGTTTTTTCTTTTCATTAACTTACTAGACCAAAGGGGTTGATGGTAGTCTCAATTTATTGATTTCATATTTATTAGCTGTTAACTTACTTAACCAAGGGGGTTAATTTCTGAGGATTGAGTAATTAAAAGTTAATTAATGTTTGCCAGACCAATGATTCATTGATTAATTTCATTCTTTAAATTTGCCAGACCGAGGAAATTTAATCAAGGATTGTGTTTAATGCATCTTTTGGATGAAGTAGTTGAGACAGACTAAGTGATGCTAATTTATCTAAAAGGTATTGATTTCATGGATTGACCAAAGAAGTGAATCTATCTTAATCATTTATGATGCCAATAGAATGATTAGTTATGATAATGGTTAGGTACTTTAAGATCATGTTTGTCAAAATAATGGTTTGACTTACATAATTCTCCATCCTTGACATGTACATATTATATTATATTATATTATATTATATTATTTTTCTTTTTATTCTTTTTCACTTTATTTAGTCGGTTAAATAATGAAAGAAAAATGATTAATGCATATTTATTCCTTGAGGATCGACACTCGTTTAAACCCTATGCTATGTTAATGATGAGTATGCTTGCTTATATGTGTAATTTGGGATTGATATTTTAATTTAAACTTGATTGGGAATGTGTTTATTTTTATATGATTGTTATACTCAAATAAATACGAATCAGTGGTATAAGTGCAAGAGCACATAATGCGAAGATGAATAGAGCATTATTGGTGAACAACAGATTGGGTAACCAAACAGAATAAACTAATTATAGAAAACAGTAATCACTTCCGACCACACCTAAGTTATTGCCACTCAAAATTTGACACTTCAGTAACAGCACACAATCCACTTAGCAAACAAAAAATTCTAATAGAATAGTAGCAAAAAACTAGAATAGTCGGATATGAACTACAAGCATAACTAAAACATAATTTGCAATCCAGTAGGAAGTAAATAATAGGTTGTACTAACCAGGATAGCAAACGTGAATCTTCTCATAAGCTCGATAGACATTCATTTTGGCTTTGTATGTTATAAAGACCCCATACCTGGTGATATGATCTTATGTGGGCTTTTTCTTGGTGTTGTGAGTGGTGTATTTAGTTATGTGTTCAGCTCAATCAATGAGACCAAAAACAGAGATTCTTCTTGGAATAAAAAAAAAGAGAAAATGAAATAACAACCTACTCTCTATCAAACTCTTGAAGAACTAAGCTTCAAAGACCCTCAAGAATAGTAGAAAGTTCTACTATAATCTCACCCCAATATCCTTGAAGCAACAAAGGCAAATAAGAACAAATAGAATAGAGAAAATATGCACCAAGTAATGAAATTCAAATAAACCTTAGAAGAACAAAGCAACTAAGACCCATTCAAAGAAACCACATTGGATTATCCAAAACATTTATAGGCTCCTTCATAAGGAGGACTAACCCTTAAGCATGGTCTTGAACAAGATGAACAAGGAGGCTAGGGCCTCTCAAGATTCTCTCTTCAATTTGAATTAAAGTGTGTGAATTGTGTTGTCAAATCACTAAAGGTTCTATTTATACTACCCTAACCCTAGCTAAGTAATCTTTAAGGTTCTATTACAATTTGGGGTCTTAATAAGTCTTTACAAACACTTAAAATTGGAGAAAATTGGAGAAAACATAAAAAACGTGGCCTTCAGGCCGGTCGTGTTGCAGATTGAGGCCGGCACCAGTTCGGATGCTTGGGCCAACGCCGGCTATCCACTGTAAGGCCTCTTTTTGGTCGAATTTTGTCTGTTTTTTGTTGCCGGCTTGAGTTCTTGTTGGGTCCTTCTTGCTCTCATAAAAAATGAAATCTGAGCTAGCTGCCTCAACCTTCCAACCCTCTTCCTTCTTCAAGCATGGTTTTATTAGCAATTGAAAATTAACTGGAAAATTCTTGGACCCAGATCTTGTCATCGTTCCTTATCATTGCATGATCACGCCTCCCCATCCTTGATCTTGACTTCTATGATGAAGTGGAGTCTCATTATCTCTCCCTCATTGAAAAGGATTCGTCTTCAAATCATTGCCTTCATCTACATGGAGTACCTTCACAATTGTTGCCTTCTTAACTCCATCAAGGTTCATTCGTTCACCTATAGGCAAGAGAACCAATTCTAAAGGAGTTAGAGGGTTAGAACCATACACAATTTCAAAAGAAGAATAAGAAGTGTTAAAGTGAATAGCCCTTTTGTAAACAAACTCAAGGTGTGGCAAGCATTCCTCCCAATTGTTCAAGTTCTTCTTGATTTTGGTTCGTAAGAATTGGGTAAGTGTTCGGTTGACCACCTTCTTTGGAAAGACATCTTCAAATTCTTGAAGAATACCTGCAATTTCCTTAGGCAAAGACAATGTAGAATCATTAGTAGAAAACATAACAACCTTTACAGAAAAGAAGAATAACTGATTCCTTAGCTTCTATAGCTTCTATGATCTGACTTTCTTTTGCAAAGAAATTCACTCTTCTTTTACCTCCCCTCTCTTGTTCTTACTCACTCGTATTCTTGATTGTCAAATGTACTTGTTTGTCTATTCTCTCTCTCAACTCTTTTTCTTTCCTCTCTTGTTCTTTTCTCTCAATTTCTTATTTTTGTTTACCATTTTAGCGCTCCCTTCTTCCTTTCTTTCTCTTTCATGATTCTTTGATCGTTGTTCACCTCACTAAGGGCCATATGGGTGAGGGTAAATTTAGTTCCCTCCTTAAGTAAGGAATAAGTATTCTTCCTCCCATCATGCTTAACATGCCTATCGTAGTGCTAAGGCCTCCCTAGGAGCAAGTGACCCGCTTGCATGGGTACCACATCACATAGCACATCATCCTTATACTTCCCCATCTCAAATGACACCAAAACTTGTTTGTTTACTCTCAATTCCTCGCTATCGTTCAACCATTGTAATTTGTAGGGCTTGGGGTGTTTAATCTAACTCATGTCCAATTCTTCAACCAAGTTTGCACTAATCACATTAGTGCAACACCCACTATCCACAATGACACTACAAGAGGTCTTGCTGATTAGACACTTAGTGTAGAAAATGTTCTCTCTTTATTGGTGATCTTAATCCTCAATGTCTTGTGAATTCAATGACCTTCTTATGACTCCTACCAAAGAGTATTCTTGACTAACAACTTCCCCTTCATCACTTTTCTCATCTCCATTTCCCTCTTGGTCTTTTTGGTATCTTTCTCCCTCTTCTTCTTCGTCGGTAAAAACCTCACCATAGGGATTAGTATACATCGTTCTTCTGCTAGGGCACTCATGGGAAGTATGTCCATATCCAAGGCACTTAAAATACTTGATATTCATATTCCTTTGTGGCCTCTCCATGGCTTTTCCCTTGTCCTTGTTCCATCCTTCCCTAGCTTTCCAATCCTCCCTAGGCTTCCAATCCTCTCTAGGTTTCCAGGCCTCCCTTGGTTTGTTGAAGTCCCTTTGGAATGGCTTAGGGGCTTCATCCTTCTAAAATGGTACCTTGCTAGTAGTGTTGGGATTTGGAAGTAGTGGTCTAGTAAATGCCGTCCTCTTTAATTGCCTCTCAATCTTTATAGCGGCATGTACCATATATCCTCCAATCGTTCATAGGGGTGCAATTCTACCAAATTAGCAACTTCCATATTTAATCCTCCCAAAAACCTTGCTCTTGTTACTCTAGGATCCTCATTGATTTGAGCTCTCATCAACATTACTTCCATTTCTTTCTGGTAATCTTCCACACTCTTGTTCCCATGCTTGAGAGATTGGAGCCTTTGGTAAAGATCATTGTAGTAATGGTGTGGTATAAACCTTACCCTCATCATATCTTTCAACAAATTCCAACTAGCCACGGTTTTCACTCCCATTTGTCTCTTTTGTGCACTAACTTACTCCCACCAAACCAAAGCATACTCCAAAAGTCCCAAAATAGCCAACCTCACTTTTGACCCTTCACTATAGGTATGACTTTCTAGGAATATCTCCATCTTGCTCTTCCACTCGAAATATGCTTCGGGGTCACTCTTGCCATAGAATGTGGGCACTTTCAATTTGATGTGGTTCAACTCCTTCTCCTCATCATTTCCTTCTCTCCAACCTCCTCTATTGCCCTATCCTCTATGGTGTTCCCCAAAGGCTTCAACTTGTTCCCCATTATACTATTCATCAACTCCCTTAAACTCTCTTTCCAACCCCCTTAGGTTGTTCCCACCATTCCTTCCTTGGCCCCTACCTCGTCCTCCTCTCATACCAAGTCTTCCCCCTCACATAGGAGCTTGTTAGAATCCCCCAATTGAGTGCTCATCCCACTCTTCCCCTTGTTGGGCATTTAATAGAGGGGTATGGGCATCGCCATCCCTAATCCTAGGGCTAGGTACTTCAATTCACTCTTAGCCTCTCCTTTGTGCGACGGTGGAAGATTGTCCAAAATAATTTATCAACTCCCTTATCATTTTTTGAAACTTACTTTGCATAGTCCTCATCATAGCTTGCAAGTCTTCACATAAACCCCTAGCATCAATTTGTTCTTCTTAAGGTATATTAGGTCCACTTGGGTTAGGCCTAGAGATCTCTTGATCATGGGCCATAGTGATGGAATATTTATTTAGTTATACCTACAAAATAAAATAGATTAGGAAGAAAAATAGTTCATCACTACACTTCCTTGTGTGTTGTCTCTCAAATGTTGGTTACTCCACGCTCGTGTTTGCTCTCTTACGCTCTTTTAATAATAGTCTCACCCTCTTGCATTTTTCTCAATATTCAAGCCTTCTTGTTCAATCTCAATTCTCCCAAATGGCTAAAATTTTAGTCCAACTTAGTGAATCATACAAATCAAAAGAATTTTCCAATTAGGGGGTCTTAGGGGAATTTTAACAAACACTTATTGGGAACCTCAAGCAAATAAGTTTTAATCAAGAATTTTAAAAAATATGGACTCAATCAACACAAGAACAAACACTAGATGCACAAGAAACACTTCTAAGCAAGAAACAGACAAGAATTAGCAAGAATAAAGAAACAAGAACAACTAGAACTAGGATTATGAAGAACAAGATGATCATAAGTGTGCACTAATAAAGTTGAGTTCAATGAGCATGGAATTCAACAATAGAGTGATATACTAAGTCCCAATATCCTAAGGAATGAAAATTAAGAATTAAAGTTTCCAACTATAGCCAAAAACATTCTCATGGAACATTTATCAAACACATTGGATGCAATACCATCACTTATGAACAACCAACATTCTCACTAATATTCAAGCCAAATTTCACCACAAACATAAGACAATTTTGTTCCCAAGGATTATATTAACATCAAGGAGCAATTTTCCAAAGGAAAATTCAAGACATAACAAAGATTTCATGACCTTTTTGCAGCATGTTTTTTAGTTACGGAATTTTCTTTGTTTTCTTTTTCTTCAACTTTGTAGGGCTCATTTTCTTGCTTTCAAGATTTGATTGGAATCAAAACATTCCTTCCCCTAATTAAAAACTCTTTGATATGATCTTTTGTGGACTTTTTCTTGGTGTTGTAAGTGGTTTAGTTGGTTATGTGTTCAGCTCAATCAATGAGACCAAAAACAAAGATTCTTCTTGGAATAAAAAAAAGAGAAAATGAAATAACAACCTACTCTCTATCAAACTCTTGAAGAACTAAGCTTCAAAAACCCTCAAGAATAGTAGAAAGTTCTACTATAATCTCACCCCAATATCCTTGAAGCAACAAAGGCAAACAAGAACAAATAGAACAGAGAAAATAGGCACCCAAGTAATGGAATTCAAACAAACCTTAGAAGAACAAAGCAACTAAGACCCAAAGAAACCACATTGGATTATCCAAAAGATTTATAGACTCATTCATAAGGAGGACTAACCCTTAAGCATGGTTTTAAACAAGATGAACAAGGAGGCTAGGCCTCTCAAGATTCTCTCTCAAATTTGAATTAAAGTGTGTGAATTGTGTTGTCAAATCACTAAATGTTCTATTTATACTACCCTAACCCTAGCTAAGTAATCCCTGAGGTTTTATTACAATTTGGGGTCTTAATAAGTCTTTACAAATACTTAAAATTGGAGAAAACCAGAGAAAATATAAAAAATGCAGGGCAGTCGACAACTGCCCAAGCTAGAGTCAGCACTGGCTAGGGCCCTTGGAGTCGGCACCAGTTGTGCACTACCTTCGAGGCGGTCATGTTACAGATTGAGGCCGGTGCCGGTTCGGATGCTTGGGCCGGCGCCGACTGTCCACTGTAAGGCCTCCTTTTGGTCGAATTTTGTCTGTCTTTGTTGCCAACTTGAGTTTTTGTTGGGGTCATTCTTGCTCTCATAAAAAATGAGCTCTTAGCTAGCTTCCTCAACCTTCCAATCCTCTTCCTTTCTCAAGCATGGTTTTATGAGCAATTGAAAATTAACTTGAAGCTTCTTGGACCCAAATCTTGTCATCGTTCCTTATCCTTGTATGGTCACGCCTCCCCCTCCTTGATCTTGACTTCCTTGATGAAGCGGAGTCTCATCACTTGAAAACTAGATTAGGTGATACCTAACTTTATAACACACTTCCGATATGATATTTATGTGGAGTGTTACCTAAAAGCCCAAAACTAACGTATTTATAAAGATATGCTGATCAAAATATTGGTTTAACTGCTATATTTGTTAAAATTGCTAAACAAAATGTATAATCCTGACCAAATTTGAAGGTAATCGGATATATTTTTCCATATAATCTAGCATAATCCATATATGATGACCCACAATCTAAATTAATGATCCAATCGTTAAAATTGTTAAAATTATTTAAAAAAGTATTATGACCAAATTTGAAGATAATTGAATATATTTTGCCATAATATTTATCATAATCTCTATATAAAAGCCTAAAATCTAATGCATTTATAAAGATAAATATATCAAATTAATGATAGAACCGATAAATTTGTTAAAATTGTAAAAAAAAAAAAAATTATATCATGACCAAATTTGAAGGTAATCATATAAATTTTGTCACATAATTCAGCATAATTTTTATATAAAGACGCAAAACCTAACGTATTTATAAAGACAAGCATATGAAATTAATGATCCAACCATTAGATTTGTTAAAATTGCAATAAAAGTATCATGACCAAATTTGAAGATAATCGAATATATTTTACCACAAAATCTAGCATAATCTTTATATAACGACCCAAAACCTAACACACTTATAAGGATAAGCATATCAAATTAAAGATCTAACTATTAGATTTGTTAAAATTGCTATAAAAAAAAGTATCATGACCAAATATGAAGGTAATCGGATTTATTTTACCTGATAATCTAGCATAATCTTTACATAACGACCAAAAACCTAATGCATTTATAAAGATAAGCATATTATATTAACAATCTTGTAACACCCCACTACTATTTGACCAGATAAGGGTCAGGGATGTTGCCCCGTTCTTACGACTAGGGGTCTTTATAACCAAGTAAAGCAAAGAAAGTAATAAAATTTAAACTCAAAAGTACATCTTATCAAAACTTATTACATAATCTTATAGTGTACAAATCTAATATCCACGACTTAAATAAAATAGTGTCTAAAGGACAATCAACTTCTCAACTCAAATAAATAAATGAAGAATAAAAACTTGTATAGTACTTGTCTCTAATAGTTTTCCACCTCAGATATAGTACTACTTGAAACATGATAGAGAAAATTGTGTGAGAAAGAAATTCTTAGAAAGTCCTGAGTATACATATAGAATGGTTTTTAAAATACTTTCCTGCAATTTTATGTAAATAGTTGATAGAAAAATTTTTGCAAGTCATTAATCAAATAACCTCTGGGTGGTTCCATGTTTTACAATGAACCACAGGTTAAACCATTTAAATCCCAACATCAAAAGCAGGAATATTTCAGAAAATAAAATAATTCATGACAGCATTGTAGCATAATTATATAATTGAAAAGTCATGAAACCCTGCATTATGACTAGCTACTGTGAAACCCTGCACCACAATGAAGTGTGTGATCAAACCACTGGGGGGAATACTCCTCCATCTTCCACTCCAAAATTACTGGTCATCCATCTTTGGTTAATAGTCCTATTTGGACCATAGTGCTAGACTGGACTAGCCTAACTTACTAGTAATGGCTTGTCATCATAAAAGAGTTCATCTCCTGGAAGTGGCCACCTACTGGGAGACTAGCCCTAGCTCTCAGAGATTAGTACTAGAAGCTTATCCTAATTGGGTACTCAATGAATCATATATCCTATTTAGGATGTTCTTAACAAATTACCCAAACTATTAGATCATTCAAACATAGTAACGTGTAACAAATTACCCAAACTATTAGATTATATTGTGTTTATGAAAGGTGATGATCTTATCAAGACAGCTTTTAGTGCTCACGTTGTGAATTTACCATCTTTGGTTATCAAAATAGCAATCGAAAGAATTGAACACAATGACTTGTGATGCGTAAATTTTGGGTGCATAAAAATCATTAAATTTAAATCCATCCCTAGCTAAGTTTTAGTTAAAACATTAATCTTAAATTACACATATGAGCAAGTATACTCACGCAAGTATAACATAGGGAATTAAAGAGTATCGATCCTCAAATGAACTAGTGCACATTAATCACTTTCCATTCATTGTTTAATCGACCTAATAAAGAGATAAAATAATAAAAATGTAAAATAAGCAAAATATACATATACAACTCAAGGATGTAATTTCTCGTAACTAGACAAGTATCTTGAAAACAAAATATTGAATCACTTAGCATTCATCACAATCAATTGTTATCTTGGCATCATGAAGGAACTTCAGTAAAATTCAATTGTTTCCCGGGTTATGTATTAACTTATGTAGACTACATTTCTTTCCCAATCCATGTAACCACTATTTCTTGATTAATTTAGTAGATTTCCCATTCAAACCAAAACAACCAAAAGATGCATTAAAGTCATACCTCAAAAACATAAAATTAGCCAATGACCCTATGTTCTAGGCGAAATCAACTATTTTTTTTTCTAATATAGTTCTTTAATCTTAACTTCATTTCCCAAGTCCATTAAGATTTAACAAATATAAAATCAATGCAATAAACTTCTAACATCATTGCCTAAGTAAATTAGAAAAACATGCATCAATAACAAATGATAACAAGCAATCAAATACGAAGAATTACAATAGATTGATAAAAAATCCCAATTAACTCAAAATCATAATCTCCAAAATAATATTCAATTACAATCAAAATATTAAGCATATTATTGTTCTAGAAAAATACACAAAGGATAGAAGATAGAACTCATAGACAAGTCATTCTTCTTCTCTTGAAAACCTCATTTGAACAATGTTCCTTTGAGTGGTGAATTCGTCTTCGAATATTAAGTAGCTAGCATGGATCCTTGTGTTTTTCTTATCTTTATAAGCTTTCTTGATACCAAAATTCATGCCTTAAGAAGTCTTAGCCCGTTAGAATTCAAAAAATACCAAAATCCTTTGGAAGATATCAAATTCATGCACAAAAATCATCCAGCACAGATTGGACCTGGCGTCAAGTCACTTCAACCCACCTTGTGCCAGGTACATTCTGGTTAGCCCCTGGACGTTGCTCTGTTTTTCTCTATTTTTCTAGAGTAGACTTGACGCTTGGTGTAGTAGCCAGACCTAGCACCAAGTACATGCTAGAAATTCACCTTTAGCACAAAATCCATTTAATTATGTACAAATTCGTCAAAAACACTTTCCACAAGAAAAATGTTAAACATGAAGTAATATGCATAGTTATTACATTGAAAATATCTCAAATTGGCCTCAAATAACTAGAAAAATAGTGATGAATTTATCCCCTATCATATACCCCCATACTTGAACTTTTGCTTGTCTTCAAACAAAACATTTAAGTCAAGAAAATAATAAAGAAAACACAAGCTTTCATTATTCAAAAATTTGAATCATAACAAGGCTCATAACTTACCTTTCAAACTCTAGATAGAGCCTTGCCTTTCATTCAAACCTTTGAAACCAATAGCAACTTAAAGCATTTGATAGGACATCCCAAAACTCTTGAAGTCAAATTAATCAAGTTTATACTTTAGTCTAAGAAAATTATTTTACCCTTCAAGTAAAAACATAGATACCATGAATCATACAAGTCAAGCTATCTACCAACTCAAGAATTATAAATCCAAACATTGCACAACTCAAGTAGTGATTTAAGGAAAACACTCTATTTCATTTTCTCTCAATTTTTTCAATGATTTAGAGAATTGATAGCCTCAAGTATATGGATTTTGTCTTCACGCACTGTGTTAGCCCCCTTTTAGTCATCACTTATCATTTTTTTCAACATTTTTCTCTCTTTTGCTTTTGGAAATTAATAGCCTCAAGAAAAGTAGATTTCTCTTCACTATCCGTATTGGCCACCATAAACAAGCAAAAACATTTTTCTCACCTTCAAAGAAACAACAATCCAGTAATTTTTCTCAATCTTTAACTCACAATCAAACATTTTTCCACAATTTTTTACTCAAATATATATATTTTCTCTCATTCCTTATCACAACTCAATGCTAAGTAAAGTTTAAGCTCATAATACAAGAGTTAGCCAACAACTTTACTCACATTCGTCATATTCTCCACATTCAAACTAGATGAGTCAAATAATACTCAAATAATAATGCATAAACAAGATTAATCCAAATTCTCAAGTCTTTAAGATATCCTATCCAATAAACTAATTCCATAGAAATCCACCAAATGAATGACAAAACTTATATCTAAGTAAGAAAGAGAATTACAACCTTGCTAAACAATGAACAACCACAAAAATTTTGAAAAATTTTAGAAAAATTATAAAAATTTAGCACATTATATAGAATGTATACGGAAAATATCTTCAATTCTAAACTCCCCCCCCCCCACACTTAAACTGTATATTGTCCTCAATAGCAAAAAATATAACAATAAAAGCAAAGCCAAAGGACCAAAAAAGTAAAAGAAAGAATAGAAAAAGAAAATACTTCCATAATCCTGTTCTATAAGCTCAAGATAGCTCCAAAATCTCCAAACTTTCAAATTTTCAACAAAAAATTTAGCTTAAAAAATAATTTAGCTTGATACCAAAAATAATTGATAAAAATTTGGGCAAAGAATATTATCAAATCACTCCCCAACATATAAACTGGACAATATCCACATTGGCAAAAAAATAATAATAACAAACACAAGAAAGCATCTCCAAAGAGGGCCAAAAATAATAAAAGATGAGTGCTGAAGCAATACTCACCAAGTACAATAAGCTCCAACATATATCAATGCTGAAAATAGAGAAAAGGGTTAGTCTAGGAAGATTTTATTCCTACTTGCAAAAGAAAAAACAAAGAAAATAATAACAAAATAAAGACACACCTAAATAAATGAAAACAAACTAATGAAAAAAAAAAATAAAAAATCCTAACAAAGAAAGTAAAGACATGATGCACTCCCCCATACTGTAAGATGGAAAATATTTTCCTTATTTAGGGGGGGGAAAGACATAGAACCGACTAAAGAAAGGCTAACCGAAGACAAAAAGATAAACTCTTTCCACACATCGGGCTTTCTCATCATCCCTTTTTAAAAGACATTAATGCTCATCGAAAAAGGTAAGGATGATGAAAGTAGAAATAAGAGAGGTTTTTGAAAAACAGAAGGTTCATGAAAACAATTTTTCTCAACAAAGAAAAACACAAAAACCTCATTCTCTAACATTCCTTTAGACACAAAAATATGTTTGTCAATATATAAGTGCACATGGTATCTAAATAATGCATCAAACTGGAAATCATCATTTAATCCTTCCAAAGATTTAGCACAATGAAAATTCCCCTTAGAACTTAGCAATTGAGTTCTTAAAGATGGGATCAAGAAATCCTTACTTGTTAACCCATCTACGAATACCAAGTTAACCCCCTTTGAATAGGGACAAGAGTAGCACACTCCTAGGGTTTCGTATGATATAGCATTAAAAAATCCAACTTCTTAAGGAATGTTAAACTCCATACATCATCATTTGGACCATTGTCCTCCAAAAATGGATAGGAACCTAAGAAATCATGTGACAAAGAGAGATTAGAATTATTAGCACATAGAGGAGAATCGAATACCACCCTTTCCATATTGGGCAATTCTTCCTCATATTCTCTCTCATTTCCTTGGGGATTCTCTTGTTCAAGTGTATGGGCCGTTAGGGCATCCTCAACCAACTTGGCTAGTTGTGTTCTAGTAGAGGTCATTCGTTGTGATGCAACTTTATGCCACTTAACAGATAAATTTGTATTGGTGACAAAAGAATGCATTAAGGCTTCAAGTGACGTCTCAGAAAAAGCGTCAATCCGAGCTTCCAAATTTGCCAAATTTTCATCAATGTAGCTCATTTTATCTTGTACCTAAAAGTAATTGTCCATGATGAGGTCACTCTCACGCTCAAAGAAAAATAAAACTCAAATAAAAAATAAAAATAAAAACAAACAAAAATAATAGAAATATAAAGAAAAGAAAACAAAGGAAAAACAAAAATAATAGAAAAATAAAGAAAAGAAAAACACACACATTAGATATATTTACAAACTACCTAAACACAAAAGTTAGTGGTATTTATAAGAACAACATGAACTAAGCTAGTCAATTATATCACACAATGTTACAAACAACAAGATACAATACCTATTCGCACAAAGAACATATATACATATTTATAAATAGATATATAGACATAAAAACATATAAACATGGTGGAATAAAAGTAAAATTCATAGATCCTATTGGTGGAATAAAAGTTTTCTAGATTAGAATATTTATTGATCCGAATTTTAGTTCATTTCTAAGGAAATTATGAAAATGGTCAAAATTGACCGTCATTTTGTGATTTGTGGGAAAAAACAAGTGCCAAAATACCATTGGAAGAGTGAAATATATATAGCATTATTAAATTGTAAAAGCTTACTGAATAAGTTTAAGAATTAGGTATTTAAACTAAATCCACCAATAGGAAATTAGCAATTAATGGATAGCCCACAATTCATTTAATGAATTGTGACCAAAATGTTGGGTATCTTAGGCTCGTATCCTATACGGTGCAGCAGAAGAATAAAACGAGATACCATCCCAGGACCCGCTTATATGTGAAAACAAGACATAAAGATAATAAAGGTAATAGCTTTTCTACCTTTGATTGATCATCCAAAGGAAAAAAAAAAAAAAAAAATTCTTCTTCAAGTCAAGGCTCAATCCAGCAATCCTCTGGATTCAACTTCACGAGAGTTGAATGTCTAACTACTATAATCACAGTGTGTGATTATCTCTAACAGTAATCCACACAAAGGAATACTCATGCACCAAAATATCCTGTGCTAGTAGAAAAAGATGGCGGCTAGGGCTATTCTTCTTCAAAAGAAGGATGAGAGAGATAGAAGATAAGAGGTTTTGTGTTTGTTGTTTTTTGTGTGAATTACCCTAACTCATTAGGGTTTCATGAATTTCCTATTATATGTCATAAAATCCACTGAAAATCTGGAATTCTAAAACAATCAGATCCCCTAATTGTAATTGGAAACATAAAGTTCTCACAATTATAATTTGGACCATAAATTATAACAAATTATAATTTAGCCACAACTCCTTCTCTTCCTCTCAATTAACCCCACTATGTTATCAAATAATATCTTGAGCATATAATCCTCTATTGTGTGTGACCTATTAGGTTTCTCAGTCAATTAGTAAAAAACATGAATTAATCCAAATGTCTTTGAGATTAATAATCCATAATTAATTAGAATTAATCCTGTTAATTCTAATCAAGATTAGTTTATTAGTTCATCAATTAATAAACTCATATTCCCAGATCATGAGTGGTATATACCAACACATCATGACCACCTAAGAGTCCAAGAAGTCAAGTGGCTTGACATGAACCCTTCAATAATAAACTTTAGTGCAATTAACTCCTTTCACCATACAATATCTCATTCGGTTTGGAGTACGGAATTAGTGCCAACTCCCTCCAAAATTAATTCTGACCTGAATATAATAGTACTTGTACCAGGAAACCACTACTCTATATGTGTATCAATTGGAACTATTTTCAATACACAATCGCTTTGGCCAAGGACTTCTCGAGTAGTAATTCCTACAAGTAGCCGTGATATATTCGCCTCTACTATTAGGAGTGGTGAATCCTTTATTGACCATCTTAACTACTTTCGTTTACCTCACAATGTACCCAATATCCATCCCATAGGCAGCCCTCGACCAAGCTCCGAAGATTGGAATCAAAGTACAATACTCAGCAAACATAGTACCTTGTAGATCTCAAGTCTAAGGATATTTGCACATTTGCTATATTGAGATTATATCACTAGCACTAAATAGTTATCCATGTAATTATCTCAAAGCTAGGTCATCCAATGAACGTGTTCCATTAACAAGCATTCATGTGTTAACTTTGAGTATCTCAATACTCACGGATATGAGAACCATCGCCTGATCAAATTAGGAAGTCTAACACATACTAGTATTAACGCATTAATGATGTCCTATCTCATTAATACTATGACTGAGGACTATTTAAGTACTAACGCTATATAGTATAGTAGGAATCTCATATCATGATCTCTATCATGATTTTCTTAACACAGTGTTGTATTAGGGACTTTATTAAATAGTTATATTACTTAAAAGTAAACAAAAGAAACTGTAAGATAAATAATGCCTTTTTATTAAAATAAAATGTGCCATATACAATGTACAAGTGATTGCCTCTTGGGCACAAAACTAACACAAAATGGTCACAATTTTGACCAGCAAAATGGTGGTGGAAAGGTGGTGTTTAGCTGAATAAAACAACAGCCAAGAATAAGAAGGAAAAGGAGAAGAAAAAGAAAGGAAAAAGAAGAAATAGCAAGAGAAAAATAGAGAAAAAGGGAAAAGAGAGGGAGAAGAAGAGTTTTCGAAAAGGAGAAAGAGAACTTGAAGCATTTTCCAGAAAGAACAACCTATAAACAAGGTAAACATTCAAGCTTCAAGAAATAAAGTTATAGTTTGAAGCATGAGGATCATTTTGGTATGAATTATGTTCAGAAAATCCATGATTTTTCCTTGAAATTAGCTATGTTTGCAAGAGTAAGTGTGTCTGTTATGTGTGCCAGCAGTAAGAAGGGGTGATTTGCCATGTTTTATATGGTGATTAAGGGTGTTTTGATGGTGGTCTTATTGGTGGTTCATGGCTGCACAAGAATCATGCAAAAAAGGAATAAAACCTAGTTTAATTGTTAAAGAAATTGAATTGTTGTTGTTGTTTGTGACTGTTGAATTTGGTGTTGGGAAATATGATATTTCTGGGCTAAATATCTTTGAAAATCATATAGTGAAAGGCTGTTATGATGAATTTTGAGGTGGATTTGGTGTTATATAAATATTAGAAGTAAAGAAGAATGAATTAATAACGGTATTTTGTGAAGAAAATGGGTAAAACATGGAAAGTTGAGGCTGTTTTATGCTCAGATGTCTGAATCAGTACGAGGGTTGTCAGATTGAAGTTCATAATAATGAATTTAGAGATCTTGATAATGTTTTGATAAAAAAAATGAAGGTTAATCGGAGTTGTATATCAAAAGTTATAAAGAAAACAAAAATAGGTGTCAAAGCTGGAAAATGTAGAATTTGTTTTAAAGGAAATGAATTTCATTGTTAATTCAATGATGTTCATGGTAGTGTTATTCCCTAAAGGCAATCATATGTATTTTGTATATTGCATATTTATTTAATAATATAAGGCATTCTTTATCGTTCAATTTGTTTTATTTATATTTTTATGTGAATATAATTGTTAGATAAAGTCCCAAGTACAATACTGTATTAAGGAAATTTTGAAAGAGATCATAATGTGAGGTTTCTACTACACTGAATAAGTGTTCATACTTAAATTATCCCTAGTCATAGTATTAACGAGATAGGACATCATTAATGCGTTAAGACTAGCACATGGTATACTTCCTGATTTGATCAGGCGGTGGTTCTCACAACTGTGAGTATTGTGATACACAAAGTTAACACTTGGATGCTTGTTACTAGAACAAGTATATTAGATGACATAGCTATGAGATAATCGTATAGATAACTATTTAGTGCCAGTGATAGAATCTCATCATAGCAAATGTGCAAGTATCCATACACTTGAGATCTCCAAGGTACTTTATTTTCTAAGTGTTGTGCTTTGATTCCAATCTTTGGAGTCCAAACAAGACTGCATATGTGATAGATATTTTGTACAACGTGAAATAAAAAAAAAAAGTAGTTGAAAGGATCAATAAAGTATTCATCACCCTTAATAGTAGGGGTGAATATCTTAAAGCCACTTATAGGAATTACTATTCTAGAAATTCTTGGCCAAAGTGGCTGTGTATTAGAAGTTGTTCCAATTAATACACTTGATTAGTACTAGATTTCGAGAGCAAGTACTAAAGTAGTCGAAGTAGGATTAATTCATATTCTAGAAGGAGTTGGCACTTCATACTCCAAATCGAATGAGATATTGTATGGTAAAGAGAGTTTATTACATTGTTGTTTGCTATTGAAAATTTCATGTCAAGCCACTTCACTTTCTGGACTTTTGCGTGGCCATGATGTATTGCTAGTGATCTGCTGAATGTGGATTTATTAATTAGAGAATTAATAAATTAATCCTAATTAGAATTAATACGCTAATTCTAATTATTAAATAGTATTAATCTTAAAGATATTTGGATTAATTCATATTTCGCTACCAATAGACTAGGAAACCTAATTGGTCTTACACAATAGAGGATTAAGGACTTGAAATGTTATTTGATAATATAATAGGGGGGTTAATTGCGAGAAGAAAAAGTTTCTATAGACAAATTATAAATTGTTATAATTTACCGACCAAAAAATAATTATAAGAACTTATGGGTTTTGAACATAATTACTAAATCCTAAATTGTTTAGGATTTTGAAAGGATGCACAGACTTTATATGAGATAATAGATGCTGAGTTTTTTTGGAAGGGGTTTTTTCATAGAAACAGAAAAACTCTTTAGCTGTATTTTCTTCTTCTTCTTCTTCTCTTCTATAACCCTAGCAGCCTATCGATTCTTACTAGCACTAGAATTAGGTGGTCCTAGTTTAGAATCCTCTGTGGATACCATTGGAGACAAACCTATTGGTTTGTGGTGACAATGACTGAACGACAAAGAAGACAAACTTCGGTTGGACGATCACTGGATCGCACCCTTAATAGAGAAGAAAAATTTTGTTTATAGAGACAGTATTGTAGGCAATTTTCTTACCTTTTCTTTGGTCTATTCATCACATATAAGGTGATTCAAATGGTAGTTTCACATTTTAATTCCACTTGTAATGTGATTGCATGATTGTGTAACACTAATGATGGTATCAGAGCCCCCTTTATATGTGTTTATGGATAATTTATTTTGCCATGAAATTATTTCATTGTAGCCCCTGTCTCTTCTGTAAAAGTTGTTTGACGTGAGTATGGTATCTGAAAATGTTTTCAGCATGATTCTTGAAATTTTTTCATGAATATCTGGGTCTTTGTTATGCCTAAAATTGTTTCACGTATAATGTTGAAGTACAGAAATTGTTCCTGTGTTTGTTTCCTATAAATTTTTTTTTAGGTTTAGGTCTCTGTTATGTTCTGAAATTATTTTGAATACACTGAGCTTCAAGAAAATTGATTCTGTGGTTTCTAGTTGGTGGGGCAATTTGTTTTTGTAAATGTTACAACAAGTTTCTAAAACCTAATTGATAGTTTTTTGGTTTTTCTGTGAAATTTTTTTTCTGAACGCGTTACGTTCTTACAGAAATTTGTTTCTATGATTTGTGTAGTTCTTCATCTATTTTAATTTTCTTTTCGATTAACAGAATGTCTATTGATTTGAGTACCAAGAACAGGATGAAGGTTAAATTCACTCAGAGAATTGTTCTCTGGAATTGCTGTAGAAGTTTTGAAGAATAATTTCAGAAATTGTTTCTGGAGAAAACAAGAAAAATGAAATATATATATATATATATATATATATATATATTGGCAACAGCCACACACGGCATTATCAATGCCGTGGCTAGCTTGGGTAATTTATTTTGCCTAAGTCGTGGTCGGCAATCACCAAGCCCTTGCAGGCTTGGTGTTTTAATTATAAAAAAAAAAAAAAAAGTTTTCCTTTTTCTTGCTTTTTAGTTCTTTACTAATGGCCCGTGGACTTTCTCTTTTTCATTTAGCACCCAAACTTTTCCCAAAAATTCTATTTTGGGACAAATGGAGTTATTTTTCCAAGAATTTCATTTCGAAAAATAATATATTTTAGATTATATATTAATTATTTCCTAAAATATGATTTTAGCAATTAATATATTTTGTAAAATATTAGTTGCAAAATTTATTCCATTTTTTCAAAATAGTGATTTTGGAATTATTTGCTATGTTTAATTTTATTTTGAGTATAAAATTAGCATGGTGGTTTGGTTATGGGCTATGGACCCAATTAAATTGTTCATGTATTTTATCGCTTTTGCTTTGAATTAAATAGGGCATGTGTGTTGATGCGTATTTATTTGGGTGTAAAAATTATACAAAAACTCAACACATTCCCAATCAAGTTTAAATTAAAATGTCCAACATAAATCACACATATGAGCAAGCGTACTCATCATTAACTGAGCATAGGGTTCAAACGAGTGTCGATCCTCAAGGAACAAGTAGATATTAATTACCTTTCTTTCATTGTTTAACAGACTCGATAAAGTGAAAAATAAATAAAACAAAACAAAACAAAAATAAAAATATATACATGTCAAGGATGTAGAATTATATAACTCAAACCATTGTTCAGACAAACATGATCTCAAATGACCTAACCATTATCATTACTAATTTTTCTCTTTGCACCATGAAGGATAAAGGTAAATTAGCATCACTTGGTCTGTCTCAACTAATTCATCCAAAAGATGCATTAAATACAATCCTTGATTAAATTTCTTTGGTCTGACAAATTTAAAGCATAAAATTAATCATTGAATTCTTGGTCTAGCAAACATCAATTAACCTTTAATTACTCAATCCTCAGTAATTAACCTCTTTGGTCTAGCAAGTTAACAGCCAATAATTTATGAAATCAATCAATTGCAACAACTATCAAACTCTTTGGTCTAGCAAGATAATGAAAAGAAACAACCAATTAATTTCATAATACGCCCAAGTAATTAAATACCAAGAAGAATAATCAATTAATCAAAAGATCAAATAACTCTAAGAATCATGACTATCTAAAACAATGTCAAATTACAATGAAACAACATTGTTCAAGAAAAAGAAAACAAAGTAAAAGAAAGCACGCATAGACAAGCCTCCTTCTTCTTCCTTTGAAGTCCTTCTTGTACAACTCTCATTGAATTGAAGAATTTCTCCTTTAATTTGAGTAATTTTCTATAATGATCAATGAATTCTCCATTTTCCCCTGTATTTTTCATCTATTTATAGGCTTAGGAAGTGCCCAAACTCGTAGGTGTAATGTTCTTGGCCGAGTAGAAGTTAGAAAGTACTAAAACTTCATAGATTACCAAAAACCGCATTGAAAAAATCAAGCACCGCCTTAACTTCAGGGTACAGTCGGCGCCACATAGGTTCTCGGAGCCGGCACCGGTTGTGTTCTGCTTCTCTACTTGTTTGCTGATTTTTCTCCAAATTTCACATGATGAAGACCAGAATGTAGCCGGCGCCGCCTTGACTCTTGGAGCTGGTGCCGGTTCCATTCTGTTTCCCTCTGTTTTGTCAATTTTTTCATCATTTCGAAGTTTGTGTAAACAGTGCATGGCCAGCGCCTGTTCTAGGGCCCTAGCTGGTGCCACCTCTCCTCTATTTAGTGACATTTTTGTTTTGTTTTACCCTAAAAATCTGAAATAATGAAAAAAAATACCTTTCTAATGGTAAAATCTCAAATATAAAGGAATATAACTAGTTATTGAACAAAATGTATTAAAAAAGAACCTCAAATAACTAGGAAAAATACGACTAATTTAGCCCCTATCATATTCTCCTACACATAGCTCTTTGCTTGTCCTCAAGAAAAGTATCAAGAACAAGTAGGAAAACACAAGGTTTAACTCACTTAATCAATTTCAAAACAATATCTTTAACGCTTCCTTCATTCAAGAACATAGAACACATGGTACTACATCTTTCACAACCAATGCAAGACTTGTGTTAGTGATAAATGACTTAGTAGAACAATCTCAATACTTCACAATATCCTCAAACCATTGGAAAGAATTTAGTTCAAAAAGAATATGCATTCCATATGCATAGTTTTCATACACTCTCTCCACTAATCCGAGACAACTCATGACTCTACTTAGATCAAGTAGGACTTTTAAGCTTGTAATGTACGGCTAAAGGCTTGTAATGTAGCTTATCAAGCGAAGGATATAGGAGAATCAAATAGCAAAGAAACTGAGAGTTAGCAAGAAAAGGATAAACAAAATGAATCAATAATTTCCAACTCTTCTTGCTCTCCTATTCCAAAAATCAATCAAACCATAACCTTATTCAGCAATTCCTATGCATTTCATGCAAATCCTTCACTTTTTTCTTTTTTTCTCAACTCTTCTTTATTTTTTTCCCCACAAGATCACTTAATTTTCCAGCAATGGTGTTAATTACTTTATATGAACTTAACTTTTACAGTTCAATCACCATCCATTTTGTGATCTTTCGTCTCACTTTTCCTTTCAAAAATTTTTCTCTTATTTTCACTCTTACTGCTGCTTTTCTTTTCTTTCTCAATTTCTTTCTTTCCATCTTTTCTAGCAGCTGTTTCTTTTCTTCTCTTGTTTTCAATCTCTCTTTTCTCTTTCTTCTCTTTCTTTTCTCTATTCAGCTCAACTCAGTATTGATACATGATTGAAAATAACAAGTCATGATCTTTCTCCACGTACTCCCCCCTCACATTCTCCTTCATGTATTTTCATCCATCAAGAGCATAAAGATTTGAAAAATCATTCAAACTCTCAGCAACAAGCAATGGACAAATATTGTGACGGGTTTTAAAGAAAGAAATCAATCATTTAGGCTCAAAATAGGCACTAGGGATAATATGAAAATAGGTAGGCTTGAAAAGGTCAAACTATCTAAAGAAGGCCTATTACCATCATCCCTAAATTAAATCATGATTGTCTTTCTTATTTCGCCTCGAGAGGTATTCAAGTAAGTTCTAGAATGCTCCATGAATTTTAGTAGAAAAATAGGTTTAAGAACAATGCAAAGCATTTGATCAAGAACTACTTCGTTCAAGTGCGTGCAAAAAGTCATGCATAAGCCATAAGTGATCTAGAACATATGCTCTATAATCCATCATAAAGACATGCATTAAAAATATAGCTTGAAATCTCAAAGAAAATTAGAAAAATTTTAAATTTTGGCTCAAAATTTGCTCCCAAGAAGGCAAAAGTATATGTATAAAAGACTTATCATGTATAAAAGACTTGTCAATCAAATCACTCCCCCACACTTAAACTATATATTGTCCTCAATGGCCAAATAAATATAACAAGAACAACAATACCATGGGACCAAAAATATAAAGGAGAAAAGATAAGAAAAACAAACTTCCATTCGGTTGTGCATTATGCTGTACAAGAATTGAATACTTGAAGAATAAGGCATTGGCAAAGTACCTAAAAAGAAAAATACAAAATAGCACACCAAAGCATAAAAACTAGAAAAGAAAATTAAAGCCAAAAAAAAGGAAAGAAAATAGTAGAGGATAGAAAACAACTGCCTCATGAGAAACCAGAAGTTTCTGCATTGTAGTGTCGAAGAGCATCTCGACCTGCTCGGGGTTGAAAGGACCTTCACCCATATAATGTTTGACATGATTGCCATTAACTTTAAAGGTGCCCCTAGTGGGGTGAGTGATTTCAAGGGTGCCAAAGGAGAATATCTTACTTACCGTGTAGGGTCCCCACCACCTTGATTTCAATTTCCCTGGAAAAAGTCTTAACCGAGAATTGAAGAGCAACACTTGATCGCCTTTCTTAAAGTTATGTTGTTGAGTGATATGCTTATCATGCCACCTTTTGACCTGCTCCTTATATTGCAGTGAACGATCATAAGCCTCCGCCCGTAATTCTTCCAAGGCGAATAGCTAAAGCGCCCTGGACTTACCAGCTGACTCAAGATCAAGGTTAACAAGTTTAATAGCCCAATAAGCTTTATGCTCAATTTCAACAGGTAAGTGACAAGCTTTGCCATAAACTAATCGAAACAGAGTCGTGCCAATTGGTGTCTTAAAGGCTATCCTATATGCCTAAAGAGTGTCGTCTAATTTTAAGCTCCAATCCTTCCGAGTGTGGTTAACAATTTTTTTTCCAAGATTCATTTAAGTTCTCTATTAACCACTTCGACCTGTCCACTTATTTGGAGGTGATAGGGTGTGGCCAACCTATGGGTCACACCTAGGTGTTTGAGAACTCTTTCCATTTGTGCATTACAAAAATGAGTCCCCCTATCACTAATGAGCACTTTAGGCATACCGAACCGGGTGAAAAGTTTTTTTAGAAATTTTACCACAACCCTTGCATTATTTGTGCGTAAAGCTTGGGCTTCTAGCCATTTAGAAACACAATCCACTGCCACCAAAATATATTTATTCCCCAAAGAACTAGGAAACGATCCCATAAAGTCTATTCCCCAACAATCAAACACTTCACAAGCTTGAAAATTTTGTAATGGCATCTCATTAGATTTAGAAATGTTACTTGTACGTTGACACCTATCACAACTTTGGACAAACCTGTGGGCATCTTTGATCAATGCGGGCCAATAGAATCTGGAATCGAGCACCTTTCATGCAGTGTTGTTGGCTTGGTAGTGGCCTCCAGGAAGTCCTTCATGACAACATCTTAGAATATCCTGTCCTTCCCTAGAGTCCATGTATCTACGAATGATTTGGTCCGCATAACACTTAAACAAATATGGATCTTCCCAAAAGTAATGCCACACTTCGGAGAGAAATTTCTTCTTTTATTGCATCGTGAGGTCTTTTGGAGTAATTCCTGCAACTAAGTAGTTAGCAAAGTCGGCGAACCATGGGGTGTTTGGAATCTCACCTTCGATAAGCAAGAGTTGCTCATTTGGAAAAGTGTCATCAATGTCTTCTTCTATTAAGGATTCCAAATTTGGATTATCCAATCTTGACAAGTAATCCATAGCCAAGTTTTCTGCACCTTTTTTGTCCCTAATTTCCAAATCAAATTCGGAATTTATCAAAGGCAAACACTATGGCAAGCAGTTCTTTCTCTGTTGTTGTGTAGTTTTCCTGTGCATCCGTTAAAGTCTTGCTTGCATAGTATATCGATTGGAAGTGCTTATTCCGTCTTTGTCCCAATACTGCACCAATTGCAAAATCACTTGCATCGCACATTAGTTCAAAGGGAAGAGACCAATCAAGTGCAATTAGAATAAGTGAATTAATCAACTTTTCCTTAAGTATGGTAAAAGCGTTGAGACATTTCTCATCAAAATGAAACACAGCATCCTTTTCAAGTAAAGAGGTAAGAGGTTTTGAAATTTTTGAGAAGTCTAAGATAAACCTCCTGTAGAAACCTACATGGCCAAGAAAGCTTCTTATGGCTTTTACTGAAGTAGGAAGAGGTAGCTTCTCAATTGCTTCAATTTTTGCTCTATCAACCTCGATACCCTTTCTTGAAATTTTATGCCCCAACACAATACCTTTTTGTACCATAAAGTGGCACTTTTCCCAGTTAAGCATGAGGTTAGTCTCTTCACATCTTGTTAGCACCTTTTCAAGATTATATAAGCACAAGTCAAATGAATCACCAAAAACTGAGAAATCATCCATAAATATCTCCATGATGTCCTCCAGTCCTTCAAATATAGCTGTCATGCACCTTTGGAATGTTTCGGGACCATTGCAAAGGCCAAATGGCATCCGACGATATGCAAAAGTACCATATGGACACGTAAAAGTGGTTTTTTCTTGGTTCTCCGGAGCTATGGGAATTTGTAGGTAGCCAGAAAATCCATCTAAGAAACAATAATACTCATGTTTGGCTAACCATTCCAATATTTGGTCAATAAAAAGAAGAGCAAAGTGATCTTGTCTAGTGGCTTTGTTTAGCATCCTATAATCTATGCAAAACCTCCAACCCGTGACCAATCTCATAGGGACTAACTCATTTTTATCGTTTGGGCTCACCGTCATTCCTCCTTTCTTTGGTATCACTTGAGTAGGACTCACCCAAACATTATCAGAAATAAGGTAAATGATGCCTGAATCTAAGAGCTTAAACCACCTCACCTTTTACCACTTCACTCATATGTGGGTTCAATCTACGTTGGGGTTGCACTATGGGTTTTGCACATTCTTCCATCAGGATCTTGTAAGTGCAGAAGGATGGACTAATGCCCTTAATATCAGTAATCTTCCAAGCTATAACTCCCTTATATTTTCCCAAAATACTTACCAGCTTGGTCTTTTGTTCTGGATCGAGATCTTTAGCAATGATGACAGGCAATTTACGTCCTGTAGACAAGAACATGTATTCCAAATGCTCGGCCAGGTCTTTTAAGTCCAATTCGGGAGGATCTTCTATGGATGATTTCATTCTCCCTAAACTGCTTTTCTCAATTTCCAAATTCTGCATCACATCCTCATTGTGAAAGTCCTCCAAATATGCCATTGATGTTTCCATCAACTCCTCCTTAATGGATTCCTGCATCAACTCAAAAATAGGTTCATCGAGAATATCAACTCTTAAACAAGAATCATCAGAAGATAACGAGTGTTGCATGCTCTTGTGGATTTGAATTACTACTTCTTCATCCCTAACCCTAAGTGTCAACCTCTCCCCATGAACATCGATTAACGCTTTTGCTATAGCTAGGAAGGGTCTACTCAAGATTAAAGGGACTTTGGAATCTTCATCCATATCAAGAATAACAAAATCCACGGGAAATATGAATTTATCAAATTACAAGCACATTTTCTATTTTGCCCCTAGGATATTTGATAGATTTATCAGCGAGTTGAATACTTATCCTAGTGGGCTGTGGTTCTCCTAGGCCTAACTTTTTAAATGTTTTATATGGCAATAAATTAATGCTAGCACCTAGGTCAGCTAATGCATTACATACATGAAGAGTGCCAATTAAACATGGGATAGAGAAATTCCCTAGATCATTTTCTTTATGTGGCAAATTTAGTTTGTCCTGCAAGATGGCTGAGCATTCTTCATTGAGGACCACTATAGACAACTCTTCCAATCGTTTTTTGTTGACGAGCATGCTTTGAAAAAACTTAGCGTATTTCGGCATGTGAATTAAAGCTTCATTAAGGGGGATGTTTATGTGCAGTTATTTAAATACCTCAAGAAATTTGTCGAATTGGGCATCCTTTCGGGCTTTGTGTAAACGGGTACAATACAGTATGTTAGGCTGAAAAGGAGGCTTTTCGGGAGATGGACAGGGGGTAGCCGGTGCCAGTTCCAGTGCTTCAGTCAGCGCCGGTTCAATTCTGGGTAGCTGGGTCTTGGGGTTACCGGATAGCCGGCGCCGGTTTTCTTCTTCCAGCTGGTGCCGGTTACCAACTGGACTGTCTGGTAATTCTTTTCCACTTTACAATATGACAACAGTTGTTTCCTGAATGGCTATTGGGGTTAGTTTGTGAGATTTTATCACCACATCCGTCAAAATCCAAATTTGTCATTTCATGCTGCTAGTCATTGCTTCAAATTTCTCAAATGTGGAATCGATGTCTTGGAAACGCCTCGTGACATGAACATCAAATTTTCCAATTAAGGTATTAAGCTCTACTGATTTTAGTTCTATGAGTGTCATCTTAGGAATGCAATAGAGGTACTGCCCCTCATTAGACTTCCTCGGATTCCAATTCACCATTTCTCCTACACATAGAAGCGAGTTAGATACAGAATTCCTGATAAAAACACATTACAAGGTTACAAAGTTAGTAAATCAATCATAATGAAAGTTAGTAGGTTATGTTAGGTTACAAGGATGTCCAAGAATGTATGAAATACAAAAGATAGCAACTTTTTGCAAAAGAACAATTACACATAACTTGCATATTTATATATTTACAAGGTTAAATCAACAAAATCCAAGTTTTCATGCTATCGCTCCCCGGCAACGGCGCCGAAAACTTGATGTTAAATCAAGTTTTTCAAAAACACCTCTATGATGAAATAGAAAAATATCCTAATCCCCGGCAACAGCACCAAAAACTTGATGCGTATTTATTTGGGTATAAAAATCATTCAAAAACTCAGCACATTCGCAATCAAGTTTAAATTAAAACGTCCAACCCAAATCACACATATGAGCAAGCGTACTCTTCATTAACTGAGCATAGGGTTCAAACGAGTGTCGATCCTCAAGGAACAAGTAGACATTAATTACCTTTCTTTCATTGTTTAACCGACTCGATAAAGTGAAAAACAAATAAAATAAAATAAAATAAAAGACAAATAAAAATATATGCATGTCAAGGATATAGAATTATGTAACTCAAACCATTGTTTAGACAAACATGATCTCAAATGACCTAACCATTATCATTACTAATTCCTCTCTTGGCACCATGAAGAATAAAGGTAAATTAGCATCACTTGGTCTGTCTCAACTAATTACTATCTTCTAGATAAATTAGCATCACTTAGTCTATCTTAACTAATTCATCCAAAAGATGCATTAAATACAATCCTTGATTAAATTTTCTTGGTCTGGCAAATTTAAAACATGAAATTAATTAATGAATCCTTAGTCTAGTAAACATCAATTAACCTTTAATTACTCAATCCTCAACAATTAACCTCTTTGGTCTAGCAAGTTAACAGCCAATAAATATGAAATCAATCAATTACAACTACCATCAACCTATTTGGTTTAGCAAGTTAATAAAAAGAAACAACCAATTAATCTCGTAATACGCCCAAGTAATTAAAGACCAAGAAGAACAATCAATTAATCAAAAGATCAAATAACTCTAAGAATCATGACTATCTAAAACAATGTCAAATTACAATGAAACAATTAACATATCATTGTTCAAGAAAATGAAAACAAAGTAAAAGAAAGCACTCATAGACAAGCCTCCTTCTTCTTCCTTTGAAGACCTTCTTGTACAACCTTTATTGAATTAAAGAATTTCTCCTTTGATTTGAGTGATTTTCTATGATGATCAATGAATTCTCCCTTTTCCCTTGTGTTTTTCATCTATTTATAGGTTTAGGAAGTGCCCAAACTCGTAGGTATAATGTTCTTGGCCGAGTAGAAGTTGGAAAGTACTAAAACTCCATAGATTACCAAAAATCACGTAGAAAAAATCAAGCACCGCCTTAACTTCAGGGCACAGCCATTGCCGCGTAGGCTCTCGGAGCTGGCGCTGGTTGTGTTCTGCTTCTCTACTTGTTGGCCGATTTTTCTCCAAATTCCACATGATGAAGACCAGAATGTAGCCGGCGCTGCCTTGACTCTTGGATCCGGCACTGGTTCCACTCTGTTTCCCTCTATTTTGCCAATTTTTTCGTCGCTTCGAAGTTTGTGTAAACAGTGCATGGTCGGCGCCGATTCTAGGGCCCTAGCCGGCGCCGCCTCTCCTCTGTTTTGTGATGTTTTTATTTTGTTTTATCCTTAAAATCTGAAATAATGAACAAAATACCTTTCCAATGGTAAAATCTCAAATATGAAAGAATATAACTAGTTATTAAACAAAATGTATCACAAAAGAACCTTAAATAACTAGGAAAAATATGACTAATTTAGCCCCAATCATGTGTCTTTTCTTCTCTATTTTTCTTGTGTAATTTCTCTTCTCATCTAACTCCTCTCAAATGTAACTCGAGATTTCTATATCTGAATTTTAAGTAATTAGATTACATATGTTAGATTGGATTAGAATTTATTACAAGACCAAAAAGAGGATGGTAAGGTTTTCTTCCTATATCATGCCTGAATACTTAGGATTGGCCAAATTAATTTCGTTTGTGGCTCAAGCAAATTAATATAGTAAATTCCATAACTAAATCATGTTATTATTATTTTGTGATGTATGAATCTGATGGTATTATGCATGCAATGTATGAAATGCAAATATCACAAATCCCTCAATTAATATTAAACCTAATATCTTCCATTAATATAGTAGGAATAAGAGTCCTTTTTCGAAATCAGGTTGTTGGGCTAACATAAGCCTACTTGACATCAGGCATATTCATGCTATGGAATTTTAAATTCCTGATTAATGAGTTGGGTTTAACTAATTTCTTTATCCCTGTTGGGCTAACTCAAAAATAAAGAAAATTAGAGGCAGGGTTAGGTTAGCTTTAAAAAGCTTTAAGATTAAAATATGTTAATCACCTAATAATCCAATAATTACATTTGATTTAATTGGTATTAGATACCTACTATTAAATTTAAGGGTGGCTTGTTGGGAAAACCCAAGGTCATTCTTAAGGAATTTGGATATTGATCCACTAGGAAAGCTTCCAACGGGCTTTCTCGAATCAATAGTGGGGGCTATTAGTTTGAGTAAAGTAGTGAAATAATTATGCATTTTTATTAAAGACCTTTATAGATGCTTACTCGATCATTTTACATCTTCAAGAGTTGCTTGATGTGCAAGCTAAAATAGAGAGATATGAGATCTCAAAATAACTGTTCCGTTCTAAGATGGTTGAGGGTACTTCTGTGGCCACTCATGGGCTAAAGATGCCGGGCTTAATTGAGAAGCTTAGGTCTCTTAGGTTTGTGATGGGCAATAAATTAAGTATTGACTTAATTATGCAATCGTTGCCTAGTAATTTTTCATAATTTGTGATTAACTATCAGATGAACAAGATTGAGTCCACAATACTTGAGCTGATCAATCTTTCCAAAACTGTGGAATCCTTCGTGAAGAAGGAATCCAATGCAATCATGTTGGTAAAATCATTCTCTTCTAAGAAAAAAGTTCCTAAGAAGAAGAAGAAGGCTCCTACTAAGCCCAGAGATGGTGTGAAGAAGAAAGACGCAACCACCAAAGGCCCATACCATTACTATGGAAAGATGGGCCATTGGAGGTGCAACTGCAAAGCCTACCTGGAGACCATTAAAGAAAAGGAGTAAGAGAAGTTTGGGGACACTTCTACTTCTACTCCTGGTATATTTATGACTGAGATTAATGCTGCTTTTAGAAATAAGATATGGGTACTAGATACCAGATGTGGATTTCATTTATGCAATAACTTGCAGGGACTAAAGGATAGCAGAAGGCTTGGGAAGGGTAACGTAGACCTACGTATTGCAAATAGAGCAAAAGTTCCTACATTTGCTGTGGGGACTTACAAGCTACACCTACCTTCTAGAATAGTTTTAGAACTACAAAACTGTTATTATGTACCACTTCTATTTAAAAATATTATCTCAATTACATGTTTAGACTTGTATAGATTTCATTTAATTTTTCAGAATAAACGTTCTTTTTCATTGAATAATTATTTATTATAGTTCTGCAACTTTGGTTAATGGTTTATATGTTCTAGATGTAGATAATTTAATTCTCAATATAAACAATAAGAAACTAAGAAAAGATAACTCAATCTTATCTTATTTGTGGCATTGTTGTTTAGGCTATATAAATGAGAATCGTGTTTCAAAGGTATACAGACTTGGTGACTTAGGATCATTTGATTATGAATCATATAGCACATGTGAATCTTGTTTACTTGGTAAAATGGTTAAAACTCATTTTTCTGGAAAAGGGGAAATGGCTAAACAGTTTTTAGAACTTACACTTAGTGATGTATGTGGTCGAATGTCTATACAAACTAGAGGAGGTTATCACTATTTCATAACCTTTATCGATGATTTTTCATGACATGGGTATTTGTATTTAATGAAACATAAATCTAAAGCCTTTCACAAGTTCAAAGACTTCAGGAATGAAGTAGAGAAATAACTTAGGAAAAGTATCAAGACTCTAAGATCTGATTCAAGAGGTGAATACTTAAACTAAGATTTTTATAGTTATCTTAGAGATAATGGGATATTATCTCAATGGACTCCCCCATATACATTTAACATAATGGTGTATCTGAGAGAAGGAATCAAACCCTTCTAGACATGGAATAGACCATGATGGCTTTAACTTTAAGATCCTTACTAAAGATAACAGCGGAAGCATATCAATACCGGGTGTCACCCCATCCAGTTTCCCAGACAAGGGGTCTTTATAACGAAAACAACAAAGTGTATACACACACACACACACACACACACTCTAAGGAGAAAAGTTTATTCAGAACTCAACATTTTTGGAAAATAACTTTTGATCCTTGAAATTATTTTATTGGCCTGATCACCTATGGAATGAATTGATTGGCTCTGAAAAGCCTATATGAATGGTAATCTGACTTGTGAGTCAATGGAATCAAATTCTGCAAAGTGTTATTTGCCCCAAAAATGTTTTGATTGAAAATCCTTTGGGATCAGATAACTCTCTGGCCTGATAAGTCAGAAGAGGTTGATAGGGGTGACATTGAGTACTCAATGAGGACTTTAATCTTTGTACTAGCCTACGTTAGAGTTAGATTACCCTAGTAAGCTGGCCTAGTTCTAGGGATTATCTTACTCCGAACGGGATAATAGGATATTGAGATGAGTCATCCTGGCTAGCTGTCTAGAGTTTAGCAATTGTTGTGCTTTGTGTGCACTTTGTGATTTGGGTTATTTACGGGCTGGGCTGGACACTTAGAGTTGTTCGAACCCCATGTTACCTCGATGGTGATTGACGTCAAGATTAGGACCCCTGGCTTACAGTACCAAGTAAAAGATTATGTGTTGTATGCACTGTTGAAGTAAAAGATTGTTCATGCTTTAATCATCCATTAAGGTTTCCAAGCTAATTATGAAGTTCATTCGAGCCCAAAATGGCGCAAAACAATTCTTGCTCAAATAAACCTTAAATGTATTGAGGGATTTCGAAAATAGCATAAAACATAGAATTTCACTGAAAAGTGAAGCAAACTGGCTTTCAAAAGGTTTTAGAAATCAAAGGGACTCACCTCGTGTCCTAATTAACTCATTTCGTTCACGGCCATTTAGTCTCCATCTCTACCGTTTCTAATCTTCCGTTGGCCTTTGTATCAATATACGTACATCAAACACCATTTTTGGGTCAATTCGTATTCGGTCAAAAAATAGCCGACGTGCCCGACAGGTAGCAGACTTCTAACAGATATTTAGCCGACGAAGGCCGACGGTTAAGGAAAACGTTCGAATTTCGTTCACGGCATTTTTTTGTCGTTTGTTCGATTCTTTCATTTTTATTTTTCCACATCCCTTCTCCTTTCATATACAAGGGATTCACCTCATATTTTTCAATTATTTCATCCAAGATCACACAAGTAATCATCCTTAAGTTCATCCACTTTCTTCTAAGCAAAATTCTGAAATTTTGCTTATTTGACACATGATTTTGTTTTGGACATAACTTTCAATCCACAACTCCAATTTGACTCTATGATATACCAAAATGACCGTAAGACTCTTAAATTTAATTTGATATAAGACTTTTTTAGAGTTCTACTTCCCCTGATATGATACTAGGCAAAAATTGCCCCTGTAGTTTTACCTCAATTCCACTATTCTTGCTCTCCTTTGTTCGTCTTTAGTCTTTAACACCTTGGAACTATTAATTCGTTCAATTCTCCTTCAAATCATCTTTAATTCAGTAATTTCCATATTCCAATAGCTCACAATAGTCATATTTACTTAACACAAATTCATCTATTCTAATCAAAGGCTAGTATAATCCTATTTTCCAACCAAGTAAATTCCATTTTTACCCTACTTTGATCATTTCTTCCTCCACCAAAAACTACCCTTCAAACCACCACAATTATTCAGTTCTTCCTTTCACAAAACATTATCCATAAATCTCCTAGGCAGTTGAAATACACAAGCATACATAAGGTTCATATACAAAGTTCACAAACCCTAACTCTGATCCAAAATCAAGACATGAAAATCATGTTTTCATGTTAAAACTCATACCAAAATAATCACCGTAATGAGAACTATAACTTTAATTCTTGAAGCATAGACTTTTACCATGTATATGGGATCTCATGGCTTGATTTTGCTCCAAGAACACATACTTCTTTCTTTCTCTCTCCTTTTTCTTTTTCTCCCTATTTTTCTCTAGCTTTTCTTTCCTTTTCTTTCTCTCTTCTTTCTTTACTCCTTATGCATGAATTTCTTGCTGAAATTCAGCTCCCCACCACCATTCTTGGTCCAAATTGGTGACCATTTGGTCACAAATTGTGTGCAATCCGCCACGTGTCGTAATTTCATTCGTCCACTAATTTTTTTAATTTATATTGTAAAGCTTATTTGATAAGTTTTATCTTGTATGAATTCTCATACAACCTCTCATAATCTGACACATGTCCCTATCCACCAATCACATAGCTCCACACGTCCATGTTTTACCCGCATTTCTAATTTTTCTCAGAAATGACCAAAATCGGGTCCGAAACGGAAAATTATTTTGTTTTACTATTCAACTCAAAAAATTCCACTGAATCCATTGGTAATACCCAAATTCTTCAATTCTTTCATGGTTTGGTCAAATTAATGGTCAAAGTCATGAGCGCAATCAAAATGACTAAAATGCTTTGGTGACCCGGATAGCATAATTCACACCAAAACATATGTTTCATCGCATGGATAAATTTCTCTTTTCAGTGTACCCTCAAATTCTTATTTTATTAACAATAGTAGCTTTCTGAAGATTTAGAGTATGGGTAGAATAAATTCAATAATTACATCTAGGTCCTGACAAAATATTATTATACCAAAATATTCGTCTTATTACACCTATCAATTTTTATTCAAGGCATCAATAGAAATTTTCATCCTATTACAAATGCTAACTAATCAAAAGTAAAAATGTGGGGTGTTACATTTGCAGACTTACCAATAGCATTTTAGGGATGCGTATTAGAGACTTCTGTTTATATTCTAAATAGAGTTTCCATAAAAAATGGTTGACACTACCCCATTTGAGCTATTCTTTGGTAAGAAACCAAAGTTATCTCACTTGAGGGTAGAAGGATGTCCTGCCTTTGTTAAAAGGCCACTGTCCGACAAACTTGATAGTAAATCCAACAAATTTTTGTTTATGGATATCCGAAAGAATCTTTCAAATATTACTCCTACCTCCATTCTGAAAATATAGTATTTACTTCAAAGCATTCCACCTTTTTAGAGAAGGAGCACAGGTTCAAAGGGGATAGTGAGAGTAAAATTAAACTTGGCAAAGTTCAAGAAGAAAAAGCAAAAAAGGATCAATCATCTGATCCCATATATATTGATAGAATAGATGAACCTTCGACTACACAAGAACCTCGTAGGTCGAGTAGGATATGTGCGACACCTGAGATATATAAATTTCTCATAAATGAACCCAACGATGTATTATGAATATATGAAGATAAGCCTACTACTTACAAGGAAGTTCTAAATAACTTAAAATCTAACAAATAGCTTGAATCCATGAAGTCAGAGATAAATTCCATGTATGACAACCAAGTATGGACTTTGGTTGATCCACCCAAAGGATTAAAAGCTATTTTGTGCAAATGGGTTTTCAATAAGAAAACTAACATAGATGGTAATGTAGTTACCAATAAAGTATGACCAATTGCTAAGGGTTATCGTTAACAATATGGTATTGACTATGATGAAACCTTCTCACCAGTTGCTATGCTAAAATCCATCATAATTCCCCTAGCAATTGTCGCTTATTGTGATTATAAGGTCTAGCAAATGGATGTGAAAATAGCTTTTCTAAATAGAAACTGACTGAGGAACTATATACAATAAAACCTGAGGGTTTTACATCCAATAATAGCATAAAAGTGTGCAAGCTACAAAGGTCCATTCATGGGCTTAAGCAAGCTTCTAGGAGTTGGAACATCTATTTTGATGAAACAATCAAAGAGTTTGGTTTATTCAAAATATGAATGAACCTTGTGTATATAAGAAGGTTAATGGGAATATAGTTATTTTCTTTTTGTTTTATGTAGATAACATATTGCTAATAGGAAACAATGTACATGTTCTTCAATCAGTAAAAGTTTGATAATCTAAGAAATTCTCCATAAAGACCTTGGAGAAATAACCTATATTCTTGGAATAAGGATCTATAGGGATAGATAAAAAAGATTGCTAGGTCTTTCACAGTCTACATACATAGATAAAGTGCTAAAGATGTTTAGCATAGATCAAACCAAAAAGAGATTCTACCTAATGTCTCATGAGCTAAGCCTTTCAAAGTCAATATCTCCTAAGACAAAAGTTGAAAAGGATCACATGAGTAGGATTTCAAATGCTTCAACAGTTGGATCCATCGTGTATGTTATAATATGTACTAGGTTCGATGTATCTTGTGCTACCAGTTTGAGGAGCAGATACAAATCTGACCCTTGTGAGGGTCATGGGGCGGCTGTGAAGAATATGCTTAAGTACTTGTGAAGGGATAATGATACATTCTTAGTATATGGAGAAGGTGATTTGAATATGAATGGGTGTACTGATGTCAGTTTTCAATCTAATAAAGATGATTTCAAATCAATGTTTGGCTACATGTTTAGGTTGTATGGAGGGACAATAAGTTGGAAAAGTTTCAAACAAAATACTATTACTGACTCCACAACTGAAACTGAGTACATAACCATTTCTGAAGCAGTTAAGGAAACTGTTTGGATCAAGAATTTCGTGATAGAACTAGGAGTGGTCCCTAGCGTTGTTGATCTAATATCTTTGAATTGTAACAACAATAGAGTTATTGCGCAAGTAAAGGAGCCACGGTCCCACTAGCAATCCAAACATGTACTAAGACACTATCACCTGATGCAGGAGATCATAGAAAGACAAGATGTAAAGATAGAGAGAGTTCTCACGGATGGGAACATAGTTGACCCACTTACTCAAGTACTATCCTAAAAGAAACATGATAGACATATTGAGTCATTCAGTATTAAATACATGAATGATTGGCTCTAATGCAAATAGGAGTTTGTTAGTGTTTTGACATAGAGACAATCACATGTATTTTGTATATTACAAATTTATTTAATAAGACAAGGCATTCTTTATTTTTCAGTTTGTTTTATTTATATTTCACTACTAATAGACCAAGAAACCCAATACGTCACACACAATAGAGGATTAAGGACTTGAAAAGTTATTTAGTAACATAATTGGGTTAATTGCGAGAAGAAGAAGCTTCTGTGGCCAAATTATAAATAGTTATATTTACAAGCCAAAACATAATTATGTGAACTTATGGGTTTTGAACATAATTACTAAAAACTAAATTGTTTCGGATTCTAAAAGGATGCATAGACATTATACGAGATAATAGATGTTGCATTTTTTTTCCAGTGGGTTGTTTTAACATAGAAAAAGAAACATTCTTTTGCTGTATTTTCTTCTTTTTCTTCTTCTATAACCCCTGCCACTTATCGATTCTTGCTAGCACTAGAATTAGCTGGTCTTGGTGAATCCTCTTGTGGATACTATTGGAGATAAACCTAGTATTTATTTGTGGTGGCAGTGATTGAAGAACGAAGAAGACAAACATTGGTTGGACAATTGCTGGATCGTGCCATCAACAGACAAGAAAATTTTTGTTTACAAAGAGAGTATTGTAGGTAATTTTCTTACCTTTTCTTTGGTCCATTCTTCACATATATGGTGATCCGAAGGGTAGTTTCACGTTTTAATTCCGCCGGTAATGTGATTGCATGATCGCAAGACTTTAACAGTTCATGGATGAATAAGGAAGTTGTAAAGCTTTATGAAATTCTTTCATTTATGTGGAAAGAAAGGAATAAAGATGTGAGTGATGTATGTATTTGAAAAAAAATGCTATCTCAAGAAGAAATATGGAAAACTAAGAAAGTAGTAATTTGCTTATATTAGTATTTCACAGTTGAGAATCTTAGCATGCTAAACTGAGTATATAATGATCCTGGATGGAGGCGATTCGCGTTAAGGATTCAATGAAAGCTAGGATAATATATTTTAGTATACCAAAGTAGGACCTGAGGTGAGTCGCACTTGTTTTACAAACCCTATTTTATGCCAGTAAAATTATATTTTACTAAGAAATGTTCTATGAATCCTTTTGGTTTCTCGGAATGAGAATATGGCTTTCTTGAGAAAGAAATTACATCATGCTATGTTAGATTTGAATGAACACATCGATTTCATTATTGGAATTATTTATAATAAGTAATTGATTCCTAAAGAATAGCAATGAGGTTGAGGAACCATTGTGTTTTCCTAAACAAGATATGGTTTTCCTAAATGAGGAATGGTTTTTCTGAACAGGAAATTTTTGGAAAATTTTGGAAACAATATTTTCTACAAGGAATTTTGGACCACTTAAATTATGAATAATTCTTAGGTACAAATGTATACCTAGAAGGCTTTCTTCTCATTAATTATGAGACGAAATAATGTTTTGGCTAGGAAATCATAAATATTCCTTTTTATTGTAAGGATTTTTTGGGAAAATATGAGTTATGAATATTATGGAATTATAATTAGAATTTCTTGAATTATATTCTTCATTTTGGATTAGAATTTTAGAATTCCTAAATAATACTCTTTTTGAAATCGAATATTTTTCAATGAAGAAAATGCCCTTGCAAACTTATTTTATCATAAGAAAAGGACTTTTTATCCTTTTTTGCTATGGTTTTGGAGAACAATCTCTCAGTATGATATTAAATTTGGAAAACGGTATTTTTAACCCAAAAAATTATTTTACTAGTATTCCTTTAGGAATAAGATAATTAATTAGCCTTGTGAGCCAATGTGATTAATTAACTGGTTTTGTGAGCCAGTAGGATAAACTTCTAGAAAATGATATTTTGGCCCAGAAAATGTTTTATTTGGAATTCCCTCAGGAATGTGGTGTTGATACTAGTCAAGTGAACTAATGAAGACGTTGAGTACTAAGAAAGGATTTTGATCTTTGTACTAGCTCATGTTAGAGATAGACGATCCCAAGTAACCTTGCACAGTTCTGGGGATTCTCTTACTCCAAACAGGGTGCTGGACATTGAGATAAGTCATCCTAGCTAGCCGTTTAGTAGTTGGAAATTGCCTTTGCCTTATGTGCACGTTATTTTGGGTTGTTCACGGATACTAGGCAGGGACACCTAGGGTGCTCAACCCCTTTCCTTGCTGCCTCAATGGTGAGTGATGTCACCCCTGGCTTAAGATAGCATATTGGGCAACAAGATTGATAGATGAACAATTTTATTTCTACACAAGTTGAACAATTTATTTTTTCAGTCATTTACTTTTTGTCTTTGATTAATTTCTAATACTTGCCTAAGCTTACTTCTCTATTATGCTTATTATCTATCTAACGACTTTTGATTGCATATTACTTCTCCTGCCGCTATGCTTCTTTTTTATTGATGACAAAGGGGGAGAAAGAAAGTGACAGTGAATATTATGGGTAACAGTGAATATTATAGGTGGCAGTGAATATTATTGGGGAGAAAGAAAAGAAAAAATGAAACTGTTGTGAAAATGTTAGTCTATGAATACTATGGTCTACATTATGGTCTGCATGACTATTATATGTTGTTTAATGCATTCTCTGGGAAGAAAGGAAATGTTATTTGCCTGCATGCATTAACTGATAAGGATAGAATTTTAGGTCTGCATATGACTGACAATTTACATGTTGTTATGGGTTCTGCATAATAGTCTGATATAGATTATACATGACTGATGATTTTGTATAAACTGAATTTTGAGAATGACTTCTGTTTTGAAATTGGACTGATCTGTGAAAGAACTACTATGATAATTGCAACTAATTAGAAAATTGAAATGCCAGTTACTGAATTTCAAGAAACTACATAAACTATTATGAACTACATGAACTATTTCTGGCATGAACAGTTATGCATTGATATCAAATTTGAACTGTTAAGAAAATCATTGATATGATTTACTGTTTACCAAAATTTTATAAAACCCCCCTCTGTTTGTGACGCTCATTTTTATGATAATTGTATTTTTTAGACTAGATTCTATGATAAGATTTTCGTGCATTAAGTCAGGGGGAGGTTTGGACTCAGAAATTTTGAATCCAAAACAAATGTTCTTATACGCTGTTTTACTGAATTGGAAAATGTTTTGGACATCCAAAATCCCTATCCAAATGAAATTATGAAAAAACTAGTTCTTCCAAAAACATTTTGGATACACTTTTTGGCTGAACAAATCGTTACTTCTTCTCATTCCTCTTATGTTCGAAATAGTCACAATAAGCATATATTTAGGGGGAGCATTTTAGTATTTTATCTCTATCAAATCATTCTGAATATTTATATAGAGATCAGATATGCTTTAGGATCATTGAGATATGTTTACAAATTTTTTATCATAAAGATCTCTATGCGACCTATACTGTAAGATTACATTTATTTGTTTAACATATTCTCTCTATTTACATATCAAATGTGTCATGTTTGTCATCACTCAAAAAGGGAAAGATTGTTAGCCCTAAGGATTTTCTTCTATGTTTTGATTTATGACAAACGTTGATGTGGACTAACTTATTAATTTCCTGTGATAGGACATGGTTAATCTTTATTCTTCTAAAGTCTTCAGATAAGAATTGTTGACAACCTCTTCATTACTGATTTCAAGATTAGAAGATCAAATGAGAAAATCAGAGTATGAGAAGTTATATATCATGGAAGCTCTTTATGAAGAATGATAGACTAGGAAGTGTTATTAAGGTATATTTATTAATTCATATGTCTTCTTATCTTTTGATTCATTTAACTTTACCTTGAAGCTTTAAATGAGATGATTTTCAAAGTTTTTAAAATTCACAGAATTTTGTAGGGAACAGTTTGAATCCAAAAGGTTCATCTAAAATCCTGTAAACCGAGCTAAAAATTTTCTATCAGGAATGTGCCATTTTGGACTTAACTTTTGGATGCATCTTCGTCCAAAACTTGAGACCAAAACTCGGATGAGTTTAAACAGAAAAATTTATTGCCGTTTTTTTATGACCATTGGCGCTCCATTTTTTGGCTCTATAAATAGCCCTTAAAGCAAGATTAGAAGTAGGATTTTTGAAACATTAATCTTAAAAACCTTATTGCTCAATACTTTCAAAAATCTCCTTTTATCTATCTTCAAAGTGAGTTCATTGTGTATCAAAGATAAAAGTAATTTGTGACTTGTATCCGAGAAAACATTTACTCAATTAAGTGAGCTTATCTATGTTCTATTGATTTTCAAATCTCTATTTTAGTGTAAGGTTGTGGTGTAAAACCCATAGGGGTGAGCCTTGTGTTGGTGTTTGTTCAAGGTTGTGGTGTAAAACCCATACGGGTGAGCCTTGTTTTGTGTGTGTTCAAGGTTGTGTGGTAAAACCCATTGGGGTGATCCTTGTTTTGTGTTTGTGTCAAGGTTGTGGAGTAAAACCTAGTGAAGTGATCCTTGATGTGTTTGAGAGGTTATAGAAAATCTAGTGTGGTGATCCTCTCTTGTATGTGATTCGGTTTCATTAAGTGAGGTTAATAAAATAGGGTTGAAATTCCTTAAGTGTGAGGTTTAAGGTAGTGGACATAGATCATTGTTGATCGAACCACTATACATCTTTTGTCTCATTTTATTCAATGGTTCATGTACTGTCTTTTTATGATCTTTCACTGTCTAAATCTGAATATACAACTACGAGTACTTGGATAACTTTCTATGCATCTATAAAGTCAATCCAAGTATCTTGGTGATCATTCTTGTTTAGCATTTTAGACAATTCGAAAAAATTATTTTTGCTTTCCAAAAACCTTATTCACCCCCCTCTAAGGTTTTTCAGTATGTTTGTATATATTGTATATTTAGTTATTTAATTTTATTAACCTAATGTTAATGTGAAATATATGTACTAATAGTATTTTTAATTTGATGGTTTTTACGTTAATAATTTTGAGTCTCTATTAACTCTTTTTATTTTCAAGTTTGGACTTTTTGCTTATTAACACCAACACGATATTTTGGGCTAACTAATTTATTTTTTTTTATTTTTTTTTTACTCTTATGATTATTATTTTAATGGTAGTTTAATATTTAATTTATGCAATCTTGTTTTAAATGTAATGTGTTCATTCATTCCATTAGGATAGTTTTTAGTCAATTAAAAAAAAAAAAATTGGGGCAGAATTGACCTGGCGCCAGGCCTGAAAATGGCCCAGGCGCTGGTCCAGCACTGCTCGATAGAACATAAAAACAAAAGGGGCCAAATTCTTCCGATTTTGTCTTTTTCTTCCTTTTTCCTTTTTTTTTTTTTTTTACTTTTATTTTTTTTTTCTCTTGTTTGTTCACATGAAGCACCTACCCCCCCCCCCCCCACCAAATTCCTTTCTTTGTGGTTTGTTTCATTTGTTTCTTTCTTCTTCTATCTTTTTTCTTCTCTTTCTCTTTCTTGTTTGATTTTTCTTTTCCTATTCCTCAATGCTACTATCGTTTCTCTATTTGTCACTCATCCCCTTTGTCTTCTTCTTCCTTTCTTCTTCACCCTGCTCTTCTTCTCCTATGAACTATCCCCCGAGAATTCAATGTTTTAAAACTCATATATTGGGGAATACATTGGTGAAAAACTCTCTTCATGTTAAGGTAGATTTTATCCTCTTGAATTTCTTAGCATTTTGTATATGTATTTTTGAGGAAAAATTTACTAGACATGGACATCTCTTTGTTGAGTTTATTTGGTGGTCGAAAATGCATAGAATAGATTGTGAATCTTGTGATTACTACTCAAAGTTTTCTATGCATTTTTGCAAATATGGAAATTGGTTGACATTGTGCTTTTGATATCTATGTTAGATATTCTTGTTGTTTTTTTTTTTTTCTGAGTATCAAAAGTTTAGAAAAGTTCTGCACTGAAAAAAGAACCAATTGCAAATGGTATTTGGTTGAACCAAGGAGGACCTTGTGATCTATTTGGAGGTCATGGTGGTCTATTTGGTAGTTCTTTTGGACAATCTGGAGGCCCGTTTGAAGGCTCTACTTCGAGGGGGACTTAGAGGCTTTAACTTTCTATTTTTCTTTTCCTTTGATTTCTATTAAGCATTTATCTTGTTTTCTTTCAGTTCCTCTTTAGACTTTTACTTGGATGTTCATTTTCTTTTTGTAGGCTTATTCTTGGCAATAATTCTTCCAACTTCTTGAAGGATGAACTTCTATTTTCTTGGAGCTAAGCTGCCTTAGGGAGTATTCTTTTCTTTTCCCTCTTTACATTCGTGGTCCCTTAGTTATGCTTTATTATGATATTTTCGGTCATTGAGGACAATGTCAAATTTAAGTGGGTGGGGGGGGGGGGGGGATTTAATATTCTATCAAGTGCATATTTGTGATTGTCAATAGATTTTCAATAATATATGTTTGAAAATTGTTTGAATTTTTGAAATTGGTGTGCCTAGGATAAGGTTATAATTTTCTCTTTCACTTTAGATATGATTTTGTCTTTCAAATTGGTTGGATTTTATTGAGTTAAATTGTGTATTAAGTTGAATATGTTAAGTCTTAGAAATTTAAGTTAGTCTTGGTTATGTTTTATTATTTGAATTTTATTCTACTTTTCTTGTTTAGATACAGAGGATGTGATGAAATATGAGAAAAATTATTGATTAATTCTTGATTCATATTTTTCTAAATTTGTTTAACTTGGAGTTGTGAATAAGGATGGTGAGACTTGCGGGAAAAAAAGAGAGAGAAAAAAAAAAGAGAGTGTGAATTGTTCTTTTATTGAAAAAAAAAACAGTGAAAAAAAATCCAAATTTTATTTGGAAAGAAAATGCTTATCTCATTAGGAAATTGCTTAAGGGTGCCAATATGGTTAGCAGAAGAAAAGAAACAAGAAGCATCACACTTTCCTTTGGCTAATTCCCAAAAAGCAAGGAAAAAAAATGTTATTTACCAATACGGTGCGTGAAAGTAATGTTCATGCACTAGAGGCTAAACAAAAAACAAAAAACAAGAGTGATTGAAAATATATATAAATATATATATATATATATATATATATATATAAGTGTCTCCTTATTTTTCCACTTAGAGTTTTGCAAATTTAATTCTCTGAGTTTTGAAGTGGTCAATTAACTTGACTTGTATGATCTGTGTTGTCTATGTCTTGGCTTGAAAGGTGGAATAATTTTTGTAGATTAAATTATAAACTTGTTCAACTTAATTTTGAAGGTCTTGATATATTTGATTTAATGCATGAGTGTGCTAAAGTTTTTAAAGGGTGAATGAATGACAAATTTTTATCTAATGTTGAAAAAAAATTATGGCTTTATTATGGAGGAACTTGAGAAGAAATAAATTCTTTTGAGTGCTTCGTTTAAGTATTTACTTGAGGACAAGAAAAGATTCAAGTATAGGGGTATGTGATAGTGGTTAAAATCACCGTTATTTTCCTAGTTATTTGAGGTTAATTTGAAACACTTTTAATACAATAACTAGTCATATTCCTTCCTATTTGATATTTCACTTATAAAAATCCTTCTTTGAAATTTTATGCAAAAATAGGTGAAACTTGGAGTTAATTGTGTAATTTTCTAGTACAGACCCAGCCCCCAGGCCTAGAAGATGGACCTGGCGTGGGTCCTATACTGGAAGAACAGAGAAGAGTAGAAAAAAATTGATGGAACAGAGAAATTGGAAATTGGAAAGGAAAAGGAAACAATGGCTCATTGCGTAGCTCATGGCTTCACCAAAAGATCAAAAGCAACGAAGAAATAGGAAGCAACGAATTCCGTGGGCCAAGGAAAGAAAAGCAAAAGAGGAAAAGGACAAACATTTATCATGCCCAGATGTGTGTAAAGCTGCACTGCAGTTATGGCTCAGCAAGAAGGAAACTAAAAGCAGATTTTCGGTGTCCTGGGTAGTTTGCGGCTTAGATGAGCTGATGCAAGAAGAAAAGGAGATTTCAGTGGCTCAATTCATGGCTTGGCAGAATAAGCTTCATGGATGGACAGTTTCATTGGCTCAAATAAGCAGAAGCAAATTCAAATAAAGGAGAAAGCTTCTGCGTGGCTCAATTGATGCCAATTTCAACATCCCTTAAGTTCTCTCAGTGCAACTGGACAACATCAAGTGTCCAATGCTTTCACAATTGAAGTCGGTGGACCTTCATTAGTTTTATTTAGAATTTTATTTACTACTCCTTTTTTGTTCGGGATTTTTAGGAAATTACTTCTTCTTTACTTTAGATTCTTTTAGGAAATTTGTAAGCCTATAAGTAAAGGCTATGTGCATAGAAAAAGGGGGGAAGGGTGCATAATGTAGAGACATAGACATATTTTTTAGAGCGCATCTCCAATATTTTCTCCAGAGGAATTACTCAAGGAGCGTTGATTCCTGGAGGGATTTTCATTGCAAATTAAAAAGCTTGTCTATGAGAATTTATCTCTTTCATTTTTCTTCTTTTTCTTGAACAATAATGATTCTAATTCTTTAATTATATTTGGATATTGTTCTTGAATTTATGATTTTAAGTTAATTTAGTTCTTTGATTAATTAATTATTTTCCTTGGTTGATTTTATTTAATAGGTTGTTAGAATTAAATTTATATCTAATGGACTTGGGAAACGAAGTTAGATTGATTTTAATTTAATCAATTCTACATATTTGTTAAATCTTAATGGACTTGGAAAATGAAGTTAAGATTAAAGAACCTAAGTAATCAAATATTAGTTAATTTTTCCTAGAGTATAGGGTCATTAGCTAATTTCATGTTTATAAGGGATTGAGTTTAATGCATCTTTTGGTTGTTTTAGTGCGATTGGAAAATCAGCTAACCTAATCAAGAGATAGTGATTCCATGGATTGGGAAAGAAGTGGAATCTACATAAGTAAGTTCATAACTTGGGAAATGATTGAATTTTACTTTATATTCCTTCATGATGCTAAGAAAATAATTGGTTGTGATAAGTGTTAAATAATTCTTGTCATACTTTTGAGAATAATTATTTGATTACATGTTTTTCTCTCCATGAGTTATACATATATATATATATATATATAGTCTTTATTTTTGTTTTGATTTCTTTATCACTTTATTTGGGTTGGTTAAACAATGAATGAAAAGTAATTAGTGTGTACTTGTTCCTTTGAGGATCGATACTCGTTAATTCCCTATGATAAGCTTGCGATGAGTATATTTACTTGTATGCATAATTTGGTATTAATGTTTTAATTAAAACTTGACTAAGCGGTTGATTTAAAATTGATGATTTTTATGCAAACAAAATTTACGCATTAGCTATAAGGTGTAGTCCCTGGCACAATAAGATCGTGATGCCAAAGGCGAAGCCTTCTGAGCTTTACACGTAGGTTGATCTTCTATTGAGAGAAGTGCCTACATTTCAAAAATTGTGACAATGATGCTTCATGAAATTTAGTTTTCCAAAAATGATTGAATTTTAAGTGAACAACCTCCTAGTGAGCTGTAGAAATATTTTCAGTGAAAAATACAATTCTTTCCCACAATGGTTTTTATGAAACAAAAACTGATAATACTTTTATCTATTTGATTTATAAAAGCACTAGCACATACGGGACTCAATGAGTGATTTCTACTAAGACGTGTATTATTTCTCTTCGGAAATTTTAGGATCACAGCGGTAGCGGAAGTGTGGTAGACTCCTAGAGGCTCATTCTATATCTCAAATTTGTTGTGCTTTATGGTATCAAATGATAGACTCCATGTATCTTCTTGTACTTAATAAAATGCATTTTCAGCACAATTTTGTAGTGTACTAATTTAAGTTTGTTATAAAGACCTCTTGTCTGGGTAATTGGATTAGGTGATATCCCACAAAAGTGAAGCCCGCTACGCTACGAAAAGGTGAAGTGTTACAATTAGTATCAGAGCATAACGGAACCTATAGTAAAGTTTCTGGTGGAGAATAGCTAAGCCTCTAACAGGACAAAATGGAGTCTATCATAGTATGAAGATTTATAGAGACAATGAATTTTATAGAGGCAGATATTAAAATAACTTGGATATATGAATTTGAGGTATTCAAGTCGGATGTAATCCCTTTTGATGAGTCAGGAGAAGATAAAGTTGAGTTAATTTTGATATTTTTGGAAAAGCCTGTGATCCTAAATTTTGACAATAAAGAGATTTAGGACAAGAATGCCTTAAAATTTATATATTGAGTTCCTGACCTTGAATTTCTAGTTTTGGGATCAGTGGTGAGGAGATGATGAGTAAAGAATTTCATACTCAAAGACCTTGTATATATAGTGTGATGTAAATTGTGCAGATAGGGATATTCACACTTGTGTAAACTCTAGTAGTATATTTCAAACATTAGAGACCCTGTTTTATCATAATATATAAAAAGGTGCAATCATACTAGTACTAACGCACTGGACCCCATCAGAACTCCGAAGTTAAGAATGCTTGGACTAGACAAATCCTGGGATGGGTGACCTCTTGGGAAGTAATTATAGAAGTTGAAAGGATTTGGAGCAATTTAAGGAAATGAAAAAATGATTTATATGTATAATGATGCAAATGCAAAAAGAATTAGATAGAGTTTATATGAGAATGATGTATGTGAAAATGTATTGTCAGAGTAAAAGGGAAAACCATACAGAGAAAAGGAGACTGTTCATTGACAGTCAAAGCAAGCATAATGGCAAAGGAAGTTAGTAATGAGTAGTTGTTAATCATGGGGTAGCGTCTAAGATATCAACACTTTAAGTATTCTAATCAAGCAGTGGGATTTATCTTCACTTATTGGAAATGAAATACTATCGAGTGAATATGATGTTATAGATTTATGAATCATGATTTCGCTGTTGATAGTATGTTCCAATTTACATAAACAATCTTCAAATATAGCATATTATGTTTGATGCACAAATTCATTCGTTATGCATGTAAAAATGGCTTTCACAAATGTAAAAACTAATGATACATTTGTCATGGTAGCATTCGATGGTTATTATGTGAAATTACATCATCAACTATGGTTCATTGGATAATTGGTTATAAATGTACAAACAACTATGAAAGTCTTCTATGCAGTACAGAGTCTGAAATTAAATGGTAGTGGCATGTAAACGTTTAGACTACTTTTGAAACCAAAGCAACATATCAATTTCAACATGCACAAATAAATAATGAAATCATAAATGTCAAGATTACATAACATCATCTTATACCTCTAGTAACAAGAATAATATCTTGATTTAGCTAAAAGCATTGAATAACATTCTAGAAATTGATATCCTAACTGATCAACTTTTGATCCATATCCACATTCAAAGATCCATTGGATTTTAGCAACAAGATCAATAGCTTTTGTAAATAACAATCAATTCTTGAATTCTCTAAGTGATGCTACATAATTCAAGAACCCAGTAAATTTCATTTGCTATGTTTAAATATATCCATTGATTTTATATCAATGAACCATTAGCGAATTCATTATTTGAATGACTTACTACTACCACGAACATCAAAATCTATCACTCAAAAGCTCAATGTGTTTGCACATATGTCTAGAAGAATCATTGCAATTGGTAATTTCTTATCATTGCCTCTACATATCTATATTTTGCATTAGCATTTTTTAACTTTTCCAGAATAGTGAATCTATTCCATACATAATTTGTCAGTATTCAGAATCAATTATTATATGGATTTTCATCGTTTATGAAGTATAGCACATGGAAAACCCAATATGTTGGCAAAAAGACTATGTGACAATCACATAGAAAATTGCTCGTGCTATGCAATAAGCCATCATCACGCTAGATATCATATACAATTATATAAATTTATTTCTAAAACATGTAACCTAGTTTCTACAAAACTTCTGTGATCAATGTTAAGTGGCATGAATTAGAATTGCTATGCAATAGACATTACACCGCACTAAGTTTAGCTGTCAAAATAGAGAGGCATTCATTGTTGAGGAAGAACTGAATACATAATGAAATACAATATCATTAACCAACATATTGATCGTAGAACTTTATTTGACATATCAAATATCCACATAAATTAATCATAATAAGGTTTCTTCAACAAATAGTATAGATAGTGATGTTGCAGGTAAGTGGATTGGCGAAAGTTGCAAGCAACTATACTATTGAGGATGATGACCAAAGTAAGTACTATTACAAAGTCTTAAAGAATTAAACTTATCATAATCTACACCTAACAAATATTAGAATATTGAAAATCAAAACACTATAGCAACAGATGCCTAAATTAATGGGAGAGAGCATATGAATATTCAATGTTGCAAGCAAAAATCCTGTATTGACATGTAGCATTCTAGTAGAACAAGTAAAGTTGCAAGGAAAAGTCATATAGGAATCACAACAGGTTACCTCTCTGAATTCATAACCTTTACATATTGATTTGTCACCTGCTAACAAATATGTTCATAATAGCAATAATTGCATGACTTTTAGCTATGCAAAGTAATGCCTTACTATTGTCCACCAAAATATGAGTGCCAGTTCTGTGAAGTTATTTTCTAGGAACGTGAAAAGGCAAAAGGAGGCTCACAAAATAGTTATCTATACTCCAAACTTTGCTGCAAACAAGAACAAATTCAACTACCAAAACAATTGGACCTGTTAGGATTCCTTGTCATGCAAATTCAAGTTGCGCAGTAGAATAGAATTAAGAATTCCCACCAAGGATCTCATTTATGCATAAAAGTAATTCAAATAGGTGAATATATTACCTCACATGAAAACCTTCGAAAGTGAAAAGTTTTTCCTTCTCTATTCATGGCGCGATCCAACAATACCAGAACTCTTCAGTGCTACCATTGGAGTCTAATTGTAAGACTACCTCTAACAATATCCACACAAGAATCGTGCCCAAGAACATGTCGGGATTTTGTGTTAGTGATGCGTAAATTTTGGGTATATAAAACCATCGATTTAAAACCCATCCCTTAATCAAGTTTTAATTAAAAAATATTAATCACAATATACACATATGAGCAAGTATACACATCGCAAACATAGTATAAGAAATTAATTAGTATAGATCCTCAAAGGAACATGTAACACCCCGAAGTCTAGGCCCGCCAGGCTGGGGATGTCGCCCCGTCCAAAGGACAAGGGGTCTTTATAACTAGGTCACACAAATAAAATGGCTGAAATAAAATAATACTTTAACTTAAAAATTTATTAAAACCTAAAATACTCCAAGAGTAAATCCATGAAACTCCAAAACAAAAACCATAAATAAAATTATCCACTCTCGTCTCCCCAAAACAATACATAAAATTAAAAGACATATTCTCTTCCAAGGTAGATACTACTAGCTACTCGACCCCATAGCAGGATCAACCTGAAATCATGATAAAAAGGTGATGAGACAGAAATCTCAGTAAGTCCGTGTGTGCTTTGGGTGTTTAGTGAAAACAGTTGTGGATGCAAAGTGTGAAACTTTTATAAGAGAAACATTGGCAAGCATCAAACATTAGTCAAAAGCAAGAGTGGCATTTTGGCTTATCTAGCCGTACATAAGTAATGAAATCAATCACTCGAAAGAAAGGGATATGTGTTACCACACGTTGGGCCCCATAATCGGTCAGAATGTCGACACTTTGTGCAGACTGACAAAAGTAGGTGATCGGCCTACTGAGCAAGATACTCCTCCTTCTCTATACCTAAACAATAACCGGGCGTCCATTCCGGCAAAACACAATCACTTGACTGAAAACAAACTTCTAGCTCGGACCGGCACGACTCACTAGACTGACATCATATTCGGGAACAACTTACCCCTCAGAGGTGGCCACTTGCTGAGAGACTTACCCTAACCCTTCAAAGACTAGTCCTAGTAGTCCACCCCTATTAAGTACTCAACGACGTTTCCCACTTGGGATAAAATGAACGAAGCATTGCTCTTCATGAAAATAGCAATTTGAGGGTTTCCAAAGTTTTGGGAGAAATCAGTTTTGGAAAGAGTTTTAAGTTTGGAAAATCTGCTCATTAGCTTTTAAATAATTTAAGTGTTGGAAATAAGAACGTATTCAACCCTCAATTGCCTTCAGATAAACGAGTGTCCATACATTCCACATTTAGCTTGCCATAAGGAAAACATTTTTCACATCGATAGGTTTTATGCAGGAGCTTACCTGATTCTTGCTCACAACAACAAGGTCTCAAACAACTGACCTAACCCCACATGGGTAAATACAAATCTTAATCAATTTCAAGTCACAAACCACTTCCTCAATTTTAAATCAATTCAATTCACTACTACCATGATCCCAGTGTCCCAAGCTTTAAGATAAAATAATAACTAAATAGGTTTATAAGCTAAGTTTAATTTGTTATTTAAAATAATTAATGGTTTGGGAAATAAATTCTAATAAGTAGAAAGTTTAAACTTTGTTAGGAAAAATTTAGAGTGTATTTGATCAAGAGTCATAGATGGTACTAGGTAAAATAGTGATTTAATGATAGTTTAGTTGTTAGAAAATAATTGATAGCTAAAACTAGTTGAGATTAAATTTAATAAGCCTTTCTTGGAAAATAATAAGTAAATCCTTAAGGGTTTTGATTTAGTAAATATTTTACTAATTATGAATCATTCTCATAAAGCTTTAATTGATCTCTTTATTTTAAATAATATTTATTTCTTTTATTTTCTAGCAAAATTATTATTTATTTGACTAAAATATCCTTTATATATATAATAATTCCAAATCTACCCTTCTTAGGGTTTTTCGAAAATACTAGCAATATTATTTTATTGAGTATTTTATGCATAAAGTGAAAATTAGTTTTAGGGACAACTAGATCATGATCAAATTTCTATGGCCATCCTCAATCAAGAACATACACAATCCTTCAATTCATTAAATCATCCAAATCTTGCATATAGGCATAGATCTAAATTTATTAAGACGTGATTTAACCTTTACTAGCATAAACATGATCATGGCTTCAATATTCTAGTCATGCATATAACTCCTATTCACCAAAGGTGACATAATCTCTAGCATACTTCATCACACATACTACCTATGACATGCATCAAACTCAATTCCACATACAACCAACCAATATAATCCTTCTATGCATAAATCCCATCTCCTTCACAATCATACATGTACTCATGCTTCAATCATCAACAACACATACTTAATCCCATCGCCATTCATCTTTTAACAACATCATCCTAGAGACATGATTCTAGAGTTTAAAAGAAAGATTGAAGGTACTTACTTGGTTGATGAATGCTTTGAAGGAGTTTAGAGTAGGTCCCAACTCCTAGATGGCTAACCTTGTCCAAGAGAGATGGCGAGAACAAGATTATGGAAGGAGAAGTCATCCGGCCAAAGAAGAGTGATTTCGGCCATGAGAGAGAGAGAGAGAGAGAAGAAGAAATCATTAGTATGTTTATTCGCATAGGTTCTCATTAGAGACCAAGGTTAGAGAAGATGAGGTTACTAGAATAAGTTTACCTCGATTGTGTTCTTGTCCTTCACAAAAATTTCTGGTTTTGATCCGAAGTAGCAAGATGATTCGTGGAGATTGATGTTAAGAATGGTGTTGATGGATTCACAGCAGTGAGTAGACTAAATCTGGAGATTTTCATGAGGGTTTGAAGTGGTTTGAAGGTGTATTAGGTGAAAGCAAGTAGTAGGTGTTCTTGGTGTAGTATGTGTGTTCTTGGTGGCTGAAGAAAAATCGAGAGAATGGATGTTGTAGCAACCGAAATTCTGTGGAATTAGAGCTGCTGAAATTCTGTAGGGTTTAGGAGGATGTTTTCTCTGATTTGAGAGGGAAAAGGAAAAGTTAGTTGTTACAATCTTGGTAGAATATTTTTAGGAAGTGATTTTGGAAACTAAATATTCTAAGAATATCTTGATTGTTTGGACAGGTTTGAAGGTCTACTATGGCCGACTGGTTGAGCAGCTGTTCTCAGGAATTAAAGATAGTTCAATGTAGCTTATGATGGCCGAAATTAAGGTGCACAATGGTGAAGAAGATGTCTGGTCAATGGGGTAAGATTTTATGGAAAGTTGCTAAACAAATTGGCTGAAATTTTGGAAACCAATCAAGCTAAATTGCAGAGATTTGTTGGAGAGATTTTCGGATAGCTATTGCTACCTTTCGTCCAGAAGCTTGAGGAAAACAATGGACCTCTGTTAATGGAGGTTTAAGGAAGGTTTTTACAGAAGTAGTTGGTGTTTCGGCTGGAAGGAAAATAGGAAACAAAGCTGGGAATTCTCCTGCACAGTTTTTTTTTTTTTTCGCTGCACAGTAATTTTCTGGGCAGAATTTTGACTGCCACTTCCAGCCGAGTTGAAGAGAGTTTGAAGGGGGGGTTTCAGGGGTATTCAAGGCTGGTTTGCAGCCTTCTTCATGGAGGAAAAACATGGCTAAGGTGCTGCACAAAATCTAGAAGAAAACAGCTTGGTTTTAAACCTCCAAAGCTGCGATTTTGCCCAGAATTTTCACTGCTTTTGTACAGCCCTTGAGCAGTCCGAAAATGGCAGAAATAATTCATGTTTCAAGCTGAACTTAAGGCCATTTTTCTGGCAGCATTTGGGAGGGAATGTTAGCTAAGAAGCTCGACATTTTGAAGGTACAACAAGCTGGAAAATTTCAACTCATTCCATGAAGGAAGATGAACTAGTCTAGAATGAAATTTCAGCAAGCTCACTAGAGGGATTTTTCCTCTTGGAATTTCCCACAACTCTTCCATATTTTCAGACTATAAGAAGTCTTTTACCAAGACACTTTGGTCCTAAAAGACCTCAGCACTTTATTGAATTTTCTGGAAAGAAAAAGGCTAGAACATCTTGATCAAACTAAGGAGTTGAGAATTGAGGAAAATCAAAGATCAAGGAAAAATGAATTTCCCTTTAAGAATTTCGAGTAGAGTAAAAGAGTGGAATGAGATTACTCCTATCATGTCTCTCCTAGGAAATCATCACTCCTTGCCCTAGGCCCTTAGGGCCGAAACAAATTCCCCCCAAGCAAAAATAAAATTTAATCTAGCTAAAGCTTCTATGATGGAATTTGAACCCAAGACCTCAAGAATTAATTCTAAGGTTCTAAAAACTAAACCACAACAACTCTTGTTGCTATTTCCACTAGAAAAATTATTTTCTATTCAATCCACAATCTATCTCCCTATTTTCACCTCGGGCAAAAATTACCAATTTGCCCCTCTCACATAATACTCACCAACAAGACTTCAAGACAATAAAAATCAAATCCAAAGCCCATAGAAATCATATGAAAATATATTTAATTATGAAATAAAGTATGATATGCATCCCAACCCTCTTACTCTAAGGTTAGTTTTGACCGGGGTTTCACAGAACAAGTACACACTAATCACTTTTCATTCACTTATTTAACCGACCCAATAAAGTGAGAAAAGAATAAAAAGAAAAATTAAAGAAACATAAACAACTCGATGATGTAAGTTTATGCAATTTAGATAGGTCTCCTAGAAAATATGACAATGAATCACTTAGTAACTAACACAATCAATTATTATCGTGGTTTCATGAATGATTTAATATAGTCCCACTTCGTTTGTAATCCATAGAATCACTACCTTTTAGTTAAATTAGTGAACATATTTTATCTCGACTAACTTATCCAAAAGATGCATTAAAATCAATCCTCAGACAAACCCCTATATTCTAGGAGATTTAAAGTATGAAATTAATCAATGAATCCATATTCTAGCAATCATCAACTAACCTTTGACTACCAATGTTCTAGACAATTAACCCCCTTTTCAAGCAAGTTAAGAGATAACAAATACAAAACTAATTAGATTAAAACCATTATCAACCTCTTTTTCAAGCAAATTGACACCAAGCATTAATTAATTAACTTTGTTATAAAATGAGTAATCAAATACAAAAAACAATAATCAATTGATCAAGTAGTTAAGTTGATGCATAAATCATGAATCCCCAAATATTTCTAAATTGCAATGAAAACATTGAATACATCATTGTTAAAGTAAAAGATGACAAAGAGAAAAGAAAGCACTCATAGACAAGCATATTTCTTCTTCCTTGAAGACTCCCTTTGAACAATCCTCCTTGCCTTGGGTGAATTCCTCTTTCAATGAGAGAACTAGAATTTCTTCTCTTTAATTCACCCATCTTGGATGTATATCTCTAACCCTTGTGTTCTCTTATGCTTTTATAGGCCTCTTGGATGCCTATTTTGTGGCTGAGGAAGTCTTGGCTGAGTAGTAATAGGAAAATATCAAAATCCTCGGATAAACCCTAATTTTGCGTATAGAATTTCTTCCTCCAGAACCAACCTAGCGCCGGGTACCTTCGACCCACCTAGCGCCAGGTACACTATGTTCTTCCTCTGTTTTGCTCTATTTTTGGCTGTCTTTTCCTTAGCAAGCAGAATGGACTCGGCGCCAGGTACACTTGCCAGACCTAACGCCAGGTCTGTTCTAGAAAAAACCCTGAAGCTCGTTCAATCTCTACTGTTGGATAGAATGGACCCGACGCTTAGGCCACTGGCTAGGCCTAGCGCTCAGTACATTCTGGTTTTGTGCACTGGAGTCTAACTATAAGACACCCTCTAACAATATCCACACAAGAATTGTGCTCAAGAACACGCCGGGATTTTGTGCTAGTGATTCGTAAATTTTGGGTATATAAAATCATCGATTTCAAATCCATCCCTTAATCATGTTTTAATTAAAACATTAATCTCAAAACATTGGCCAAGACATTATAAAACTCTTGAATTCAAATTAATCAAGTGCATACCTTAGTCCTAGAAAGTTATTTCTCTCTTCAAATAAAAACATAGATAGCATAAATCATGTTGGTCAAGCCATCTACCAACTCAAGCATTATTAATCAAAAAATTACACACTTTAATTATGATGTGCGGAAAGCACTCCAATTTTGTCTCTCAAAGTCAAATAAAATTCAAACACCATTGCATAAACAAGATTAATCAAAATTCTCCAGTCTTAACAAATATCTTTTCCAATAAAACAATTTCATCAAATTCCATCTAATGAATGGCAAACTCATATCCAAGATTGAAAAAGAATTACAACCTTGCTAATCAATGAAAACCACTGAATTTTTTGAAAAAATTTCACCAAAATGATATGGAAAATACTTCTTCAAACTCATTCTTCCCCCACACTTAAATTGGACATTATCTTTAATGGCCAAAGATTGAACACTAAAAGTACATCCAAGAATACCAAAATAAATAAAGAGGAAAAAGAGAGAGAAGAAAGTACTTCCATTACAAAATAGCTCCAAAAGTTTCAAATTTTTAAATCTTCAAATTTTCAAAACTTTCAAGGAACTTGCGACAAAGTTGTTTTTCAATCAAAATCTTTTAAACCAAAATTTTCCAAAGTAGCTCAATACCGAGAAAATACCAAGATAAATGATAAAAACTAGGATAAAGAATATTACAAATCCACTCCCCTACACTTAAACTAAATAATGTCCTCATTGGACAAAAATTAACACAAGAAAGTATCTCCAAAAGGAGCAAAAATAATAAAGGGGTAGAAAGCTTAAGCAATACTTCCCAAGTGCCAATGGATAGCAAAATTGCAAATAGAGAAGGTCTTGTTCAAGAGGACTTTATTCCTACCTATAAAACAAAACACAAATAAAAGCACACAGAAAATAATAGCAAAATAAAACATACCAACATAAAAGAAAACATCCTAAAGAGAAATACTAAAAATCCTAAGAAAGCAAATAAAGACATAACTCTCTCCCCCACACTTAAACTGGAAAATAGTTTCCTTAATTAGGGGAAATAACACACTACAATCGAAACAAACCCAAACTAAAAATAAAGATACAAACTCTTTCCACTCATTATGCTCTCTCATCAAACCCTTGTCAAAAAAGTTTAAGCTCAAAGTAGAAAATAGGCAAGATGAATATAGAAAAAATGGAGGTTTTTGAAAAAGGTCATGTTCATGAAAATAATTTTTCTCAATAAAACAAAATACATGAACCTCATTCTCAAACATTCCTTTAGGTACACAAATACTATTTTCAACATATGAGTGGACATGGTATCTAAAGAATGCTGTAATCTTGAAATCACCAATTTTCCCTTCAAAAGATATGTCGCGATGAAAATTCCCCATGAAACTTAGCAATTGAGTTCTCTAAGCTGGGATCAAGAAATACTTACTTTTCAATGCATGGTCTACAAAAATTAAGTTACCTCCCTTTGGATAGGGTGAAGGGTAAAATTTGTTAGCATACTCGTAGGACTTCTTTTGGTGAATCATTAATAAATCCAACTTCTTGAAACGTGTTAAACTCCATACATCATCATTTGGACCATTATCCTCCAAGAATAGAGAGAAACCTAAGAAATCATGTGACAAAGAGATATTAGAATTATTAGTAAATAGATGAGAATTGAATACCTCACTTTCCACATTAGATAATTGTTTACCATATCCCCTCTCTTATGCTTAGGGATTCTCTTGTTCAAGTGTATGGGCCTTTATGGAATCCTCAACCGACTTGGCTAGTTATGTTCCTTGATAGCTCATACGTTAGGATGCTTCTTCATGCCACTTAATAGACGAATTTGTATTGGCAACAAAAGAATGCATTAAGACTTTAACTGACGTCTTACAAAAAGCATCAATCCGAGCTTGCAATTTTGCCAAATTCTCATCATTATAGCTCCTTTGATCTTAGTCCCAAAAGTTGTTGTCCATGATAATGTCAATCTCGCGCTCAAAGAAAAATGAAAATCAAATCATCAATAAAACACAAACAAAAGTTATAAAATAAAAAACCAAATAAAAGAAAAAATAAAAGGGAAAATTAAATAATAGAAAAATAAAGAAAAGTTAAACATACGCATTCACAAACTATCTAAATACAAAAGATAGTGGTTTTTATTGTACAACATGAAGTAAGCTAGTTAATTAAGTCACACAATGTTACAAACAACAAAATAGAACACCGATTTACATAAAGACATATATACATATTTACATATAGACATATGGACATATAAACATATAAACATGATTAAATTAACAAAATCAAAGCTTTCATGATATTATTCCCCGGTAATGGTGCCAAAAACTTGACGCGTAAATTTCGGGTATATAAAATCATCAATTTTAAATCCATCCCTTAATCAAGTTTTAATTAAAACATTAATCCCAAAATACACATGTGAGCAAGTATACTCATTGCAAGTATAATACAGGGAATGAATGAGTATTGATCCTTAAAGGAATAAGTACACACTAATCACTTTTCATTCATTGTTTAACCGACCCAATAAAATGAGAAAAGAATAAAAAGAAAAACTAAAGAAACATACACAACTTAAGGATGTAAGTTTATGCAAGTTTATGCAATTTAGACAAGTCTCCTAAAAAAATATGACAATGAATCACTTAGTCACTAGCACAATTAATTATTATCTTGGTCTCATGAAGGATTTAATATAGACCCACTTCGTTTGAAATCCATGGAATCACTACCTTCTAATTAAATTAGTGAACATATTCTATCTCGACTATCATATCCAAAAGATGCGTTAAAATCAACCCTCATATAAACCCCGATACTCTAGGTGATTTAACGCATGAAATTAGTCAATGAATCCATATTCTAGCAATCATCAACTAACCTTTGACTACTATTGTTCTAGACAATTTACCCTTTTTTCAAGCAAGTTAAGAGATAACTAATATAAAACTAATTAGATTAAAACCATTATCAACCTTTTTTCAAGGAAGTTAATAATAAGAATTAATTAATTAACTTCGTAATAAAATGAGTAATCAAATACCAAGAACAACAATCAATTGATCAAGTTGTTAAGTTGATGCATAAATCATGAATCCCAAAATATTGCTAAATTGTAATGAACACATTGAATACATCATTGTTAAAGTAAAAGACAACAAAGAGAAAAGAAAGCATACATAGATAAGCCACTTTCTTCTTCCTTGAAGATTCCTTTTGAATAATCCTCCTTGCCTTGGGTGAATTCCTCCTTCAATAAGAGAATCAAATTTTCTACTCTTTAATTCACCCCTCTTGGTCGTATATCTCCAACCCTTGTGTTCTCTTATACTTTAATAGGCCTCTTGGATGTCTATTTCTTGGCTGAGAAAATCTTAGCCGAGTAGGAATAAGAAAATAACAAAAACATTGGATAAGCCCTAATACTGCGTACAGAATTTCCGCCTCCAGAACCTACTTGGTGCCGGGTACCTTCGATCCACCTGGCGCCAAGTACACGCCGTTCTTCCTTTGTTTTTGGTTGTCTTTTTCTTAGCAAGTAGAATAGACCCGAAGCTAGGTACACTCGCCAGACCTGGCGCCAGGTCTGTTATGGAAAAATCCCTAAAGCTCGATCAATATCTACTGTTGGACAGAATGGACCCGGCGCTTGGTCCCCCGGCTAGGCCTGGCACCAGATACATTCTGGTTCTTTGCACATTCTACTAGATTTGAACTTAAATCTACATATATTTGCCAAAAACACATTTTACAAGCAAAATGTCTAATAGGAAGGAATATGCCTAGTTATTACAACAAATGTATCTTAAAATACCCTCAAATAACTAGGAAAAGAATGGTGATTTTATCCCCTATCACATACCCCCACACTTGAACATTTGCTTGTCCTTAAGCAAAACACTTTAATCTAAGAAAAATTATCAAGACAACACAAGGTTTTCTTCTCATTCCTAAAGTTTCTTCATCAAAGCAAAGATAATGTCTTCCTTTCAAACTATAGATACAACCCTTATCATTCGTACCTTTTGAAAAAAATTTCAAACCTCGAAATATTGGCCAAGACATTACAAAACTCTTAAAGTCAAATTAATCAAGTACATACCTTAGTCCAAGAAAGTTATTTCACTCTTCAAGTAAAAACATAGATAAAATGAATCATGTAGGTTAAGCCATCTACCAACACAAGTATTATGAATCTAAAAATTGCACACTTAAGTTATGATGTGCGAAAAGCACTCCAATTTTGTCTCTCAAAGTTATTCAATGACTTAGGAAATTGATAGTCTCAAGTGCATGGATTTCTCTTCACACACCGTATTGGCCCCTTTACAGCCATCACTTATCATTTTTTTCACAATTCTTTCTATGCTCTTGCTTGCCCTTTTGCCTTCGGGATAGCCTCAAGAGAGTGCACCGAATACACTTGCTATTTCTCCCTATATTGACCCACTTTTTAGCTAAAGGGCTTCCCAGATCATCGATAAAACTCTTTTCTCTAATTCACACCAACAATAGTGTTGTTTTCACTCATTGTTTGTTCTCAACTCAACTTAAATCAAAATTTTCAACATTCTCCTCAATCTTTCCTCTCAAAGATCTTCTTTTTTTTTTTTTTCAACTCACATTTTTTTTCTTCATAACTCAAATCTAGTAAAATTTAAACTCAAAATACAAAATTTAGCCAATAACTCTTTCCATATTCCTCATATATTCTATATTTCACTAGATAAGTCAAATAACATACAAACCCAAATGCATAACAAGATTAAACAAAACTCTCAAGTCTTGACAAATATCTTTTCCAATAAAATAATTTCATCAAATTCCACCTAATAAATGATAAAACTCATATCCAAGTAAGAAAAAGAATTACAACATTGCTAATCAATGGCAACCACTGAAATTGTTGAAAAATTTTCACAAAAATGATACGGAAAATACTTCTTCAAACTCATTCTTCCCCCACACTTAAATTGGACATTGTCTTCAATAGCCAAAGATTGAATACTAAAAGTACAGACAAGAAGACCAAAATAAATAAAGAGGAAAAAGAAAGAGAAGAAAGTACCTCCTTTGCAAAATAGCTCCAAAAGTTCCAAACTTTTAAATCTTCAAATTTTCAAAACATTCAAGGAACTTGCAACAAAGTTGTTTTTAAATCAAAATCTTTTAAACCAAAAATTTCCAAAGTCTCTCAATACCAAGAAAACACCTAGATAAATGATAAAAACTAGGACAAAGAATATTATTAAATCACTCCCCCACACTTTAACTGGATAATGTCCTCATTGGCCAAAAATTAGCAGAAAAAAGTATCTCCAAAGGGAACAAAAATAATAACGGGGTAGAAACTTTAAGCAATACTTCCCAAGTGCAATAAAGTGTCAATAGATAGCAAAATTGGAAATAGGGAGAAGGCCTTGTTCATGAGGACTTTATCCCTACCTATAAAACAAAGCACAAATGAAAGCACACAGAAAATAATAACAAAATAAAACATACCAACCTAAAAGAAAACGACCTAAAAATAAATACTAAAAATCCTAAGAAAGTAAATAAAGACACAACCCTCTTCCCCACACTTAAATTGGAAAAAGTTTCCTAAATTACGGGAAATAACACACAACTACTGAAACAAACCCAAACTAAAAATAAAGATATAAACTTTTTCCACTCATTATGCTTTCTCATTAAACCCTTGTTAAAGAAGTTTAAGCTTAAAGTAGAAAATAGACAAGTTGAATATAGAAAGAAAGGAGGTTTTTGAAAAAGGTCATGTTCTTGAAAATAATTTTTCTCAATAAAACAAAATACATGAACCTCATTCTCGAACATTCATTTAGGTAAACAAATACTATTTTCAACATATGGGTGCACGTGGTATCTAATGAATGCATTAATCTTGAAATCACCATTTTTCCCTTCAAAAGATGTGTCGTAAAAAAATTCCCCGTGAAACTTAGCAATTTATTTCTCTAAGATGGGATCAAGAAACACTTACTTTTCAATGCATAGTATGTAAAAATTAAGTAACCTCCTTTTGGATGGGGTGAAGGGTAAAATTTGTTAGCATACTTGAAGGACTTCTTTTGGTGAATCATTGATAAATCCAACTTCTTGAAACATGTTAAACTCCATACATCATTATTTGGACCATTGACTTCTAAGAATGGAGAGGAACCTAAGAAATCATGTGATAAAGAGATATTAGAATTATTAGCACATAGATGAGAATTGAATACCTCTCTTTCCATATTGGATAATTGTTCCTCGTATCCTCTCTCTTTTCCTTAGGGATTCTCTTGTTCAAGCGTATGGGCCTTTATGGCAACCATAACCAACTTGATTAGTTGTGTTCCTTGATGGCTCGTATGTTGGGATTTTTCATGCCACTTAATGGAGGAATTTGTATTGGCGACAAAAGAATGCATTGAGGCTTCAAGTGACGTCTCACAAAAAGCATCAATCCGAGCTTGCAAATTTGCCAAATTCTCATTATTATGGCTCCTTTGATCTTGGACCCAAAAGTAGCTATCCATAATGATGTCAATCTCGCGCTCAAAGAAAAACAAAAATCAAATCAACAATAAAAACAAACAAAAATAATAAAATAAAAAACAATGAAAAGAAAAAATAAAATGGAAAAATAAATAATTGAAAAATAAAGAAAAGAAAAACATACGCATTCACAAACTATCTAAATGCAAAAGTTAGTGATATTTACAGTACAACATTAAGTAAGCTAGTCAATTTCGTCACATAATGTTACAAACAACAAGATAGATGATGCGTATTTATTTGGGTATAAAACTCATATAAAAATAAACATAATCAAGTTTAAATTAAAACGTTAACCCCAAATTACATATATGAGCAAGTGTACTCATCATTAACATAGCATAGGGTTCAAATGAGTGTCGATCCTCCAGGAACAAGTATGCATTAATCACTTTTTTTTCATTATTTAACTGACTCAATAAAGTGAAAAAGACATAAAAAGGAAAATAAAAGAAAAGAAAAGAAAAGAATATATACATGTTAAGGATGGAGAACTATGTAACTTAAACCATTATTCTGACAAACATGATCTTAAAGTACCTAATCATTATCATAATTAATTATTCTCTTAGCATCATGAAGGATTAAGATAGATTCACTTCTTTGGTCAATCTATGAAATCACTATCTTCTAGACAAATTAGCATTACTTGGTCTCGTCTCAACTAATTCACCCAAAAGATGCATTAAACACAACCCTTGACTAAATTTTCTTGGTCTCGGCAAACTTAAAAATGAAATTAATCAATGAATCCTTCGTCTCGACATACATCAATTAACCTTTAATTACCAGTTCTCATCAATTAACCCCCTTGGTCTAGTAAGTTAATCGACAACGAATATAAAATTAATGAATTAAAACCACCATCAACCCCATTGGTCCAGTAAGTTAATGGAAAGAAACAACCAATTAATCTCGTAATAAGCGCAAGTAATTAAATACCAAGAAGAACAACCAATTAATCAAAAAATCAAAGTAACTCTAAAAATCATGAACACCTAAAACAATGTCAAATTACAATAAAACAATTAACACATCATTGTTCAAGAAAAAGAAAACAAAGTAAAAAAAAAAAAAAAGGCACTCATAGACAAGCCTCATTCTTCTTCCTCTGAAGACCTTCTTGCACAATCATCCTTAATTTTGGTAGAATTCCTCATTTGATTTGAGTGATTTTTTGTTATGATCTATGAATTCCCCCTCTTTCTCTTGTGTTTTTCCTTTATTTATAGGCTCTAGAAGTACCTAATTTTGTTCCTCTAGGGTTCTTGGCCGATTAGAAGTAGGAAGATGCTAAAACTCTGCAACTTGCCAAAAATTGTGCAGAAAAATTAAGGCACAGCCTCAGCATCAGGTCATAGCCGATGCTGCCTGTCCTGACTAGGGCCAACATCGATTGTGTTTTGTTTCTCTAGTTATTCGCCAATTTTTTTTTTTTTTTCGCGCAATCTTTTCTAGAGTGCAGCCGGTGCCGGCTCCAACCTCCTAGCCGGCGGCAGTTCAGTTCAGTTTTGCTCTATTTCATTGATTTTTTATTGCTTTGAAGTGCATGCCAGCAGCACATGGCCGGCGTTGGTTCCTCTAGCCTATTCAGCACCACCTCTGCTCTATTTTGCGACGTTTTGTCTTATTTTACCCCTAAAATCTAAATAATGCACAAAATACCTTTCTAAGGGTAAAATCTCAAATATGAAGGAATATGACTAGTTATTGAACAAAATGTATCACAAAATAGTCTCAAATAACTAAGAAAAATATGACTAATTTAAGCCCTATCAATTCCCCCACACTTAGCTCTTTGCTTGTCCTCAAGCAAAGTATCAAAGACAAGTAGGAAAAACACAAGTGTGGATAAAATCACTCAATCTATTTCAAAATAGTATTCCAATGCTTTCTTCATTCAAGACAACAAAACATATGTTACTACATCTTTCATAACAAATCCCAGACTTGTGTAAGTAAAGATTGACTAGTAGAACCATCTCAACGCTTTAACATCATTCTCAAACCATTGGAAAGAATTTAGTTCCAAAAGAAATATGTATTTCATAAGCTTACTTTTTATACACTCTCTCCACTAATTCGAGACATACTATGATTCTACTTAGGTCAAGTAGGACTTTCAAGCTTGTAATATAAGGCTAAAAAGCTTGTAATGTAGCTTGTCAAAAGAAGGATATAGGAGAATCAAATATCAAAGAAAATGAGAGTTCGCAAGAAAAGGATAAACAAAATGAATCAAGAAATTCCAAACTTCTCTTGCTCTCCTATTCCAAAACCAATCAAAACCCATAACCTTGTATAGCAATTACAATACAGTTCAAGTAAATCCTGCATTTTCATCAATCATTCTCAACTCATCAATAATTTTTTTTCACAAAATCATTCAAATTTTCAGCAATAGTGCCAAGAACTTGATGTGAACTCAAGTTTTTCAGAAATACCTACAGCTCAACCACCATTCTTCTTGTGATCTTTCTTTTCATTCTCTTTCAATTTTTCTTTCTTTTTCCTCTTTTTTTTTTTTCAAATGCTGCTGTTGTTTCTTTCTCAGTTTTTCTCTTTCCATCTTTTCTAGCAGCTTTTTGTTTTCTTTTTTCTTTCAATCTTTCTTTTTCTTTTTCTTCTCTTTCTTTTCTCCTTTCCCAACTCAACACAACTATTGATGCATGACTAAAAGTAACAAGTCATGATGTTTCCATAAGTATTCTCTCTCAACATTCTCCTACATGTACTTTTATCCATCAAGAGCAATCAAAGATTTGGAAGAATTATTCAAACTCTCAGCAAGAAGTAATGGACAAAGTCTGCTAACGGGTTTTAAGAAAGAAATTTACCATTTAGGCTAAAAATAGGCACTAGGGATAATATACAATAGGTAGGCTTGAAAAGCTCAAACTATCCAAAGAAAGCCTATTACCGTCGTCCCTAAGTTAAATCATGAATGTCTTTCTTATTTCGCCTCGAGAGGTATTCAAGTAAGTTCTTGAATGCTCAATGAATTTTAGTAGAAAAACAGGTTTAAGAACAATGTAAAGCATTTGATCTAGAACTATTTAGTCCAAGTTTGTGCAAAAAGTCATGCATAAGCCATAAATGATATAGAACATATGCTCTATGATCTATCACAAAGACACGCATTACAAATACATACACAAACTTAGAAAAATTTTGAAAATTTTGCTCACAAGGTTCAAGAAGAATAAATCATAGACGAATGAAGCATAAAAGAATTCTCATTCTAACCACTCCCCCACACTTAAAATGGACATTATCCTTAATGGCCAAATAAGTAGAGCAAGGAAATGGTGCTACAGGACCAAAAATAATGGGGAAAAGGGGAGAAAGAAAATACTTCCATACTTTGTACTCAAAATCAAATTCTTTCTCAATTTCAAAATATTCCAAAGTAGTTCAATAATAAGAAAAAACTAAGATAATTGATAAAAAAAATTGGACAAAGTATATCACTAAACCACTCCCTCACACTTAAGTTGGACAAAGTCCTCATTGGCAAAAAATAAACACAAGAAAGTATCTCCAAATGGACTAAAAATAATAATGGGTTAGAAAGTTTAAGTAATACTTCCCAAGTGAAATAATGCTCCAATAGGTATCCAAATTTGAGGTAAAGAGAATGGCTTGTCCAAGAGGACTTTATTCCTATAAAACAAAACATAAATAAAAGCACAAGGAAAATAATAATAAAATAAAAACATTCCTAAATAAAAGAAAACAAACTAAATAAAAAGACTAAAATAAAAAATTAAAAATACAACAAAAACTCTTGATACTCATCATGCTTCCTCATCAATCCTTTTGAAAATGAGATTAAGGCTCCAAGTAGGCATAATGAATGTAGAAAGAATAGAGGATTTTGAAAAATAGAAGATTCATGAAAACGATTTGTCTCAGCATAGAAAAACACATAAACCTAATTCTCTAACATTCCTTTAGACACATAAATATCTTTTTCAACATATGAGTGCACAGGGCATCTAACGGATGCATCAACTTTGAAATCATCAATTAACCCTTCAAAAGAATTTTTTTATAAGTAAAGTTCCCCTTTAAACTTAGTATTTGAGTTCATAAAGATGGGATTGAGAAATCCTTACTTTTCAATGCTTCTACAAATACCAAGTTACCTCCCTGAAATTGGGGTGAAGGGTAGAATTCGTCAACATCCTCAAAGGGTTTCTTAGAATGAATGATAAATCCAACTTCTTGAGGCATGTTAAACTCTATACATTATCAGTGGGACCATTGTTCTCCAATGAGTGAGAGGAACCTAAGAAATTATGTGACAAAGAAATAATAGCATTATGAGCACATAGAGTAGAATTAAATACCTCTCTTGCCACATCATGCAATTGTCCCTCATAGTCTCTCTCTTTTTTCAATGGTCAAGTGTACAGGCTAGCATGAACTCATGAGCCTCCTCAACAATCTTAATGAATCATTTTCTTTGATCGCACAATCGTTGGGAAGCTTCTTCATACCCCCTGAATAGATGAATTTGTATTGGTAACAAAAGATTTCACTAATGCTTCTAATGACGTCTCACTAAAAACATTACTGTGAGCTTCTAATTTTACCAATACACTAATGCTCTTTTTTTTTTTTTTTTACAACTAAAAACTATTCTAATTGAATGCATGACCACGAATTCATAAATTAAATATTAAACTAAGATTAAAAATTTTAAATAAAGAAATAAATAAATTCAGTTCGTCGAAAATATCATGTTAACCAAAAGTCCAAACCTGAAAATAAGAAGAGTTAGTATTGACTGAAAATTATAGACGTAAAAATCATCCAATTCAAAATATAAGGATTACACATATTCCACATTAACATTAGGTTAGTAAAATTAAATAACTAAATATAGAGTATATACAAACATACAAAGACAAGTTAGTTATTATGAACATGTATCTACCTATTTACAACATATAGTGAAATTAAAATACAATTATACAAACAACAAAATATGGCACTTATTCATACAAGGAACATATATACATATTTACCTATTTACAAATTTATATGGTTAAATTAGCAAAATCCAAGTTTTCATGATATTGTTCCCCGGTAACAGCACCATAAACTTTATGCGTATTTATTTGAGTATAAAAATCATATAAAAATAAACACATTCTCAATCAAGTTTAAATTAAAACGTTAACCCCAAATTACACAAATGAGCAAATGTACTCATCATTAACATAGCATAGGGTTCAAACAAGTGTCGATCGTTCAGGAACAAGTATGCATTAATCACTTTTCTTTCATTGTTTAATCGACTCAATAAAGTGAAAAAGAAATAAAAATAAAAATAAAATAAAATAAAATAAAATAAAAGAATATATACATGTTAAGTATGGAGAACTATGTAACTTAAACAATTATTCTAACAAACATGATCTTAAAGTACCTAATTATTATCATAATTAATTATTCTCTTGGCATCATGAAGGATTAAGATAGATTCACTTTTTTGGTCAATCCATGAAATCACTATCTTCTAGATAAATTAGCATTACTTGGTCTCGTCTCAACTAATTCACCCAAAAGATGCATTAAACACAATCCTTGATTAAATTTCCTTGGTCTCGGCAAACATAAAACATGAAATTAATCAATGAATCCTTCGTCTTGGCAAACATCAATTAACCTTTAATTACCAGTTCTCATCAATTAACCCCCTTGGTCCAGTACGTTAGTCGACAACGAATATAAAATTAATGAATTGAAACCACCATCAACCCCATTGGTCCAGTAAGTTAATGGAAAGAAACAACCAACTAATCTTGTAATAAGCACAAGTAATTAAATACCAAGAAGAACAACCAATTAATCAAAAGATCAAAGTAACTCTAAAAATCATGAATACTTAAAATAATGTCAAATTATAATAAAACAACTAACACATAATTGTTCAAGAAAAAGAAAATAAAGTAAAAGAAAGCACTCAAAGACAAGCCTCCTTCTTCTTCCTCTGAAGACCTTCTTACACAATCCTCCTTGATTTTGGTAGAATTCCTCCCTTAATTCGAGTGATTTTTTATTATGATCTATGAATTCCCCTCTTTCTCTTGTGTTTTTTCCTTTATTTATAGGCTCTAGAAGTACCTAATTTTGTTCCTCAAGGGTTCTTGGCCGATTTGAAATAGGAAGATGCTAAAACTCTACAACTTGCCAAAAATCACACACGAAAATCAAAGCATAGCCTTAGCATAAGGTCACAGCCAGCGACGCCTGTCCTGACGAGGGCCGGCGCCAGTTATGTTCTGTTTCTCCAATTGTTTGTCAATTTTTCTTGATTTTCATGCAATTTTTTCCAGAGTGCAGCCGACGTCGGTTCTAGCCTCCTAGCTAGCGCTGGTTTGGTTATGTTCCACTCCGTTTCACTTATTTTTTATTGCTTCAAAGTGCGTGCCAACAGCACGTTGCCGGCGACAGTTCCTCTGGTCTATTCGGCGCTGCCTCTGTTCTATTTTGCAACATTTTTGTCTTATTTTACCCCTAAAATCTAAAATAATGCACAAAATACCTTTCCAAGGGTAAAATCTCAAATATGAAGGAATATGACTAGTTATTGAATAAAATGTATCACAAAATAATCTCAAATAACTAAAAAAAAATATGACTAATTTAAACCCTATCAATTAAGCGCCAATTTACATAAAGACATATACACATATTTACATATAGACATATAGACATATAAACATAGTTAAATCAACAAAATCCATGCTTTCATGATATTGTTCCCCGACAACGGCGCCAAAAACTTAATGCATAAATTTCGAGTATATAAAATCATCAATTTTAAATCCAACCCTTAATCAAGTTTTAATTAAAATATTAATCCCAAAATACACATGTGAGCAAGTATACTCATCGCAAGCATCGTACATGAAATTAACGAGTATCGATTATCAAAGAAACAATTACACACTATTTTCATTCAATATTTAACCGACCTAATAAAGTGAGAAAAGAATAAAAAGAAAAATTAAAGAAATATATACAACTCAAGGATGTAAATTTATGCAATATTGACAAGTCTCCTAGAAAATATAACAATGAGTCACTTAGTCATTATCACAATCAGTTATTATCTTGGTTTCATGAAGGATTTAATATAGACCCACTTCGTTTGCAATCCATGGAATCTCTACCTTCTAGTTAAATTAGTGAACATATCCTGTCTCAACTAACTTATCCAAAAGATGCATTAAAATCAATCCTCATATAAACCCCTATATTCTAGATGATTTAAAGTATGAAATTAGTCAATGAATCCATATTCTACCAATCATCAACTAATATTTGACTACTAATGTTCAAGGCAATTAACCCCTTTTTCAAGCAAGTTAAGAGATAACAAATATGAAACTAATTAGATTAAAACCATTATCAACGTCTTTTTCAAGCAAGTTAACAACAAGATAGATAAGATATTTTTAAGTTATTGATATGATTCTATGATAATTTCATTGATAAAAATTTTAGTCAGATGGATTGCTTTTTTTATGATCAAAACTCCTTGAGATTTTGAAAAATCCATTCTCTCGTACATTATGTCAGGGGGAGTTTTGGACTCATATTTCTTTGATCCAAAAATTTTTTTCTTAAAAGATTCATAATTTTTTAGACACACAACTTTTTGGACATCCAAAACTCGCATTCATAAAGGTTTCATATATACTTTCACCAATATTTTGGACGTACGTTTTGGACGTACAAAATTGACTTCAGTTTCTCTCTCATTTGAAATATTCGTATTTGTAAATATTAAGGGGGAGCATCTCATCATATAAATTTCCTGCTATATCTCCATTATAAAATTCAATTTGGAATAATTGTTTAATAAAAGGATGAAGGATATGGAGGTAGGTTGGGCTATAGGCTCATTGAGCCATGCATGTGAAGCTTATATATATATATATATATATATATATATATATATATTATATTTTAATCTCACAAGCACTCTTTGAGTTCTATAATGAGAGATTGTATTTCAATGAAAATTATTCTTATTTCTCTCATGTTTACACAGTTATTTATTTCTCAATCCCATCAAGTTTTGTCATCACTCAAAAAGAGGGAGATTGTTAGCCCTAAGGGCTTTCTCCTATGTTTTGACTTTTGACAAATATTGATGTGGATTAACTTGTGTAATCTATATGTGATAGGACATATTTGACCTTAGTTCTTCTAAGGCATTCAAATAAGATTGTTAAGCAACTGTTGAGCAATGGAATTCAAGTATAGGTTATCAAAATGAAGTTTAAGCTTATGAGATTACATACCAAGAAGTCCTTATAGAATAACTTTAGACTAGGAATTGTTATTAAGGTATTTCTTGTTAATTCCTATGTCTCTTTACCTTATGACTTAATTGATTTCTCCTTTGAAGCACACAAAGAAAAAGATTTCAAAGTTTTAAAAATCTTAGAATTTTGGATTGAGTAGTTTGGATGATTCTGCATCCAAAATATTCATCCAAAATCCTATAAATAGTGTCGAATCGTTTCTACCTTAAAAAGTGCTATTTTGGACTTACCTTTTGGATGCATCGTCGTCTAAAACATTAGTCCAAAACACGGGTAAATTTAACAAAAAAATTATAGCCATTTTATAGCCGTTGGTATTTCACTTTATAGCTCTATATAAAGCCTCTAAACATGATTAGACAGAAGATTTTTATGGCATCCTTCTAAGAAACACTCTTGCTCTATAAAAAATAAAAATCTCCTTTATCAAAGTGCTTTAAAGTGAATTCAAATTGTGTCTAAAAGGTAAAAGTGTTTGTGCGTTTTCCTTGGTGCACATCTTCTCAAACAAGTGAGCTTTTACTATTCTATTGATATTTAATATCTTTTGTATTACAAGTTTATGGTGTAAAACCCATTTAGGGTGAACTTTGATTTGATTATTTGGTTGAGAGGTTTTGGAAAACCAAGTGTGGTGATCCTCTCTTGTATTTGGTATAGTTTGATTTCATTAAGTTTAGTAAATAAAATCTGGTTGAAAATCCTTAAGTGTGAGCTTAAGGTAGTAGATGTAGATCTTGGTAGATCAAACCACTATATATTCTGTGTCTTATTTCTTGGCATACAACATTAACTACATTATATATCTTACTTTAGTCTGAATCTGGATAGTTCTCAAGGTTTTCTTAGATAGCTTTCTTTGTTGCCATAAAGTTGGTCTAAGGAACTTGAAGATTATCATTATTCTGTATATTAGACAACTTAAAATTTTTAGTTTGCTAAAAACCTTATTCACCCCCCCCCCCCCTCTAAGGTTTTTCAGGATCCATTATGTATGCTATGATATGTACTAGGCCCGATATATCTTGTACTCTTAGTTTGACGAGCAGATACCAATCTGACCCTTTTGAGGGTCATGGGGCGACCATGAAGAATATCCTTAAGACTTGTGAAGGGCTAGGGATGCATTCTTAGAAAGACTGAAGTTAGTTTTTAATATGATAAAGATGATTTCAAATCAATGTTTGGCTACATTTTAGGTTGCATAGAGGGGCAATAAGTTGAAAAAGTTCCTAACATGATAAAATTACTGACTCCACAACTGAAGCTGGGTACATAGCTGTTTCTGAAGTAGTTAAGGAAACTGTTTGGATCAAGAAGTTCATGACAGAACTAGAAGAGGTCCCTAGCTTTGTTGGTAAAATATCTTTGTATTGTAAAAACAATAGAGTTATTGCACAAGTAAAGGAGCTACAGTCTCACTAGCGATCCAAAAATGTACTAAGACACTATCACCGGATGCGGGAGATCACAGAAAGATAAGGTGTAAAGATAGAGAAAGTTCTCACGGATGAGAATATTACTGACCCATTTACTAAAGCACTATCCCAAAAGAAACATGATAGACATGTTTAGTCATTCGATATTAGATACATGAATGATTGGCACTAATGCAAATAGGAGTTTGTTAATGTTATGCCATAGAGGCAATCACATGTATTTTGTATATTACACATTTATTTAATAATACAAGGCATTCTTTATCTTTCAGTTTGTTTTATTTATATTTAGCTACCAATAGACCAGGAAACCAAATACGTCACACACAGTAGAGGACAAAGGACTTGAAAAGTTATTTGGTAACATAATAGGGTTAATTGCAAGAAGAAGAAGCTTATGTGGCCAAATTATAAATAGTTATATTTATGGGCCAAAACATAATTATAAGAACTCATGGGTTCTGAACATAATTTCTAAAAACTAAATTGTTTCAGATTCTGAAAGGACGTATAAACATTATACGAGATAACATATGTTGCGTTTTTTCAGGGGGGTTGCTTTAACATAGAAAAAGAAACACTCTTTTTCTGTGTTTTCTTCTTTTTCTTGTTCTCTATAACCCTTGCCACCTAGCGATTCTTGCTAGCACTAAAATTAGGTGGTCTTGGTAAATCCTCATATGGATACTGTTGAAGATAATCCTCCTCTTGATTTGTGGTAGCAGAGACTGAACAATGAAGAAGACAAACAGTTGTTGGACGATTGCTGGATTGTGCCATCAACAGAGAAGAAAATTTATGTTTACAAAGATAGCATTGTAGGTAATTTTCTTACCTTTTCTTAGGTCCATTCTTCGCATATAAGGTGATCCGAAGGGTAGTTTCACGTTTTAATTCTGCATGTAATGTAATTGCCTGATCACGAGACATTAACAGTTCATGAATGAATAAGGAAGTTGTAAAGGCTTATGAAAGTCTTCCATTCATGTGGAAAGAAAGGAATAAAGATGTGAGTGATGGATGTATTTGAAAAAATGCTATCTTGAGAAGAAATAAGGAAAACTAAGAAAGTATTAATTTTCTTATATTAGTATTTCTTAGTTGAGAATCTTAGCATGCTAAACTGAGTATATAATGATCTTGAATGGAGGTAGTTCGCATTAAGGATTCAATTAAAGCTAGGATAATATATTTTACTATACCAAAGTAGGGCTTGAGGTGAGTCGTGCTAGTGTTGTGCCCTAGAGGTAATCACTTGTACATTGTATATGACACATTTTATTTTAATAAAAGGCATTATTTATCTTACAGTTTCTTTTGTTTACTTTAAGTAATATAACTGTTCGATAAAGTCCCTAGTACAACACTATGTTAATTAAATCATGATAGAGATCATGATATGAGATTCCTACTACACTGGATGGTATTAGTACTTAAATAGTCCCTAGTCATAGTATTAATGAGTCGGGACATCATTAATGCGTTAAGACAAGCATGTGTTAGACTTCCTGATTTGATCAGGCGGTGGTTCTCATATCCGTGAGTATTGAGATACTCAAAGTTAACACATGGATGCTTGTTAATGGAACAAGTTCATTAGATGACCTAGCTTTGAGATAATCACATGGATAACTATTTAGTGCCAGTGATATAATCTCAATATAGCAAACGTGCAAGTATCCTTAGACTTGAGATCTCCAAGGTACTTTGTTTGCTGAGCATTATACTTTGATTCTAATCTCCGGAGCTCAATCGAGGGCCGCCTATGGGATGGATATTGGGTACATTGTGAGGTAAACGAAAGTAGTTGAGAAGGTCAATAAAGGATTCACCACTTCTAATAGTAGGAGCGAATATCTCACGGCCACTTGTAGGAATTACTACTCGAAAAGTCCTTGGCCAAGGCGATTGTGTATTGGAAACAGTTCCAATTGATACACATCTAGAGTAGTGGGTTCTTGGTACAAGTACAATTGTATTCTGGCCAGAATTATTTCTGGAGGGAGTTGGCACTAATTTCGTACTCCAAACCGAATGAGATATTGTATGGTAAAAGGAGTTAATTGCACTGAAATTTGTTATTAAAGGGTTCGTGTCAAGCCACATAACTTCCTAGACTCTTGGGTGGCCATGATGTGTTGTTAGATACCGCTCATGATCTAGGAATATGGGTTTATAAATTGATTAATTAATAAACCAATCCTGATTAGAATTAATAAGATTAATTCTAATTAATTATGGATTATTAATCTCAAAGACGTTAGGATTAATTCATGTTCTCTACTAATTGACTGGGAAACATAATAGGTCATACACAATGGAGGATTATATACTCAAGATGTTATTTGATAACATAGTGGGGTTAATTGAGAGAAAGAGAAGTTGTTGTGGACAAATTATAATTAGTTATAATTTGTGGCCCAAGTTGTAATTGTGAGAACTTGATGTTTCCAATTACAGTTAGGGAATCTAATAGGATTAGAATTCTCAATTTTGGGAAGGGAATTTTGTGTGATATATAGTAGATATAACACACGAAAACCTTGGTTGATGAGATACACGAAATCCCCAGCCAAGTTACACATTTTTCCCTTGTTCTCTCTCCCTCTCGTTTTGCTGAAAACAAGAGAACCCTAGCCTCCATTATTGTTTCTGCTAGCATAGGAAATTTTGGTGCTTGAGTGTATCCTCTGTGTGGATCACTGTTAGAGATAATCACACACTGTGATTATAGTGGCTAGACGTCCATCTCTCGTGGAGTTTGCATAAGAGGATTACTGGATCAGGCTTTGACTTGAAGAAGAAATTTTTGTTCTTCGGATGATCACCTAAAGGTAAAAAGCTATTACCTTTACTCCTTTTATGTCTTGTTTTCCACACATGGATGGGTCCTGGGAGGGTATCTCGTTTTATTTTTCACTGCGCCGTATATGATACGAGCCTAAGATACCTAACAAGTCGCACATGCTTTACAAACCCTATTTTATACTAGTGAAATTATATTTTACTAAAAAATGTTCTACGAATCCTTTTGGTTTCTTTGAACGAGAATATGGTTTTTTTGAGAAAGAAATTACATAATGCTATGTTAGATTTGAATGAACACATGGATTTTCATAATTGGAATTATTTATAATAAATGATTTTTTCCTAAAGAATAGCAGTGAGGTTGAGGAACCTTTGTGTTTCTCTAAACAAGATATGGTTTTCTTAAATGAGGAATGCTTTCTCTGAACAGGAAATTTTTTGAAAATTTAGGAAAAAATATTTTCTACAAGGAATTTTGGGCCACTTAAATTATGAATAATTCTTAGGTACAAATGTATACCTAAAAGGATTTCATCTCATTAATTATGAGACGAAACAATGTTTTAGCTAGGAAAGCATAAATATTCCTTTTTCTGGAAAGGATTTTTGGGAAAATGTGAGTTATGAATATTATGGAATTATAATTGGAATTTCTTGAATTAAATTCTTCCTTTTGGATTAGAATTCTAGAATTCTTGAATAATATTTTTTTGAAATCGAGTATTTTTCAAATGATGAAAATACCCTTGCAAACTTATTTTATCGTACGAAAAGGACTTTTTATCCTTTTTTGCTATGGTTTGGGAGAATAATCTCTCAATATGATATTAAATTTGGAAAATGATATTCTAACCCCAAAACTTATTTTACTGGTATTCCTTTAGGAATAAGATAATTAATTGGCCTTGTGAGCCAATGCGATTAATTAACTGGTCTTGTGAGCTAGTAGGATCAAGTTCTAGAAAATGATATTTTGGCCCTAGAAAATATTTTATTTGGAATTCCCTCGGGAATGTGGTGTTGGTAGTAGTCTTGTGAACCAGTGAAGACGATGAGTCTTTAAGTAAGGATTTTGATATTTGTACTAGCTTATGTTAGATATAGAAGACCCCAAGTAACCTTGCGTAATTCTAGGGATTGTCTTCTCCAAATAGGGTGACAGGACATTGAGATAAGTCATCCTAGCTAGTCGTTTAGCGCTTGGCAATTGCCTATGCCTTGTGTGCACATTATTTTGGGTTGTTCATGGATGCTGGGCGAGAACACCTAGTGTGCTCAACCCCTTGCTTTGCTGCCTCGATGGTGATTGACGTTAAGATTGGGACCCCTAGCTTAAGGTGGCAAGTAAAATATTCTAAATCTCCGATAATGCACAGTTGAGTACTATAGGCTTATGACCCAGTACAATAAGACTATGATGTCACTCCAGTAATGCACGGTTGAGTGCTATTGATGGGGTTAAAATCACCACTATTTTCCTAGTTATTTGAGCTTAATTTGAAATACTTTTAATACAATAACTAGTCATATTCCTTCCAATTTGATATTTCACTTGCAAAAATACTTTTCTGAAATTCTATGCAAAAATAGGTTAAATTTGGAGCTATTTGTGTAATTTCAAGTACAAACCCAGCACCAGGCCTAGAAGATGGACCTGAAGCCAGTCCTATACTGGAAGAACATAGAAAAGCAAAATAAAAAAATAAAAAAAATGATGAAACAGAGCAATTGGAAATTGGAAAGGAAAAGGAAACGATGGCTCATGGCGTGGCTTTACCAAAAGGACAAAAGTAGCGAAGAAAAAGGAAGTAAAAAATTTGGTGGGCCAAGGAAAGAAAAGCAAAAGAATAAAGCAAAATGGAAAAAGGTCAAACATTTATCATGCCCGGATGTGTGTAAAGCTATGTTCCGGCTTAGCAAGAAGGCAACCAAAAGAAGAAGAAAAGGAGATTTCGGTGGCTTACTTCATGGCTCAGTAGAATAAGCTTCTTGGCTGGATAGTTTCATTAGCTTAGATGAGCCGGTAGATATTCAAAAAAAAAGAGAAAGCTTCCGTGTGGCTCAATTGAAGCCAACTTCAACATCCATTAAGTTCTCTCAGTGTAACAGGACAAAATCAAGTGTCCAATTCTTTCACAATTGAAGTTCGTGGACCGTCTTTAGTTTTATTTAGAATTTCATTTACTACACCTTTTGGTTTTGGATTTTTAGGAAATTACTTCTTCTTTACTTAGGATTCTTCAATAAATAAAGGCCATTTACGTGGAAAAAATGGTTGGGGGAGAGGGGTAGTGCACAATGTAGAGACTTAGATGTATTTTTTAGAGAGCATCACCAATATTTTCTCTAGAGAAATTACTCAAGGAGCATTGATTCTTGGAGGGGTTTTCATTGGAAATTGAAAAACTTGTCTATGAGTATTTATCTCTTTCCTTTATTTTCTTGTTCTTGAACAATGATGATTTTAATTCTTTAATTGTAGTTGGATATTATTCTTAGATTTATGATTTTGAGTTAATTTAGTTCTTTGATTAATGAATTATTTTCCTTGGTTGATTTTATTTGATAGCTTGATGGAATTAAATTTATACCTGATGGACTTGCAAAACGAAGTTAGATTGAGTTTAATTTAATCAATTCTACATATTTGTTAAATCTTAATGGACTTAGGAAACAAAGTTAAGATTAAAGAACCTAAGTAATGAAAGATAAGCTAATTCACCTAGAATGTAGGGTCATTAGCTAATTTCATGTTTATAATGGATTGAGTTTAATGCATCTTTTGGTTGTTTTAGTACGATTGGGAAATCTGCTAATTTAATCAAAAGATAGTGATTCCATAGATTGTGAAAGAAGTGGAATCTACATAAGTTTATGACTTGGGAAACGATTGAATTTTAGTTTATATTTCTTTATGATGCTAAGAAAATAATTGGTTGTGATAAGTGTTAAATAATTCATGTCATGCTTTTGAGAATAATTATTTTATTACATGTTTTTCTCTCCATGAGTTATATATATACATACATGCATACATACATATTATTTTTTTTTATTTTGATTTCTTTATCACTTTATTTGGATCAGCTAAACAATGAATGAAAAGTGATTAGTGTGTACTTGTTCTTTTGAGGATCGATACTTGTTAATTCCCTTCGCTATACTTGCAATAAGTATACTTTCTCGTATGTGTATTTTGAAATTAATGTTTTAATTAAAACTTGACTAAGGGATGGATTTAAAATTGATGATTTTTATGCACCTAAAATTTATGCATCTAGTTTTTGGCGTCGTTGCCGAGGAACAATATCATGAAAGCTTGGATTTTATTCATTTAGCCATGTAAATATTTAAAAAGGTAGATATATTTTGATAATGACTAACTTGTCTTTGTATGTTTGTATATATTGTATATTTAGTAATTTAATTTTACTAACCTAATGTTAATATGAAATATATGTACTAATAGTATTTTTAATTTGATGGTTTTTACGTTAATAATTTTGAGTCTCTACTAAATCTTTTTTTTTTTTTAGGTTTGGACTTTTTGCTTATGTACACCAACACGATATTTTGGGTGAACTAATTTATTTTTATTTTTATTTTATTTTTTACTCTTATGATTATTATTTTAATGGTAGTTTAATATTTAATTTATGCATTCTTGTTTTACATGTACTATGTTCATGCATTCTATTAGAATAGTTTTTAGTTAATTTTAAAAAATTGGGGCAAAACTGATGTAGCACCAGGTTGGAAAATGGTCAGGGTGTCAGTCCAACTCTACCTAATAAAACACAAAAAAAAGGGCCAGATTGTTCCTATTTTGTCTTTTTCTTCCTTTTTCCATTTTCTTTTACTTTTCTTGTGTTTTTTTTTTTTTTTTTTTTTGCTCTTGTTTGTTCACATGAATCACCTTCCCCACCTTCCCCCCAAATTCCTTTCTTTATAGTTTATTTTATTTGTTTCTTTTTACTTCTATCTTTTTTCTTCTATTTCTCTTTCTTGCTTGATTTTTCTTTTCCTATTCCTCAATGCTAATTTCATTTCTCTGTTTGTCACTCCTCCCCTTCGTCTTCTTCTTCCTTTCTTCTTCCCCCTGCTCTTCTTCTCCTATGAATTATCCCCCCAGAATTCAATGTTTTAAAACTCATATATAGGGGAAAACATTGGTGAAAAACTTTCTTCATGTTAAGGTAGATTTTGTCCTCTTGAATTTCTTAGCATTTTGTATATTTATTTTTGAGGAAAAAATTACGAGACATGGACATCTTTTTGTTGAGTTTATTTGGTGGTTGAAAAATGCATACAATGGATTGTCAGTCTTATGATTGCTTCTCAAAGTTATCTATGCATTTTTTCTGAAATTTTTGCAAATATGGAAATCTTGGCTTCCTTATGATATTTTGTTGTATTGATTAATGTTGGTTGACATTGTGCTTTTGATATATATGTTGGATATTCTCGTTTTTTTTTTTTCTTCTAAGCATCAAAAGTTTGGAAAAGTTCTTCATTGAAAAGAGAACCAAATTGCAAAGGATATTTGGATGAGCCAAGGAGGACCTCATGATCTATTTGGAGGTCGTGGTAGTCTATTTGGTGGTTCTTTCAGACAATCTAGAGGTTTGTTTGGAAGCTCAACTTCGAGGGGGACTTAGAGGCTCTAACTTTCTATTTTTTTTTCTTTTCCTTTGATTTCTATTGAGCTTTTATCTTGTTTTCTTTCAATTCTGCTTTAGGCTTTTACTTGGGGGTTCATTTTTCTTGTTGTAGGCTTATTCTACTAGCAATAATTCTTCCAACTTCTTAAATGATGAACTTCTCTTTTCTTGGAGCTAATCTGCCTTGAGAAGTATTATTTTCTTTTCCCTCTTTACATTCTTGATCCCTTAGTTATGCTTTATTGTGATATTTTCAGCCATTGAGGATAATTTCCAATTTAAGTGTTTGTGTGTGGGGGGGCGGGGGGGGGGGATTTAATATTTTATCAAGTGCATCTTTGTGATTGTCAATAGATTTTCAATGATATATGTTTGAAAATTGTTTGAATTTTTGAAATTGGTGTGCCTGGGATAAGGTTATAATTTTCACTTTCACTTTGGATATTGTTTTTGTCATTCAAATTGGTTGGATTTTACTGAGTAAAATTGTGTATTAAGTTGAGTGTGTTAAGTCTTAGAAATTTAAGTTAGTCGTGGTTATTCTTTAGTATTTGAATTTTATTCAACTTTTCTTGTTTGGATATGGAGGATGCGATGAAATATGGGAAAAGTTATTGATTAACTCTTGATTCATAGTTTTCTAAATTTGTTTAACTTGGAGTTTTGAATAAAGATGGTGAGACTTAGGGGGAAAAAAGTGAGAGTGCGCTGTTCTTTTATTGAAAAAAAAGGAGTGAAAAAAATCCAAATTTTATTTGAAATAAAATGCTTATCTCATTAGGAAATTGCTTAAGGGGGCCAATATGGTTAGCGGAAGAGAAGAAACAAGAAGCATCACACTTTCTTAAGGCTAATTCCCAAAAAGCAAAGAAAAAAAATGTTATGTGCCAATACAGTGCGTGAAAGCAATGTTCATGCAGTTGAGGCTAAAGAAAAAAAAAAACAAGATTGAATGAATTATAATATATATATATATATATATATATATATAAGTCTCCTTATTTTGCTACTTAGAGTTTTGTAGATTTAATTCTATGAGTTTTGAAGTGTCTAAACAACTTGACTTGTTTGATTTGTGTTGTCTATGTCTTGGCTTGAAAGGTGGAAATTTTTTCTTAGATTAAAGTATAAACTTGTTTAACTTAATTTTGAAGGTCTTGATATATTTGATTTAACGCATGAATTTACAAAAGTTTTTAAAGGGTGGGTGAATGACAAATTTTTATCTAATGTTGAAAAAAAAAATTATGGCTTTATTATGGAGGAACTTGAGAAGAAATAAATTCTTTTGAGTGCTTCGTTTAAGTATTTACTTGAGGACAAGAAAAGATTCAAGTATGGGGGTATGTGATAGTGGTTAAAATCACCGTTATTTTTCTAATTATTTGATGTTAATTTGAGACACTTTTAATACAATAACTAGTCATATTCCTTCCTATTTGATATTTCACTTATAAAAATACTTTTCTGAAATTTTGTGCAAAAATAGGTGAAATTTGGAGCTAATTGTGTAATTTTTCCAATACAGACCCAACCCTAGGCCTAAAAGATGGACTTGGCACCGGTCCTATACTGGAAGAACAAAGAAGAGTACAAAAAAATTGATGGAACAAAGCAATTGGAAATTGGAAAGGAAAATGAAACAATGGCTCATGGCGTGGCTCACAGCTTCACCAAAAGATCAAAAGCAACGAAGAAATAGGAAGCAACGAATTCCATGGGCCAAGGAAAGAAAAGCAAAAGAGGAAAATGACAAACATTTATCATGCCCGGATGTGTGTAAAGCTGCACCGTGGCTGTGGCTCAGCAAGAAGGTAACTAAAAGAATAAGAAAAGAAGATTTTTGGTGGCATGGGTGGTTTGCGGCGTGGATGAGCTGATGCAAGAAGAAAAGGAGATTTCGGTGGCTTACTTCATGGCTTGGCAGAATAAGCTTCATGGATGGACAGTTTCGTTGGCTCAGATAAGCGGAAGCAAATTCAAAGAAAGGAGAATGCTTCAACGTGGCTCAATTGAAGCCAATTTCAACATCCATTATGTTCTTCAGTGCAACAGGACAACATCAAGTGTCCAATGCTTTCACAATTGAAGTCGGTGGACCTTCTTTAGTTTTATTTAGAATTTTATTTACTACTCTTTTTTTTTTTAAGGATTTTTAGGAAATTACTTCTTCTTTACTTTGGATTCTTTTAGGAAATTTGTAAGCTTATAAATAAAGGCTATTTGCGTAGAAAGAGGGGGGGTGCACAATGTATAGACTTAACATATTTTTTAGAGCGCATCTCCAATATTAACTCTAGAGGAATTAATCAATGAGCATTGATTCCTGGAGGGATTTTCATTGGAAATTGAAAAGCTTGTCTATGAGCATTTATCTATTTCCTTTGTTTTCTTTTTCTTGAACAATGATGATTTTAATTCTTTAATTGTATTTGGATATTATTCTTGAATTTATGATTTTGAGTTAATTTAGTTCTTTGATTAATTAATTATTTTCCTTGGTTGATTTTTTTTGATAGGTTGATGGAATTAAATTTATATCTAATGGACTTGGGAAACGAAGTTAGATTGATTTTAATTTAATCAATTTTACATATTTGTTAAATCTTAATGGACTTAGAAAATGAAGTTAAGATTAAAGAACCTAAGTAATCAAAGATTAGTTAATTTTTCCTAGAGTATAGGGTCATTAGCTAATTTCATGTTTATAAGGGATTGAGTTTGATACATCTTTTGGTTGTTTTACTGCGATTGGAAAATCTACTAATTTAATCAAGAAATAGAAATTCCATGGATTAGGAAAGAAGTGGAATCTACGTTAGTAAGTTCATAACTTGTGAAACGATTGAATTTTACTTTATATTTCTGCATGATGCTAATAAAATAATTGGTTGTGATAAGTGTTAAATAATTCATGTCATACTTTTGAGAATAATTATTTGATTATATGTTTTCTCTCCATGAGTTATATATATATATATATATATATATATATATATATAGTCTTTATTTTTATTTTGATTTCTTTATCACTTTATTTGGGTTGGTTAAACAATGAATGAAAAGTAATTAGTGTGTACTTGTTCCTTTGATGATCGATACTCGTTAATTCACTGTGCTATGCTTGCGATGAGTATACTTGCTCGTATGCATATTTTGGGATTAATGTTTTAATTAAAACTTGACTAATGGGTGGATTTAAGATTGATGATTTTTATGTACACAAAATTTATGCATTAGCTATAAGGCGTAGTCCCTGGCACAATAAGATTATAATGCCAAAGGCGAAGCCTTGTGAGCTTTACACGTAGGTTGACCTTCTATTGAAAGAAGTGCCTACATTTATAAAATTGTGACAATAATGCTACATGAAATTTAGTTTTCCAAAAATTATTGAATTTGAAATGAACAACCTCCTAGTGAGCTATAGAAATATTTTCAGTGAAACATACAATTCTTTCCCGCAATGGTTTTATGAAACAAAAACTGATAATATTTTTGTCTATTTGATTTATAAAAGCACTAACACACATGGGACTCACTGAGTGATTCCTACTAAGATGTGTATTATTTCTCTTCGAAAATTTTAGGATCAGAGGGGTAGCGGAAGTGTGGTAGACTCCAAGTGGCTCGTTGTATATCTCAGATTTGTTGTACTTTAAATATGGTATCAGATGATAGACTCCATGTATCTTCTTGTACTTAATAAGATATATTTTGAGCAAAATTTTGTAGTGTACTAAGTTAAGTTTGTTATAAAGACCTCTTGTCTGGGCAATTAAATTAGGTGACATCCCACAAAAGTGAAGCCTGCTACGCTACGAAAAAGTGAGGTGTTACAATTAGTATCAGAGCATAGCGGAACCTATAGTAAAGTTTCTGGTGGAGAATAGCTAAGCCTCTAACGGGACAAAATGGAGTCTATTATAGTATGTAGATTTATAGAGACAATGAATTTTATAGAGGCGGATATTAAAATAACTAGGACATATGAATTTGAGGTATTCAAGTCGGATGTAATCCCTTTTGATGAGTCAAGAGAAGAGAAAGTTGAGTTAATTTTGATATTTTTGGAAAACCCTATAATCCCAAATTTCGACGATAGTAAAGAGATTTAGGACAGGAATGCCTCAGAATTTATATATTGCGTTCCTGACCTTGAATTTCTAGTTTTGAGATCAATGGTGAGGAGATGATGAGTAAAGAATTTCATACTCAAAGACCTTGTATATATAGTATGATGTAAATTGTGCAGATAGGGATATGCACACTTGTGTAAACTCTAGTAGTATATTTCGAACATTAGAGACCCTGTTTTATCATAATATATAAAAGGGTGCAATCATACTAGTACTAATGCACCGGACCCCATCAGAACTCCGAAGTTAAGCGTGCTTGGGCTAGACAAATCATAGGATGGGTGACCTCTTGGGAAGTAATTATAGAAGTTGAAAGGATTTGGAGCAATTTAAGGAAATGAAAAAAGGATTTATATGTATAATGATGCAAACGCAAAAAGAATAAGATAGAGTTTATATGAGAATGATGTATGCGAAGTGTATTGTCAGAGTAAAAGGGTACGTGAATTCTCAAATATGTGTTTATATGAGTAAAGTAGAATTACGCTTTATCTTATGTTACATATGTAGAAAGTATTGATATATATATATATATATATATATATATATATATATATATATACATATATGTATTGGTGTTTCTTGAAATAGCTCTGAGAAGGAGAAGAAAATTATGCCAAAAGGTTACCTATAGTATTACTAGAAACCGAAACAAAACCTTAAGGGAATGAAATGACATAAGCATTACAAAATATTTTCGTGATACTTCAGCATATGATTAGAACTCCAAAACAAATGAAACAACGTTCAGAAATAGAAATGGATTGCGTTGTGGGTTAATTTCTAAAGACTTCACCTCCCCAATTTCGTGGAGGAATGGATCAAGGACGAAAGGCTGAGGTTTGGATGGATGAGATGGAGAATCTCCTTACAGTTCTGGAACACATCAAGGAAATAGAGGTATATCTTGTTGCCGCTAGTCTTCAAGGACCCGCTTGAGATTAGAGGACCATCAAGAAAGAAGAGTGAGAGCTAGAACATAGAGAATGGACTTGGATGGAATTTTGGGAAGAATTTAAAAAGGAATTTGTACCCTACTGGGTAATTGAGTAAAGAAAAAGAGAATTCCAAAATTTTAAACAAGAAGAGAAAACAGTTGGAATGTATGGTGCTGAGTTTATGCAATTGCCAAAATATTGTCCCTCAACGGTACACACTAAGTCAGATCGAATCTGACTCTTTGTAATGGGACAACAATCTGAACTTAGAGATGAAATTGATATCCTAGCTCTAACTAGTTACAATATGGCTATTAAAATGGACTCCTTGGTGAAAAAGAGGATCAAGAGCAAGATTGGCAAAATTGTGAGGAACTATTGAGGCTGGAGAAGCAAAGTTTCAAGAAATGTTGAAGGAAAAACGAATTGGTACTTGGAAAATGGGGGCATTGTACCTTCTATCATAAGAGTAAGCATATACATGAATAATACATGAACAATATAGCAAAAGGCTTAGAAAATGTTACCAGTGTGGGAAAAAAGGACATGTGGTAGCTAATTGCCAACAAGAAAAAGGACAAGATCGTATACACCTCTCAAAAAGGGATAATAGAGGTAAGAAAATTTAAGCAAATAAGTAGAAAAAGACAATTCAGTGTAGAGAAAATTGGAGCATGTAAAGCCTCGAGTTCCAGGACAACGCTGAAAAAGGAAAAGTCGGTAATAATAAAGAATAGTGCACAAAAGAAGTAAAGGTTATAATGTTATATGAGTATTGTAATATACCATATGAAAAATATGGTGAATGAAATATGTAAGGAAAGAAAGAGCAAATATAAGGTACAACAAGATCAGAGTCGGTGTAATATATATGTATGACGTGTGTGTGTGTGTGTGTGTGAGAGAGAGAGAGAGAGAGAGAAGAGACTTGTTAGATAAGTTGTGGTTTCTTTCACATGCTATGGGAAATTTTAACATCATCTGACAGATGAATCGATTGTTCAATACCATGCTCAAGATGATTATCAAAATAAGATAGTATAATTCTTCTAGTCCTGAAAGATGATGCTAAGACTTATAAGGAACTAGAAAAAGGGGAAATGATTATCTAATATAAGGAATTAAGGCACAAATGAAAAATTGTAAAAGAAAAGGGGAACTTTGAGGAAATAATGAAGGGGTTCTCCGTATTGAGGGTCGACATTATGTGCCAAGGAAGTGAGTTGCCTACATGGATTAGCTCCTAGTATTGCATCTAATTGTAATCCAAGATTTAGAGGATGAGTACAACAATTATGAGGGATGATATTAGAATTCAGTACCATAAAACACTACAGACCAATAAACAATTGGCACAAATAATCTGGAATTTTGAGGATGCATTGTGAGCATGAATGCTAGATTTTGGAACTAAATGGACTGATAGCTTGACATGTACAAAGTTTGTGTACAATGGCAGTTATTGATTGATGTTTGGAATAGTTCTATTTGAGACTTTATCTAGAAAAAGTGTCAGTTGCTCTTATATTTGGAATGCTTAAGGAAAAAATAGAATACACAAGACATCATGATTCTTAAGAAGGTACGACATATGGCAGAATTGATCAAAACAAAATGAGAAACTACATAAAGTCAGTAGAGAAATTATTTCAATTAGCACATGAGATATTTAGAAATTATAAAAAGAAACCAAGTATATTTAAGTTTGACACTAAAATGTCATATGGAAAACAAAATGCAGGGGATGAAACAGGGATTTTGGACATATTAGATTGCTCCAATCCTATAAAAGATCAAAAGGCAGAATATTGCACTCATCTACCCATAGAATTTCGGGGTAACAATAACATATTCATATTTCTTAACTTTGGAGTGTACCAAGAAGGAATTATGACACGAGAATATTCCACCTATGAAAGTATTCTGGAATCATTATCTTGTACAAGATACCCACATGGGAAAACGAAAATGCTAAAAAGATATTTAGAACTATTTCAAGGATAAACAAATTTCGAGGAAGAAATTCCTTAAAGGAATTGAGATTGTAATACCCTGTATTCTACATTTCGGTTGGTGACTACTTTTGATAGAATGAGAATTTGTATCAGTGGCTAGAACAAGAAATGATTAGTGTACTGCGATTAATATTTTGGTATGATAAAAAATTTTCAGGGACCTAGATGGAATTTTAAATCTGTTCTACCGGAACTTTTATTTTTCAACCAACAATTACTTTAAATAAAGTAAGAATTTATGTTTGTGCTTAGAACAAAGGATGATCAACTAGATGAGATGAATGTTTTGGTATCACTTGAGCTATTAGGGGTATTGTTGTAATTTTGACCGTGATTGGATTTTGACCTCAAATTGGAAAGAATTGAGGGAAAATTGAGAATTTTGATTCCTACCATTGAGTTCAATAAGATTCATATATTTTATTGGTGGAATAAAAATTTTCTCGATTGGAATACCCGAATTTTAGTTCATTTTTGAGGAAATTATGAAAATGGTAAAAATTGAGCCAAACGTCATTTTGTAATTTGTGGGTAAAAACAAGTGTCAAAATACCATTGGAGGAGTAAAATATTTATGGGATTATTAAATTGCAAACGCTTATTGCATATGTTTAAGAATTAGCAATGTAAATAAATCCACCAATAGGAAATCAGAAATCAATGGATAGCCCACAATTCATTTAATGAATGGTGACCAAAGTGGTCACAATTTTGACCAGAAAATGCCAGTGGAAAGCTGGCATTCAGCTGAAGAAAATGGAAGCCAAGAATAAGATGGTAAAGAAGGCGAAAAAGAAAGGAAAAAGAAAAAATAGCAAGAGAAAAATAGAGAAAAAGGAAAAAGAGAAAGAGAGAAGAAGAGTTCTTCAAAAGGAGAAGGAGAGCTTGAAGAATTTTCCAGCAAGAACAATGTATAAACATGGTAAACATTTAAGCTTTAAGAATTAAAGTTGTAGTTTGAAGCATGAGGACCATTTTGGTATGAATTATGTTGAGAATATCCATGATTTTCATGATTTTTCCTTGAAATTAGCTATGTTTTCAAGAGTATGTGTGCACTGTGTGCGTTGGCAGTAAGGAGGGGTGATGTACCATGTTTTATATGGTGATTAAGGGTGTTTTGATGCGGGTTTTATTGGTGGTTCATGGCTGCACAAGAATCATGTGAAAAAGGAAGAAAACCTAGTTTAATTATTAAAGAAAATGAATTGTTATTGTTGTTGTTCGTGATTGTTGAATTTCGTGTTGGAAAATTTGATTTCTCTGGGCTAAATATCTATGAAAATCGGAGAGTGAAAGGCTGTTATGATGAAGTTTGAGATGGATTAGGTGTTATACAAATATTAGAAGTAAAGGTGAATGAATTAATAATAGTATTTTGTGAAGAAAGCGGGTAAAACATGGAAAGCTAAGGCTGTTATATGCTCGGCAGTCAGAATCAGTGCAAGGGTTATTTGATTGAAGTTCATAATAATGAAGCTGAAGATCTTACAAGCGTTTTGATACAAAATGAAGCTCAATTGGAGTTGGATATCAAAAGTTATGCAGAAAACAAAAATAGGTGTCAAGGCTAGAAAATGTAAAAATTGTTTTAAAGGAAATAAATTCCATTGTTAATTCAACGATGTTCATGGATGAATAAGAAAGTTGTAAAGGCTTATAAAAGTCGTCCATTCATGTGGAAAGAAAGGAATAAATATGTGAGTGATGGATTTATTTGAAATGTTATCTTAAGAAGAAATAAGGAAAACTAGGAAAGTAGTAATTTCGTTATATTAGTATTTCTTAGTTGTGAATCCTAGCATGCTAAACTGAGTATATAATTATCCTTGATGGAGGTGGTTCGCATTAAGGATTTGGTGAAAGCAAGGATAATATATTTTACTATACCAAAGTAGGACTTGAGGTCAGTCCCACTTATTTTACAAATCCTGTTTTATGTTAGTGAAATTATGTTTTACTTAGAAATGTTCCATGAATCCTTTTGGTTTCTCTGAATGAGAATATGGTTTTTCTGAGAAAGAAATTACATCATGCTACGATAGATTTGAATGAACACATGAATTTTCATTATTGGAATTATTCATAATAAGTGACTATTTCCTAAAAAATAGCAATGAGATTGAGGAACCTTTGTATTTTACTAAACAAGATATGGTTTTCCTAAACGTGGAATGGTTTCTCTAAATGGGAAATTTTTGGAAACTTTAGGAAATAATATTTTCTACAAGGACTTTTGGGCCAGTTTAATTATGAATAATTCTTAGGTACAAATGTATACCTGAAAGACTTTCTTCTCATTAATTATGAGACGAAATAATGTTTTATTCCAGGAAAGCATAAATATTCCTTTTTATGGAAAAGATTTTTGGAAAATGTGAGTTATGAATATTATGGAATTATAATTGAAATTTCTTGAATTAAAATTTTCCTTTTGGATTAGAATTCTAGAATTCCTGAATAATACTCTTTTTAAATTGGGTATTCTTATACCCTTAGAAACTTATTTTACCGTACGAAAAGGACTTTTTATCCTTTATCGCTATGGTTTTGGAGAACAATCTCTCAGTATAAGATTAACTTTTAGAAAATAGTATTTTAACCCAAAAAATTATTTTATTGGTATTCTTTTGGGAATAAGATAATTAATTGGCCTTGCTAGCCAATAGGGTTAATTTACTTGTCTTGTGAGCCAGTGGGATCAACTTCTGGAATATGATATTTTGGCCCCAGAAAATGTTTCATTTGGAATTCTCTTGGGAATGTGGTGTTGGTACTAGTCTTGTGAACCAGTGAAGACGTTGTATACTTAGCAAGGACTTTGATCTTTGTACTAGCTCATATTAGAGATAGATGTCCCTAAGTGACCTTGCATAGTTTTGGGGATTGTCTTACTCCAAACAGGAAGACAAGACATTGAGATAAGTCATCCTGACTAGCCATTTAGCACTTGGCAATTCTCTATGCCTTGTGTGCATATTATTTTAGGTTGTTTACGGATGCTGGGCGGAGACACTTGATGTGTTCAACCTCTTACCACCTCGATTGTGTTTAACTTTAGGATTGGGACCACTGAGCATAAAGTAGCAAGCAAAATATTCTAAATCTCCAACAATACACAGTTGAGTACTATAGGCTGAAAGACTTAGTACAATAAGACTATGATGTCGCTCTGACAATGCATGGTTGAGTGTTATAAGGTGTAGTTCCTGGCACAATAAGATTGTGATGCCGAAGGCGAAGCCTTGTGGGCTTCACACGTAGCCGACCTTGTATTGAGAGAAGTCCCTACATTTCTAAAATTGGGACAATGATGCGAATAAAACTTAGTTTTCCAAAAAAATATTGAACTTTAAATGAAAAACCTCCTAGTGAGCTGTAGAACTATTTTCAAAGGAAAATACAATACTTTCCCACAATGGTTTTATGAAACAAAAACCGATAATGCTTTTGTTTGTTTGATTTATAAAAACACTAGTACACACAAGACTCACTATGTGATTTCCACTTACACGTGTATCATTTTTCTTCAAAAATTTTATAGATCAGAGGCGCAGTGGAAGCATGGTGGACTCCCAGAGGCTTATACTGTATCTCCGATCTATTGTGCTTTAAATATAATATCAGAAGACAGACTCCATGTATCTTCCTGTACTTCATAAAAATCTTTTTGAGCAAATTTCTAGTGTGTACTAAGCTAAGTTCGTTATAAAGATCCCATGTCTGGGTAATTGGATGGGACGACATCCCATAAAAGTGAAGCCCACAACACTATGGCAAGTGGAGTGTTACATAATAACTTTTACCTACACTCCGAATCGAGGCATATCAATGCACATCAACAATATTCATATATAGATATATTAAGTAGATGCTACTCAACAAATAAGCATTTAATCGTTAATTAATGATTGTGAACATATTTATTTAATATTACTTGGTAAATAAATATAAGCTCATGAATAAGTATAAACATTAAATATTAAAAATTGGTTAAATTAATTAATTGATACTTCGATTAAACTAACAACTAATATTTATTTGCTAAATATATAGTAATTAAATAAACACATGAGTATTTTGGCAAATATTAATTAAATAGAAGATATGGGAGTCTAATAAATAATCTAGGTCAATTAGTTGGTAGAATAGAATATTTTGTATTTGATATTTGATAGTTAACATCTAATATATAATAGTTAAATAAAGATAGATAGTAATCAAATAATTTATCAATCAATAATTGATATTTAGCGACCACTGCCCATGCCTTTGGCGATTCCATCAGCACCAGGGCCCGATCAAGCGTCCTTTCCTCTACCTTAACATTTGGGGGAACCATAGTTCGTTTAAAGAATTACTGCAACATAACTGGGGCATACACATTCAGGGACACCAACAATTTATCTTGTGCAGGAAGCTAAAACTCCTTAAGCGACCTCTTAAGGCCCTAAATGCTAAGGAGTTTTCTAACATTTCGAACAGAGTTAAGGTGGCCAAGCATTTGGTTGAGACGATCTAGGCTCAGCACCAGCTAGACCCTACCAATTAGGCCCTTGTGGAGCAGCTAAAGACGGCCCGGCGCGACTCCTAGCGCCTAGCTGAGGCGGAACTTAAATTTTACCAGCAGCTTGCCAAAGTAAACTACCTTGCAAATGCAAACCGGTGTACAAAGTATTTCCATAATATGGTTAATCGAAACAAGAAAAAGCATTTCATTTCCTTGGACACTCGCCAGGATGGTTCTCATACTGCAAGTCTAGAGGATGTGGCTAAGGAGTTTGTGGAATTTTACTTAATGCAGCTAGGAACGGCTTCTCTGTGCTCTAAGTTGGACCCCGACACTGCTCGAGCTGGGCCAGTGCTTCTTCCTACTGATGCAATGGACTTAATCCGAGAAATCACACCGGCAGAAATTAAGCAAGCACTTTGGAACATTGGAGACAATAAAGCACCTGGACCGGATGGATACACTTCGAGCTTCTTTAAGAAAGCTTGGCCAACTGTAGGTCATGATATTGTAACCGCATGCCAGGAATTTTTTCACTCGGGTAAGCTCCTGAGGCAAATTAACCATTCTCTGATCACACTTGTACCAAAAGCCAACTCGGTTGGAAATGTGGGGGACTATAAACCGATATCGTTCTGCAATATAGTCTACAAGATTATCTCAAAAGTCCTAGCAAATAGATTGTGAGGCGTTCTTCCTGCACTGGTGAACCGGGCACAATCGGCTTTCATTGAGGACCGGCTTATGGCAGATAATATTTTTCTTGTGCAAGAATTGCTCCGGACGTATAGCCGTACAAGGATATCGCCCAGATGCACCATTAAAATTGATCTTCGCAGGGCATATGATTCGATCAATTGGGGATTCATTCTAGACCTCCTTACCGGTTGGGTTTCCCAGAGAAATACATTTGTTGGGCGTCACAGTACATCACCACCCCATCCTACTATGTTGTCATAAATGGAAGAGAACATGGCTTCTTTCATGGACAACAGGGCCTGAGGCAAGGAGATCCCATCTCACCCTTCCTTTTTATTCTATGTATGGAATATCTATCTAGAGCCATCAAGGTTGCAACTCTGAGGACTGGCTACAAGTACCATCCTAAGTGTCACAGGATGGGCATCACGCATTTGGCGTTTGCAGACGACCTTATGCTCTTTGCCAAGGCAGATGAAGCATCCATTTCTGTTCTATTACATTGTCTTGACCATTTCAAGGCATGCTCGGGACTTCATGTCAACAAGTGCAAGTCACATATCTACCTTGCTGGGCTACTTGATCTTGACAAGGATTGTTTAGCACGCACTGCGGGCATACCGACTGGCTCGTTTCCATTCAGATACCTTGGTGTTCCCATTATGCCCGCTAAGGTACGGATCAACAATTACAAACCATTGCTAGACAAGATTGGTTTGTATATCGATTGATGGTCAGCTCGTTCTCTTTCCTATGCTGGCAGAATCCAACTTATTAGGGCTGTCCTGCAAGGAGTGGATTGTTTCTGGTTATCTATCTTGCCCTTCCCTTCAGGGGTTATTGATCAGTTAAACCGAATGGCAAGAGACTTCCTTTGGGATGGAAAAATGCAATGGTGTCCTGGGACAACATATGCATGCTGACGCATGAGGGTGGCCTTGGCCTGATGAACCTGCGTGTATGGAACTATGCACTGTTGGCACGGGTGCTATGGGACATTAACATGGAGAAACAAACTTTATGGGTTCGATGGGTCTCCCACTACTATATGAATGGTCAGTCAATATGGGATGTCCATCCAACTAAGGGACAGTCCCAGCTATTTCAACGTATTTTGAGTATTAGGGACTGGATACTAAACTCGGCACGGGACAAGAATAGAGCGACACAAATCTTATCTTCCTAGGCTGAAGGAGAACGACTGTGTACCAGAAAATCCTATGAATACTTTCACACCAAAGGCCAGACTTATCCATGGGCTTGAACTATATGGCAACAGGGACTCACACCGAAGCATTCGTTCACGGTGTGGATTACTATTTGGGGTAAAATCAAAACGAATGACACTTTTTCATTTCATGTTGAAGACACTATGTGTCCGTTCTGCAGACTGGCGCCTGAGACTGTCGCACACTTATTCTTTACTTGTGCATTCACTAGAGCTGTGTGGGCAAACATCCAGGACTAGCTTCAAATACCACGGGCTGTGAACTCGCTATGGAAATGCCTTCATTGGTTCAACCGCCACAACCAAGGATCCGACTGGGAGGCCAAGGCAAAGACTACTGCCATGTGTGCCATAGTTTATTTCTTATGGATAACTCGGAACCGCATGGTGTTTGATTCACACCAATGCTAACCAACTAACGTAGCAACAAGGATCAAAACACATGTGTATAGAGTCGTTTTCACCCTGTACCCTCATGTGTTGAACCTTTTTGAGTCTTATGTAAACCGAATGGGTTAGGGCTCCACTTGGGCCTAAAACCACTTGTACTCTTTGTATATCTTCTCTCATGATTAATACACTTCTACATTTTCATAAAAAAAAATAAATTAATAGCGGATAATAATTTTAGTATCCTACTCCATAGAAAAATAATTATTTCAAGAAATCAATTAATTAATTAGTTGAACAAATAATTCCTAATTGAATCATCATAGCCAATAGATTTCTCAATAACATCATACTCATAACGAATCACAGATCACACAACATCAAGTGAAAATAGCATTGGTCAAAACCCATATTCAACATTCTATCATGCAAAATCATTCATGTTAAGCAAAAGCCAAGCACTATTATCAACCACCAAAACAAGTTATCTTCAAAACCCTAACTTCTCACTACCCAAACAACAAGACTGCCAACTTAATCACCCCACAATGTTTTAAAAGAAAATAAAGAGAGTTACAAAAAGGTGTGACCGAGAATCACTTGAGGAAAGGAGAAGACTCGATTCGCTCTTGGTATCCAAAGTATTCAGCAGTGCAGGAGGTATTGTAGCTTGATCTTAACTTGCATAAATCGAAAGGCTTGGAGTGTGAGAAAAGGAGAAGAGAGGGTCGAGACAATAGGTGTCTCAATTTGTTGGGGACTAATAAAGAAGAGAGAGACTTGAAAGTTAAGGGAAAGGAGTTTTACCTTGCTTGGATGAAGAAGAGATTGCAATTGTTGATGCTTTTGTGTTGTCTTGAGGGGAATTGGAGGTATATACCATGATAAGGAGAAGAAAAGAAGAGCTTTTTGTGTGTAGAGTGAGAAGAAGGCAGAGAAGAATTCTCGTTGTGTGTGAGTGTCATTACAGCTTAAGAGAACTAGTGATTATGCTTAGGGTGTTTCAGTTTTTAGGTGGAGTACTGGTGGAGGAATATTAGGTGATTAATATGAGAAAAGAAGGAAAGTGCTAGTATTTGGAGAAGGTGATTGAGAAGGAGAATGGAGGAAGGGTGCTCTCGGTCTCTTGTGAGGCTGGGAAAAGAAGACAAAGGTCTTGCTGTGCGCAAGACTGCATGGCTTGAGGAAAGGAGAATAATAAAAGAGGAATAAAGTGGTTGCTGTTTTGGTACTTTTGGAATTAAAAAGCCGAATGGCCTGTTGTTGTTGTCTCGATTTTGAGAGGGAAAAAGTTGAGGGACTGCTTTTTATTGTGTGTCGTGCTAGCTCAATCGTGCTTCTGGAGTTTGGTAAGGCAGAAAGGAACTTGTGAGTATGGTTTTAAGCTGAAGTAATTGAGAGATGACAGGAAGAGTTTTTGGCCTTTTCATATACAAGAGACAACTGCTTGTGTGGGTTTGAAAGGTTAAAAGCCAAAAATGCTTTACTCTCCAAGCTGCTTCAGTTTTACTGCTGATGAGGAGTGGTCCGAAATTTTCTTGTTGCTTTCTAGAATTTTTGGACATCATGGAGAAAGGAAAGGAGAGCTAGATAGCTGGAATGTAAGAGATCATGCACCATATTTCCTTATTGGAAGAAAGAAAGTATATTATCTTGCCTTGCCCAGTTAAAGGAATTTTTCCCTTCTTGTTTCCCCTTCCTTATTTCGATTAGTTTTGGTATGGAAAGCAAAGTTGTACATGATCTAGGCAAATCGATTCAAGGGTGTTTAGCTCATTGTTGGCTGAAATTTCGGTGTGCTGTAAGGAAAGAAATTTCAGCATTTTGAATTCAAACTTAGGAAGGAAAGAATTAGAAGGTGCAGTAAGTTTTGGAACCAAAATGATTCCCTCCAATCTAGTTACCAAAACTGAAGGGAAAACTAATGAATTACTGCTTAGCATGGCTGGCTTCCATGATGGAAAAAGGGAAGAAAATTAGAAAGTATGCATAAAATAAAAGACAAGATATAAGGTAAGAAAAATCTCAAGGGTTTAAAATTTAAATCTTCTAAGAAATAAGGAATGAATGTCCAGCTTTGGAAAAGAATAATTACTGCCCATCTTTCTATCCATAATAGAAGAAAACAAAATAGGAATGTTTTCCTAGATCATAGTCTTTGTGATTCTAGAAGCAAATAACCTTAAAAGACTAGAATAATACAAAAGGAAATAATAGCATATTACGTAAGGATATATTGTAAATAAATCTAGATGGAGTATTTTCCTATTTCCGTTATGGAAATAGCGGCTAGCACTTGTGTGCGAGTCATCTGAAAGAAAGAGAGGGAAGAGGGAATAAAAAGAAAAAAAAAGACATGTAAGAAGGAGCATTCAAACCTTTGTTAACCCACTAAATTCCCACCTCCCATCTCATTAAACCATAAGTCTCTAATGTCCAATAATTGCTTTAAAATTCTTATGTACTAAAATCTTCCCTTTAAGTTCTCCCAAAGACTAAATAAATAAACAAGGTAAGCTAATACATTCTCTAATAGCAAGTTTGCCACATAGAACATTTTAGCATAACAATAGCTAATTGAATTACCCATGAAACACATATATTTATACTATATATATTGTGGACACTCACAAACACACAATACTTATAGTTCAAAATAATGCAATGCATGCCCTTTCTCTCTTTCTAAGGCAATTCTAAGGCGGGGTTTTACAAAGTTAACCACTCGATTTCTTAAAATTGCAAAAAAAAAAAGTATTATAATTAAATTTGAAAATAATCAGATATATTTTGCCAAATAATCTAGTATATTCTCTATATAACAACCCAAAACATAACTCATTTATAAAGATAAACATATTAAATTAACGATCTAACCGTTAAATTTGTTAAAATTACTAAAAAGGTATTATGACCAAACATGAAGGTAATTGAATATATTACTATTCAAAACCTAATACATTTATAAATATAAGTATATCAAATTAATGATCTAACCATTAGATTTGTTAAATTATTTTAAAAAATATATCATAACCAAATTTAAAGATAATCGGATATAATTTTCCATATAATCTAGTATAATTTCTATATAATAACCCAAACGTAGTGCTTTTATAAAGATAATCATATCAAATTAACTATACAACCATTAGGTTTGCTTAAATTACTAAATTTAGCATAATCTAGCAAAATCTCGATGTAACAGCCTAAAACCTAACACATTTATAAAGATAAGCATATCAAATTAACGATTCAATTGTTAGATTTGTTAAAATTATTGAAACTGTATCGTGACCAAATTAAAGATAATCTTATATATTTTGCCACATTATTTATAATAATCTCCACATAAAAGCCCAAAACCTAGCACATTATAAAGATAAGTATATCAAATCAACAATCCAACAGTTAGATTTGTTAAAATTGCTAAAAAGAAAATATCATGACCAAACAATAATTTAGTACTATATGCTTATATAAAAATAACTTTGTACTTTATATTTATCTAAAAATATTGAGGCTATACCTATTACATTTATGGGATCCTCAAAATTAAATTTATTTAAAAAGGATTTCAAAAGTTATACCAGTCTTTTCGAAGTTAAAAAAAATAATAATAATAATAATAATAATAATAATAATAATAATAATAATAATAATATCTAGGCCATGAGGAGGGACAAAATGGAATAACTTAAAATTATGTAGTTTGATATTATATATATATATATATATATATATATTAAAAATCTAATTATATATATGTATATATCTCAAAACATAATAACTATACCTATATATATTGTATACATAAAATATTGTTATTTATGTATACAAACAAAATTTAAATATAAATATAATTAGTATTTAGTACATATATAACAACTGATTATAATTTAAAATTATAAATATTTTTTTGTGCTTTTTCTGAATCTTTGGATTTGACATTCTGAGGAAATGATCATGAGTTAGTCATATATTTTGGAGTCTGTGGATATTATTGTGTCTTTTTTTTTTTTTTTTTGGCATTATGTATTTCAAGACTTGTTAAAATGGAACATTTCACGAACTGTGTAAATTGAAGTCCATCAAATTTAGCCTAGAATATGGAACGTTTGATAGCTATTCTTCTAGGATGCTGGAGTTTTGTTGATTTCTACTCTTGATAAAAGGGAATAGAGGTTGATTCATAGAATTCTAAAGTAAACCTTTCATTCATAGAGTTGGTCTGCCTTTTTCCACAACCTTCTTCAGGATCTTAGTCTAATCCTTTTCAGCTTTGTCTTTACTCCTATTTGATGCTTGATCCTCTATGGTGGATGGCTTAGTCATGATTTATGTTAGAAGCTCTATATAGGTCCTAAGCCGAACGGTTTAATGTCTTCTTTAGAAATAAAATAGTTAGGTGACGGAGGGTTGAATCACATGACCACAAGGGCAAAGCTATGGTGGAATACATTAGCACTCATAAAATGATATCATAGCCATGACACAGAATGGTGAATATTTCTCATGTTCGATTTGAGATTTGTGCCTTTATGCAAGTAGCGAACATAGAAATCGAAGGTCCTGTTTAGAGAATCTCTTGAGTTTGGTCATAATTGAATGACAGTCCTCAAAGAGGATTGCCAGTATAATAGGATTAGGTGCATAAATGGTTTGTCGAGTTGTTCTAACATGCATAATTGGTGATCATATGTGCCATGAGTGACAATGTCATATCAGATGCTAATTGTCTAATATGCAATCACGCTGCCATGTGTTTCATGTGAATTAAATGTAAAAAATCCATTACTGTTCGGTCAATAACGATGATACTAAATGTTGAGCATTATACATGTTGGATTCCTACTAAAAAGTAGCCAATACTCGAATTACAATATTAGTTGGGCAAATAGATTCTAGTAGATCATAATTGATTCAAAGTTCGAAATATATATGTCAGTATCATCGATGATCAAAGCTACCATGATCCTGTATTGAATTTCACATGGTAACATACATTTAGTATGTATTGCTTGCATGTATCGATACTCATGTCAACTAAGTGATGCATTTTGTAGATGCCATAGGAATGATTACATGGGTGTCACAAGTGGAAGAGAGGAATTGAATTTGGCATCATGTCAATTTGCAAGTTTGACAATTAAGAATCATGAGTAATGTTACGCATATTTGCAATTTTAAACAATATACTTGATAAATATTTCATTAGTGAGATATTTTTGTTTTGTGTTTCTATGTAATTAGTGACAAATAGTTACTTCTAACATTGTGGGGATTAGTAGCGAATGTCATCTAGCATGAATATATTACCAACAACACAAATGCACATAATGTAATTTTTATCTCAATGATTTTTAAAAATGGTGCTAACATGCCTGCCATTTCCAACAGCAGTGCAAGAAGATATATATGAAATTTACAATTCCTAAAGTACAGCAATTTCAGAAGTTGTAAGGCATTTGCTAAACTTTTTTCTAGATTCATAAAAAGTTCTTGGAAAATGGAACTATTTTACATGATGATGTTGTGAACTCTTTTCAAACTACCACGACTAAATCAAATCTTGGCACTGTGACATACATGTATCAGTCTGAAGAGTATGATTGCATTCTTTTATTCATTCAATCTAATCATTATCCCTAGTTAGATGTTATGGGGAAAAAAATGCAAAACTTGCCGGTGACATTATTATTGCATCTGTAATACTCACAAAACAAAATTTCAAAACAAATAAGAAGCTATTGTCTAAATTAAATGACCTCATCCAAAGTGGAATGAATATGGTAAGATGATTGTCAATTAATGCAGGGAAATTAAATGAATGAGATATTGAAAAAAAAAATGCTTATAATTGTCCTGCAGGATGAATCATGCTATTGCGGTGTTACAATCCTTAACGTCAACATATATGGTTAGAGATATGCAACATGCCGTAAATGTAGAAAAAAACTCAAGTTGGTTACACAAAAATCTCTATGTGACTATTGTGGTCGTGTAGAAGACTATCCAGGGACTAGGTAGGCCAATATCAAATAGCTATGCTACAATACATGTACAAACATATACAATGACTTGACACATTAGTTTTGTACAGGTACCGAATTGAAGGACAAGTTCTTGATGGCACATGTGAGGCAAACTATGCAATGTTTGAGGTGGAGAAAATTGTACAAATGCATGCGACACGGTTAGCAGAAAAGGTTGCTGAGGTAATGTCTGAAATGGTCATTTATTTGATAATACACCAACAACAAAAACAAAACATTCATCAGTGCAATATTTTGACAATGTTACATTGCGTATCAGATATATCACTTAGGAAAAATTTAATGATGCAATTCCCAGCCCCTTGAAGAACATATTTGTCAAGAAGTACATATTCCAAGTCAAATTCAATGAGTAAAATCAAGGTAAAGAAAAAGAATTCCTCATCACCAATCGTGTATATTTGATCAGTGATGTTGTGGAAGAGCCTTTAGAAGTGCAAAAGGTACCATTTCCATTCCTCAGCTTCAATATTGATGAGAATTATTTCATGTTAGATGATAATGTATCCGCTTTTGTGTTAATTAGCAAAACCAAAAACCAACCAAACAAACAAAACAAAACAGGTCACAGGTGTAGAGCAATCTGAAAATTTGAACATGATTGACACACCAGTGCAACATGAGAAAAGAAATCAAAATTAGACACGGTATGGTAAACATGTTTTCATTAACTACATTATTTTTTCAATTGTGAATATTAATATAACACTATTGCTTCCACGTCTTTGTTCCTTTGTAGAAGATAAGTTGGGGTAGAAAACAGTGAACTATTGGTAAAATCTGTGAAAATAATAACATACAAGGAAATGGAGACTGTTCATTGACAGTCAAAGCAAGCACAATGGCAAAGGAAGTTAGCAATGAGTTGTTGTTAATCATGGGATAGCGGCCAAGATATTAATACTTTAAATATTCTAATCAAGTAGTGAGATTTATCTTCACTTATTGGAAATGAAATACTATCGAGTGAATATTATGTTATAGATTTATGAATCATGATTTTGCTATTGATAGTACGTTCCAATTTACATAAACAATATTCAAATATAGCAAATTATGTTTGACACTCTAATTCATTCATTATGCATGAAAAAGTAGCTTTTACAAATGTAAAAACTGATGATACGTTTGTCATGGCAGCATTCGATGGTTATTATGTGAAATTTTATCATCAACTATGGTTCATTGGATAATTGATTATGAATGTACAAACAACTATGAAAGTCTTCTATACAGCACAGAGTCTGAAATTAAATGGTAGTGGCATGAAAATGTTTAGACTACTTTTGAAACCAAAGCAACATATCAATTTCAACATGCACAAATAAATAATGAAATCATAAACATCTAAGAATACATAACCTCATCTTATACCTCCAATAACCAGAATAGAGCTAAAAGCATTGAATAACATTCTAGAAATTGATATACTAACTGATCAACTTTTGATCCATATCCACATTCAAAGATCCATTGAATTTCAGCAGTAAGATCAATAGCTTCACTAAATAACAATCAATTCTTGATATTCTCTAAGTGATGCTGCATAATTCAAGAACCTAGTAAATTGCCTTTGCTATGTTTAAATATATCCATTGATTCTATATCAATGAACCATTAGCAAATTCATTATTTGAATGACTTACTACTGCCACGAACATCAAAATCTATCTCTAAAAACCTCAATGTGATTGCACATATGTCTGGAAGAATCATGGCAATTGGTAATTTCTTATCATTGCCTCTACATATCTATATTTTGCATTAGCATTTTTTAACTTTTCCAGAATAGTGAATCTGTTCCATACATAATTTGTTAGTATCCAGAATCAATTATTATATGGATTTTCATCGTTTATGAAGTATAGCACATGGAAAATCCAATATGTTGGCAAAAAGACTATGTGATAATCACATAGCAAATTGCTAATGCTATGGAATAAGCCATCATCACGCTGGATATCATATACAATTATATAAATTTATTTTTGAAACATGTAACCCAGTTGCTACAAAATTTCTATGATCAATGTTATATGGCACAAATTGGAATTGCTATGCAATAGACATTACACCGCACTAAGTTTAGCTATCAAAATAGAGAGGCTTACAGTGTTGAGGAAGAAATGAATACATGATGAAATACAATATCATTAACCAACATATTGACCACAGAATTTTATTCGACATATCAAATATCCACAAAAATTATTCATGATAAGGATTCTTCAACAAATAGCATAGATATTGACGTTGCAGGTAAGTGGATTGGCGAAAGTTGCAAGCAACGATACTATACTACTGAGGATGATGACCAAAGTAAGTACTATTACAAAGTCTTAAAGAATTAAACTTACGGTAATCTACATCTAACAAATATATGAATATTGAAAATCAAAACACTACAGCAAAAGATGCATGAATTAATAGGAGAGATCGTATGAATATTCTATATTGCAAGCGAAAATCCTATATCGACATATAGCATTTTAGCAGAACAAGTAAAGTTGCAAAGAAAAGGAATCACAATAGGTTACCTCTCTGAATTCATAACCTTTTCATATTAATTTGTCACCTGCAAACAAATATGTTCATAATATCACTAATTGCATAACTTTCAGCTATGCAAAGTAGTACAATGCCTTACTATGGTCCAACAAAATATGAGTGCCAGTCCTATGAAGCTATTTTCTGGGAACAAGAAAATGCAAAATGAGGCTCACAAAATAGTTATCCATGCTCCAAACTTTGTTGCAAACAAGAACAAATTCAACTACCAAAACAATTGGACTTGTTAGGAATCCTTGTCATGCAAATTCAAGTTGCGCAGCAAAATAAAATTAAGAACTCCCACCGAGGATTTCATTTATTCGTAAAAGGATTCGAAATGGGTGAAGATATTACCTCACGGGAAAACCTTTTTGAATGAAAAATTTTTCCTTCTCTGTTCGTGGTGCGATCTAGCAATACCAGAACTCCTCGTCATTGCCACTGGAGTCTAAGTGTAAGACTCCCTCGAATAATATCCACACAAGAATTGTGCTCAAGAACACGCCGGGATTTTGTGATAGCAAAACACTTGGTGGCTAGGGTATTTGCTGTTGAGAAGAAGAAGTTTTTCAAGAAGAGAACCCTCCGTTTTCCAAAAAAATAAAAAATTGTGTAATTTTTAAAAATCCTTTCCCAACGAAGTTATATATATATATATATATATATATATATATATAATATTTTCCTTTGTTATTTCAATCATTAGATTCCATAGCAATCATGAATTCTTAATTACCAATTGTTAATATGATTTTTGTTAATTACAATGTAGCCTACAAATTATAACTAATTATAATTTGATCACAACAACTTCTTCTTTTCACAATCAACCCAATAATGTTATCAAATAACAACATGAGTACTCAATTCTCTATTGTGTATGACCTATTAGGTTTCTTGATCTATTGGTAGCAAAATTTGAATTAATCTAAACGCCTTTAGGATTAATAATCCTTAATAATTTTAGTTTAACTTATTAATTCTAAAAAAGATTGATTTATTAATTCTCTAATTAATAAATCCATATTAAGTATATCATGAGCGGTATCTATCAACACATCATGACTACCTAAAAGTCCAGGAAGACAAGTAGTTTGACATGAACCCTTTAATAACAAACTACAATGCAATATATTCATTTCACCATACAATATCTCATTCGATTTAGAGTACGAAATTAGTGCTAACTCCCTCCAGAATATAAATTAATTCTGGTCCGAATATAATAGTTACTTATACCAGGAATCCACTACTCTATATGTGTATCAATTGGAACTGTTTCTAATACACAATCACCTTGGCCAAGGATTTCACGAGTAGTAATTCCAACAAATGGCCATGAGATATTTGCCCCTACTATTAAGAGTGCTAAATCATTTATTGACCCTCTTAACTACTTTTGTTTACCTCACATTGTACCTAATATCTATCCTATAGGTGGCCCTCGATCTGGCTTTAGAGATTGGAATTAAAGTACAATGCTCAGCAAACAAAGTACCTTGGAGATATCAAGTCTAATGATACTTGCATGATTGCTATAGCGAGATTTTATCACTAACACTATCTAGTTATCCATATGATTATCTAATAGTCAGGTCATCCAATGTACTTGTTTTATCAATAAGCATCCACGTGTTAACTTTGAGTATCACAATACTCACGGATGTGAGAACCACCGCCTGATCAAATTAGGGGGTCAAACACGTGCTAGTTTTAATGCATTAACAATGTCCTATCTCAATAATACTACGACTAGGGATTATTTAAATACTAACACTATACAATATAGTAGGAATCTCACATCATGATTTTCTTAACATAGTATTGTACTAAGGACTTTATCTAATAGTTATTTTACATAAAAGTAAAAGAAACAAACTAAAAAAATAAATAATGTCTTATATTATAAAACAAATGTGTCATATACAAAGAACAAGTGATTGTCTCTAGGGAACAACACTAATAGGACCTACCAGAACCTCTTTTCACACTCCTTAAACATCAATCAAATGATAAGTTGACTGCCTTTAGAGATAATATTAGGGTATATAATTCTACATTTGCAATGACATCCATGGGAGCAAAAATGGGAGCAAAAATAGACTACCAGATCAATGACTGTGGGGGACTATACATTTATCACATTAATGGCGAGAGCTATCATAGACTTGGTTCATTAATTCAACTAAGGGTAACAAAGCTTATTTCATCCAGCTCTACTTCCATAACGCTATAAATCAAGTCCATAATATATTGAAAGATGTTAATCGAAAGGAAGTGAACAACAAGCTTAATGCATTGCTAGTTGGGCATTTTATCTTAATCCTAGATGAACATAATAATTTGGTGAAGGTATTTAAGATTGCAAGAGACAAATATGAATTGACTAAAATATCTAATTTCCAAATCAAGTTGTATCATAGTAGGAATACGGCACAATAAGGCCCTACAGCAATAGTAAAAATAGCAGCTTTTGTTGTTGGTGATATAAATCAAACCAACAAAGATTGTGATATCATCATTGAAATGAAGTCAGGGAGATTACAAAGAATTAGTCAATTACATCCATCATTCATAGCATTATAATATCCTCTGTTATTTCCATATAGTGAGAATGGTTTCCATCCCAAAATATCTTATGTGAAACATTCAAATTGAAGGACTACAAAGTAAATGAATGTGATAATGAGAGAGTATTATGCATATGTATTGCAATTTAGAAGGATAGCAGGCCATTCATTTTTGCTTGGTGGAAGACTTTTGTAGCAATACATTGTTGATGCTTACGAATACAATGAACAATGTCAACTATATTGTATTTTGTAGCATTAAGGAAATTCGCGAAAAGATTTTTATCGAAATGCATATGATGTTGTACAATGTGGTGATACAAATTCCAGCAGACATAGTAAAAGAACAACCTTATCGTCCCCATTCACAGGTGATCCACGATACATGGCTCAAAATTACTAAGACACAATAGCTTTGCGTTATTTCTTTGGAAACCTAGATTTGTTCATTACATTCACAACAAACTTAAATTGGGCAGAGATTTTAGACATGTTAAATGAATTGCCTTGACAAAAAACCTAAAGATCAACCAGATATAGAAGTATGGGTCTTCACGATAAAATTAGATGAAATGATTGATGGTATTATCAAAAACAAGATCTTTGCTCAAGTTGGTACAGGTAAGTTTTAGATTTTTAAACATTACAAAACAGAGAGACTTTTTACTTATTTATTGACTAATCTATCCATGTGTGAATGTATAGTCATGTACACAATAGAATTCCAGAAAAGAAGCTTACCATACTCACATATTATCATTTGGCTCAATCAATCATCAAAGAAGTGTACTCCTGAAGAAATTGATAAAGTTATTTTTGCTAAAATCCCTAACCTAAATATAGATCCAATGGCCTATAACATAGTTTCCTAATTTATGATGCATGGATAATGTAGAGTTGGCTATGAAAGTTTACCTTACATGATAGAAGGTAAGTCCATTATTTTTCAAGAATTTTTCAATGATATCCATATTGTGCATTACCTATGCAAACCATGTGTAAATGCATGTATACATGATCATCACTCGTATACAGGATAATACTCAAAGCATTTCCCAAAGAGTTTTCAAACCATGACATCTATGGATGAACGTGGATTTTGCATTTATTGACAAAGAGATGCATTAATATTTGTTGAGAAAAATGGATTCCAATTAGATAATGGATTTGTTGTTCGATACAATAGATATTTGTTGGTCAAGTACTTTAGTCATATCAATGTTGAAGCATGCAATAAGTTAAAAGAAATCAAATATTTGTTCAAATATATTAGCAAAGGTCCTAACAGGAAAACTGCCATCATTCAACAAGTTCATGCAAATGACAATGTCATTTCTGGAGATTATGTTGCAGAGCAAAATGAAATCAAAGTATTTTTAGATTGCAGATATGTATTAGCGTGTGAGGCATGTTGGAAGATATATGAATAAGATTTAAATTTCAAGATGCTATCAGTAGAAAGGTTAGCTTATCACCTGGAAGATGAAAAAAGTGTTATATTTCATGACAGTGCCTTATTACCAGCAATTGTTGATAATGAGGATGTTAGACGAACTATGTTCATAGAGTGGATAAAGTACAATAGATATGATCCTCATGCACGTACATTACCATAGTCAGAGTTTCCACAACACTATACCTAGAAGAAGCAAGAATACATTTAGCAGCAAAGAAAATAAGGCAAGCGCATAAGATGTGTAACATTTTCACATCCAACATCAAGGGAAAGATATTATTGAGAATGATGTTAAATTATTTACGCAGTCCATGTTCATATGATGACATGCGCACATATGATGGAGAGCTCTACCATTTTTACAAGGTTACATGCTATGCTAGTGGAGTTATTTAAAAAGATAAGGACTGGTATGAGACTATTAAAGAGGCACTAAATTGGGAAATTGCAACACAATTGAGAGATTTATTTGCAACCATATTGTTGTTGCTATGAACAAGGAATAGAAGCCATGCATGCTATATAAAAAAATAGAGAAACAACAGACACGGCGCAATGTAGGCAAAAAAACAATACCGTTACGTGTCTTTGATCTGTTTGGCTATGAAGTAGATGTCGAACGGACAACTAAAATAGCTTCACTCTAGACGATGTCTTCGGTTGATGACCCACCAATCTCCTACTCCTCCGTGGCATGAATGCAAAGCTCTTTGCTTATCAAAATATTCCACTGCCCAATCAAGTTGGTGAAACAATTTAGTCGAGCAATGGCACTTCTTGATTCTTTGTTATTGATTAGCAAAATCAAGAAGAACAAAAAGAAGAAAAATAAACGAGAGAGAGAGAGAGAAGAAAGAAAAATAATCTGAGAGTACTTTCTTTTTCTTGCATACGTCTGTCTCTGTCAACTGAGACTTATGGCTTCTTCACAATTTCAAATAACCAAAACACAGGGGGTTTGATATTTCAAAACTCTCGGAGGCTATCAATAGAAGAAGTTTGGCTAAACCTTGACACTTATATTCTGTGAATCAAAATAACCCTTTAGTCCAGGCTATTGGGACAAAATTAACTTATTATTTTTCTTGAACCCAATGAGCCCAAAAATAATAACTATTAATTATTTATTTCTTGAGCCTATTAAAATAACCCAATAAATAATTAATGAGCCCAAATGAACTAAAATAATTATTTAAGTCTTTTATTAACTAGTTTAAGTCCAAGTTAATTTTTCTTAATTATTTAATCTGGGCTTAGGCCCTGAATAATTAATTAACTAATTAAACTAGATAATAAAATTAATTTCTCTTGTTCTTTTATTTTATGCTAATCCAAAAATAAATTTAACATCCTGAATAAAATAAAATCCTTTTTATTGTGATTCTCGACCTAAAATAATTAGAACTTACAGGCTATTTCGAGGACCAAAAAGATACATTACCTTTGCTACTAAAAAGACCAAAATACTCTTGTTATATAAATAGCTATATTTTACATTTTAAATATTTTTTAATATCACCATAAAAAAATATTGATCCCAAGGACAATGCTAGGTTAGCTGTGTCTTCGACCTACAAGTGAAATGATTAAAATACCTCTCTACACACCATTGTGTATTTGGAATGAAAAGAGTGTATTAACACCTCTCTAAAAGATATTTACCATTCTTACGCTTCTAGTCTAATGATCCACGACTTCTTGGAATATTTTTGCTTTCCAATGCTGCCCAAAAGCCAATATCCAAGTCATATTCCCTAGAGTCCTGGATAATTAGATTATTCGAACAACCATAAGGGGCGATATAGTATAGACACTATCTTGTACAAATCTGTCTTAACTAACTAGTTACAAATACCCAACATACAAGTATATTGGTCCTTTTAAAGAACCTCAACTATAATATATCAAAGTATATGCTTCCAACTTTATCAGACCACCAACTTATACTCAAGCTATAGAGTATAAGTCTACGTTGTAGCAGTAGTAGTCTAAATTTCTACCACATAGTACTTTTAGAAATCACTACTATAGGTCATGTACTACGTATTCGAAATACGCTTGTGTTATGAAACGAGAAGACTACTCATTGGTTAAAGATAAGCCATTTTCTATTTAGAATTCATAACACAATGACCTTACCATGATTAGATTCACATTCTCATCATTCGGTCAAGAATAGTAGTTTATGTGTTAAGTATCTCATGGTCCATAACTTACTGTGAAAGACCTCCATTCACATGAACTATTTACTTAAACACAATGGATATTTTCCAATAAAATCGTGCACAAATATAAAGAAGGTTTCACAAACAAATTGTGAGAAAAATACTTTTATTAATTCAAGTCAAAATTACATCAGAAACCTAGTCTAAGAGGGTATACATCTCAACAATCTCCCACTAGCATTCTAAGACTAAGAAAGTCCATAGGTGTCCACCCCTATGACATCTAAGTGTCTTCTGATAACTCTCTCGGCCAAAAGTTTGGTGAAAGGATCTGCTCGATTGTTCTTCGAGGTAATTTGTTCCACCACGACTCCCGTCTCTGGATGAAATCTTGGATCAGGTGGTGCTTCCTCTCTATGTGCTTTTCCTTTTTGGAGTTCCTTAGTTCTTTAGATTGTAAGACTGCACTTGTGTTGTCATAATACATCACAACCAATTTGTCTATTCATAGCACGACTCCAAGTTCCAAAAGGAACTTTCAGAGCCAAACTGCTTCCTTGGATGCCTCCAAAGCAATCACATACTTAGTTTTCATGGTTGAGTCAGTAATGCAAGATTTCTTGATACTTATCCACAAAATGACTCCTCCAGATAAGGTGAAGATATATCCGCTAATGAATTTTCTCTCATCCTTATTCACCTGGAAGTTTGAGTCCGTGTATTCTGTAGGAACCAATTTATCATCCCTATAAACCAACATATAATCTCTTGTACCTTTAAGATACTTGACAATATGCTTTACAGTCTACCAATAAACCTCCCTGGGGTTTGACTGATATTTGCTAACTACACCTACGGTAAAGCAAATATCTGGCTTAGTATACAGAATGACATACATGAGCCTTCCCACACCTGAAATATAGGTAATCCTACTCATTCTATCCTTTTCTTCTTAAGACTTTAGACAATCCTTTGAAGAAAAAGATAACCCATGTCTACAAGAGGTCAATGCCCCTTTGCATGAGTTCATGTTGAACTTGGCCAGCATCTTGTCAATGTATGTAGCTTGCCATAAACCTAACATTCTCTGCTTCCTATTTCTAAAAATCTTTATTTCAATAATATAACTAACTTCACCTAAGTCATTCATACTGAATTGATTAGATAGCCAAACCTTAGTAGATGACAGTATCCCTACATTATTTTCAATGAGTAGAATATCATTCACATATAGTACAAAAAAATCATGTTTATGCCTACTAATTTTCTATACACACATGGTTCATCCTCATTTTAAATGAAATCATAAGATTTTACAGTCTCATCAAAACGAGTGTTCTATGCTCTAGATACCTACTTAAGTTCATAAATGGATTTCTTAAGCTTTACAAACCATGTGCTCTTGTTTTTTAGTAATAAAACCTTTTAGTTAGGGCATATAAATATCTTCACTAAGATGGCCAAGGAGGATACGGATGGACTTAAGCATGGATACTAGGGAAAAAGTTTTCTCATAATCGACCTCTTCTTTCTGAGTATACCTTTTCGCCACAAGCCTAGTTTTGAAGGTTTCCACCTTCCCATCCACTCCCTTCTTCCTCTTGTACACCCACTTACACCCAATGGGTTTTATCCCTTCAAGTGCAACAACAAGATCCCAAACTTGATTGAAGTACATAAACTCAATCTTGGCTTTCATTGCTTCATCCATAAGTCTGTATCGGCATTAGCAATAGCCTCCTCGTATCTAGTGGGATCTTGTTCTTGGTAGTTAGAGATTAGGTCAAAATCCTCTCCAGTCTATTTTTTTGGAACTCTAGATATCTTTCCACTATGACGCGGCTCCATATGTACAGGTTCCTGAGATTGTGCCTCTTCTTGTTCTATAATCAGGTTAGGAGAAGTTGATTCAGAAGATAACTTCTCTTCGAGTTCCAACCTTGTCGAACCTTTAGTAGATGTACTTTATTAATCCTCGAAGTATCTAGCATTAGTACTCATAAGCACTTTTTGTTCCTTAGGATGATAAAAGTAACTTATTTTTTGTACCTTTTCAATACCCAACACAATAGCATAATTCTGATCTTGGTTTTAAGTTGTCTCCTTTGATCAGCACATAAGCTGGACAACCATATATCTTAAGATGACTTCGACTTTGACTTACATCCAGTTCACATCTCATAGGGTGTCCTAAGTACTAACTTGGAAGGCACCAAGTTTAGAATATGTGCTGATGTTCCTAAGGCATATTCCTAAAGACACTGAAAGAGTAGCATGAGACATTATGCTTCGAACCATTTCCATCAATGTCTTGTTCCTTCTCTCAGCTACTATATTCTGCTGGGGTGTCCCGGGTATAGAGAGTTGGAATACTATCCAATGATGTACTATGTAGTCCTTGAATTCACTAAGGAGGTATTTTTTACCATGATCCGATCGTAAGATCTTGATTAGTTTACCTGTCTGACACTCCACTTTAGCCTTAAACTTTTTGAATTTGTCAAAAGAATCAAAGTTGCATCGCATCAGATAAACAAAACCATACCTTGTATAATCATCTGTGAAAGTGATGAAGTGCTTAAACCCTCCTCTTACTAGTGTAGACAAAAGATCACACACATCAGTGTGAACAAGACTCAATGCTTCTTTGGCTCTATCTGCCTTTTGGGTAAATAACATTTTGGTCATTTTTCTCAGAAGACAGGATTTACACTGAGGCTAACTTTCCAATTTCAATGAGCCTAAAGGCCTATCATGAATTAACCTCTGAATTCTGGTTGAATTAATGTAACCCAACTTTAGATGCCAAAGATATAAGTCATTAACATTGCTCTTTCTCTTCCTTTTTAAAGAATTAGATTGAGCGTTATTCAATTGATTATTAATAGGATTAATGAAGAATAGATTTCTATACATGTGCCCTGTACATATAACTTCTCCATTTCTACTGATAGTTATTCAAAAATGGAAATAAACATAATATCCTTAATTTATTAGTTTTGTAACTAAAACCAAATTTTATCTAATCATTCAAAATAACTATTCTATTACAATCAAAAGTAAGTTCCAGTTCTCCCATAACAAGGGCCTAAACTTGTGCTCTATTTCTCGCGCGTAGTTCATGTTCGCCTTTTTAGAGTCTTCTAATCTTCCTAAACCTCTACAAGGAGTTACATATATCATCAATATCTCCTGAATCAACAATCCAAGTTGATCCAACCATTAATATAGAATCTACATAGAAAACATTATCTGTGGGGTTTTTCTTTACTTGAAGATCTGGACACTCCTTTTTCTAGTGTCTCTTCTTTCCATATTGAAGCATTTGCCCTTGGATTTGTTTTTGAGCTGGGACTTGGGCTGGTGTACTACATTTCCCTTCTTCTTCTTGAACTTGAGCTCAGTTCTTGAAGAAGAAGACATCATAACCTAGCTTGTGGCTTCATGACCTTCTCTGCCACCAGGAGCTCCTTCATCAACTCCGTTAAACTCATGTATAACTTATTCATGTTGTAATTCAACTTGAACTGAGTGAAGGAGCCTGAAAAAGATTCGAGAACTATGTCCACTTGACTCTCAGGGTCAATGATAGTTCCCAAGATTTCTGCTTCCTTGAAAGCAGCAATCATCTTAAGCATATGCTCTCTGACTGATGCTCCGTCAGCCATCTTAGTGTTTATTATGGTTAGGAGAGCCTCCTGCCTTCCGAGTTGGCTTTTATCCATGAATATTGTGGCTGGTGATGTACTTATATCATATGCAGTTACCATGTACTCATATTTGGATTGGAGCACATTTGACATGGAGGCTAAAATAAAGCATCGGGCCATCTCGTCAGCCTTCTTCTATGCCTTTTCAACCTCACGCTCCTCAACAGTGAAACCTTTCCCGATTACTGGGTAGGTCTTGTAAAGGACATACTTATACTCCTTGGCTGTGAGTATTATGTTTATGTTCCTTTTTCAGTCCACATAGTTTGGACCCGTTAACTTATTCTCGCAGAGAATAACGGCTAAGGGACTGAAAGAACCTCCACCAACTATTTCTGAAAATTTTAAAAAATAAAAGAAATTATTAGTATTGTAAAATAAAATAATTTTGTGCACTTTTTCCTCATATTAAACTAATAACAGCGAACCCCATTACTATTATTTTTAACATGATTAATTTGGCTCTTAGGTAAACTGATATAATTTCTTTGAAAGATTAACAGTTTCCTAAGCTAAGTGTGTTAACCACCACAAGTTAATTTCCATTCTAGGTAGTGATCTAGAAGATAACTCTATCAAGGGAATAACCTTTTCATCTTATTTCCTATGGACATACCTCGCACTATAACCTCCAACGTAGGCTGGCCGATCATAGTTCGTGTTCCAAATTATTAATTGCATCATTCCATTAGTTTTAGATTCTTGTAGTACCTCCATCCTATATAGGTTCACTTCTAGGGTGATGGAGGAGACCCATGATCTCTATTGAGGATCGTGATGGAAGTTGTGGAGCCATTAGAATCCCTCTCCCACTTAGTTTTTTTGTGAAACCTCATCTAAAGCCAACCTTAGAGTAAGGGGGTTATGATGCATATCATATCATTTTGCATAAAAAATATACTTTTTGAATGATTTTATGTGCTTTAGAATTGTGGGATATAGGTTAAATGGCTTATTTATGCTTATCGGGTACGAAGGGTAAAACGAAAATTTTGCTTAAGGTCAAAATAGGAAGATGGCTTGAGGTTTAGATAAGAAGAATATTTGGGTGAGAAAATAAGAATAAAAGTTAGTGTGGTTAAGTGGTTAGAGCTTTGTGAATTAATTTCTAAAGTCATGAGTTCAAATCCCATCACTTAAGGTTTATTCATGATTATCTTAGCTATATTTGAATTTTTGTTTTTCTTACATTCCTTAAAGATAGGAATGGTGTCTTAAGGGAGACATGAAGAGAATGTCTTAATCATGTGATCATGTCCTAAAAAGAATTCTAAAGGAATTCTTGTTCCTTTATTATCTCTAGCCTTGTCCTAACATCTTCATAATTTAAATTGTCCACAACCCATCAATCTCTTCTTTTAATTCCAAAAATTCTGTGATAATTCTTTAGCCTTGAAATTCAAAAGAACAGTCTTGAGGGATAGGGGAATGGCTAAAAATAGGAGAGGAATTAGGATGGGTTCCCAAGAGAAATAAATTGCCATGGTTATACCTTCAATTCTACCTTCATTTTTGTTCATGGTTTTAGTGAAGGAAAATCCAGAAATTTTCCAGAATTTTTGTAGAATGGCTTTCGAAAAATTCAGCCAACAATCCTACCCATTTGCTGCTAGAAAAATGGTCATTTCATGTGAGCTTGAAGGCTGAAAATTCTGTGCATTTTTCAGATTGCACAAACTTTGCAAAACCAGAAAAATTCCTGCAGCAATTCGCTGCTTTTGAAGTTGGAATTGAAGCTGTCTTTGGTCACCAAATCAGCTGGAACATCCTCTGTTTTTCTCCAAAAAGAAGGCTGGAAAACCACCCTCAAAAGACCCTCAAACACCCTAGAAAAGCAGCTACAAATTGGGCCAATAAATGCAAGAAATTCTGCACTAAAAATCATCAACATTCAAAGCTCTTGAACAGTTGAAACCAGAAAAATTTCCAGCTTGGTCTCTCAATGCCAATGCCGAAAAACACCCTTCAAACCTGTAAAAATTGAACCTTGTTCAGCCATGGACTGAACATCATTGACCTCCACACTTACCTTAAGTGCTTGGACTCCATGATCATACCTCAAAAAGCTCCTAAGATCACTCTATCCAAAACTTATTTGAACTTCAAATAATTTCAGATTTTTCTTGCACCATTAAAGCACTCTTGTAGCAAGTAATTAACCAGAAATTTCTCTGCCATCATAAGCCATTTTTCGGCCAGCTTAATAACCTGAACAACTTCCATTCTTTGCACTAAGACTAGCATGTTCAACTAACACCATTGAAAAACAAAGAGACCTCCCATGATCAATCACCATTAGCTAATCTTCTACCTCAAACAACTCCTCATTTTCCTCCATTTAAATTTTAAAAAAACTGATCACTTTCTCTCCTTCTAGCTAAAAACTGAAACTCCTATCTACACTAGGCCATTCGGCTAACAGCATTTCTAGAATTTCGCAAGCCTCCTTCTCTCAAACTCTCTTAAAATACCAAGAACGCCAAGAACACACACTACACCTCTTCAAGCCTAAACCTATCCTAAACATCTCCAATCACTCTCAAATACTTCAGATCACTCATAATTAATCCCTAGACTTCATTTCTGGTCTTTATAACATAAAATCACACAAACTAGACATTTCGAATGAATCAAAATCAGCTTTTTTCTTGAAGCTCTCAAGAACATCAAAAAAGTAAAACAAGAACAACCTTCTTGTTCTTCCTCTTCTATTCAATTCTTAATATTCCATCCTAATGCCTCTCTCTCTCTCTCTCTCTCTCTCTCTCTCTCTCTCTCTCTCTCTCTCTCTCTCTCTCTCTCTCTCTCTCCGGCTGAAATGGTTGATCAACCATGGCTGTTTTTCCTTTGGACCACTAAAGTCTCTCAAATGCTTGGACCTTCTCTAGTCTTCATCAAGTGATCGTCTATCAAGTATTTCTTCTTAAATTCTCCTTTTAATTTTTGAATTCATGTCTCTTAGATATTGATAGAAAGGTTGAATATGAATGGGGGATTGAGTATATGTATGTGGTGAAGGGAATGGAGTTAGGACATGAGGGTTGATATATATGATTAACCTATGTGGATTTTTCTTTTGAATCACTATATGTTCATCTTGTTTAATGAGGTTTATGGATGTTTGAAGCATGTTAGATATTATGACACCTATGGTGAATAGGCTTTTATGTTCTTAATCTTTAATGAAGCCATGAATAGTGATTATGCCTTGTAGGGATTGACCATGTGATAGTATGTGTTAATTCAAGTGTATGTTCATGAATGGAATAGTTTATTATTTGATGTTAGAGAATGTGTTCATGAATCTTTTCTTGTAATAGGAAATCATGGTGAAAGATTATTTTCTTGTTAATCCTAGGTTATTTTTTATTAACAAATTTTATTACTTTAATTAGAATTATTACTTTATTTTTCCCTATGAAATTCGAAATTGCTAGGAAGATTTGGAATAGAATATTAATTAAAATATTAACATTTTATTAGTCAAATAAATAATATCTTTTATTAAAAACAATATATACATATATATAATAATAAATAAAATCTTTTATATAAATAATAATAAATAAAATATTAGAATTAATTAATGACCTTGTAGACCATAGTCAAAACTTTTACCTATATCCATAAATATTATTTATATTAAAATTTATTTATTATTTAATAATTAAAAATTAAAGTATAATTCATTTATTATAAATTTTATTAATTATTACTAATAATTTCTTATCTATTAACTATTAATTAAAAATTAAATGTAATTTATTATTTATTTATTTATAATAATACTATTTAAATATTACCATTTACTAATATTATTTAGGACTTAGTATTATTCAATATTTAACACTAGTTTATTTATTAGCAGCAATACTCATAATTTATTGTTTGGAACTATAACTTATTAGTAATTATTTAAGAACCCCTAGTTATTTTAACTTATCAAACTAGATTTATTTTATAAAGTACCTTATCAGCTAGCATTAAAGCTTAGGACATTATGGTCATGGTTAGTCATGGTTGTAACTAGTTGAACTAGGAATTATTTATGTAAAGCAGATATAGTCCGAATGTTATCTTATACCTTGTGTTTACCTCAGGCGGGGTTAGGTTGACCTTGGAAGATCTTTGAATCCCGACAGAGCAAAGGATTAGGTAAGCTCCTGCATGAAATCATTTGAAGGCCAAAGTTAATGTGGCAAGCTAAACTCAATGTGTATGAACATTCGTTTTGTAAAGGCAATTAATGATAGTTTTTTCCTTTTTATTTCAGTCAAGCAAACCACTTGAAATTAAACAAGCATTTTTACACAAAATGCTAAACTCTTTCTAAAACCCAACTTTGGCAAGAATTTTAGAAACCTTAATTGCTATTTCCAAGTAAATCATTGTATGATCAACTTTCTCACAAGTGGGACAAGCAATGTTGAGTACTCAATAACGGTAGACTATTAGGACTAGTCTTTGAAAGGTTAAGGTAAGTCTCTTAGTAGGTGGCCACCTCTGAGGGGTGAGTCCTGCCTGGATAGGATGTCAGCCTAATAGGTCATACTGGTCCAAGTTAGCAAGTTCAGTCAAGTGGACTGCGTGTTCTGGAGAAGACAACCAGTAAGTTCGGGCTATTGAGATGGACGAGTATTTCACCCGGTAGGCCGTACATCTACCTTGTGTCAGTATGCTCAACGTGTGGCATTCTGATCATTATATTGTCATGGGGCCCAATGTGTGGTGCTATGGCTACCTCTTTGGGCGGTTGTATTTATTGTGCATATGTATGTTTTGGAAAGCAAAACACCACTCTTCATTGATGACATTTATTTAATGCTTCTTAACACTTTCTCTTATGAAACTTTTACAACTTACATACATGAACTGTTTTACCTGAAAGACCCAAAGCACACATGAGTTTACTGAGATTTTTATCTCATCACATTTTATATCATGTTTTCAAGTCGATCCTGCTATGAAGGTCATTAGCTAGAATGTTACCTAAGATTTTGAAGACTCTCCATTATTTTTCTTATGTATTGTTTTTGAGAAATTGTAGTAGACAATTATTTTTTAAATTTGCTCATGTATTGTTAGGTTGTAATAAGTTTAATTTTGAAGTATTTATTTTATTTTATTTTATTTGACCTAGTTATGAAGACCCCTTATCCTGCGGATGGGACGACATCCCCGGCCCTAATGGGCCTAGGTAGTAGGGTGTTACATTTTTAAATAATTTTTTTCTTGAAAAAATATTATTTGAAAATTTTCAATTAAGTTCTCCTTTAATTTAAAATGAAATATCTAAATCCATAAAAATTTCTATGTTAAGGTGTATACCCTTTGAGAAATTTTTCCTCATGGTTAATTTTATTTAAGTTAAAAACAAAATAATTTCAAAATTTTACCATTTAAAATTCCTCAAGATTTTGATCTCAAAGTTTTATTTAACAAAAATAATTTTTCCATTGCTAAAATGAATTAAAATGGCTTACAAAAATTTCTAAATCCAAAATATTTTCTATGTCAAGGATAAAAAACCTTTAAGAAAATAACCAATGATTAATTTTTGTTTAAGTTAAAATAGCCATTTAATTAAAGAAAACTATCTTTCCTTGTAAAATAAAATTTCCCAAAGACTTTGGCTTTTATGAAAACGTGCATATAAGACTTAAAATAATTAGCATGCTAGAAAACTATAAGTGTTTTCATGCTTTTGTATTTTTAATCATAAGTACCTAAATAATAGAATTAAATACATTAATTAATTAATTATCTTGTTTAATCCTAAAATCCTTTACTATTATTTTTCATGCAAAATATTCAAAGAATATTAAATATTGTAATAACTTCACCAGGTATGAGGCCATAATAAAATTTTTTTTTTCTGGTCCAGTGCACTCGCCACATTGGATCATGGCCCCATGGGAACCTGCCTCAACCCACGCCAGCCCGTGTCCTGACCCGTGAAGCATTCTAGTCAGGATGCAATGATGCTTTTTGTATCTCGGTCAAACAGTGTCCGAGTCGAGGCGTGCTGGGCCCGGCTACGGTTGCAAGCCACGGCTGCCCTGGGCACAGCCTCGACTCTAGGCACGACCGAGCCGCGGCTCTGCTTAGCTCGGCTGATCGTCTTCTCTGTGACCTTTTTTTATTTCTCTGTTTCATCTGCAATTTTTCCAGAACTATGCTAACATCGTTCGTGATCTATCTAAGTAGATTCTTGTTACATCTTTCAACAAAAAATGAGCACCACATCCACCTATACCCTTTCAAATCGGGTTTACACGAAAACTAATCAAAGTAAAAAATTTTTACAGAGCCTCCTATACCTTAACGATAAGGTTTACATAGAAACTATCCATACCAAAACAACAAAGGATCCCATGGTATTCATCAAATTAGTCTTGCCAATTTTATTATCTAGTATGTATTAATCCTATGCCTTTTAAAACAGCTCGTCTGATACCACTTGTTGCTCTAAACAAGGAACAGAAGCCATGCATGCTATATAAAAAAAATAGTGAAACAACAGACATAGTGCAGTGAGGCAAAAAAACAATACCTTTGCCTGTCTTTGAACTGTTTGGCTGTGAAGTAGATGTCGAGCGGACAACTGAAACAGCTTTGACTCTAGATGATGTCTCTGGTTGATGACCCGCCAATCTCCTACTCCTCCGTGGCATGAACGCGAAGCTCTTCGCTTCTCAGAATATTCCACTACCCAATCAAGTTGGTGAAATAACTTAGGCGAGGAATGGCACTTCTTGATTCTTTGCAACTGATAAGCAAAATCAAGAAGAACAAAAAGAAGAAAAACAAATTAGAGAGAGAGAGAGAGAGCAGAGAGAAGAAAGAAAAATAATCTGAGACTATTTTTTTTTCTTGCGTGCGTATGTCCCTGTCAATCAAGACCTATGGCTTCATTACAATTTCAGATAACCAAAATACCAAGGTTTTAGTATTTCAAAACTCCCGGAGGTTATCAACAGAAGAGGTTTGGCTAAACCTTAACTTTTTTATTCCATGAATCAAAATAACCTTTTAGTTCAGGCTATTGGGCCAAAATTAACTTACTATTTTTCTTGGACCCAATGTGCCCAAAAATAATAATTATTAATTATTTATTTTTTGGGCCCATTAAAATAACCCGATAAATAATTAATGAGCCCAAATGAACTAAAATAATTATTTAAACCTTTTATTAACTAGTTGAAGCCTATGTTAACTTTTCCTAACTATTCAATCTGGGCTTAGGCCCTGAATAATTAATTAACTAATTAAACTAGATAATAAAATTAATTTCTCTCTCATTTCTTTATTTTATTCTACTCCAAATATAAGTTAGACTTCCTGAATAAAATAAAATCCTTTTTATTGTAACCATTTCCTCGACCTAAAATAATTTGGACTCACGGGCTATTCTGAGGACCAAAAAGAAACATTGCCTTGGCTAATAAAAAAAACGGAAATACCATTGCTAGATAAATAGCTGTATTTTGTATTTTAAACATTTTCTAATAACATCATAAGGAAATGTTAACCAAAAGATAATACTGCATTAGCTATATCTTCGACCTATAGGTGAAATGACTAAAGTACCCCTCTACACACCGCTGCAAATTTAGAGAGGAAAGAGTGTACTAACATCTCTCTAAAAGACATCTACTATCTTTAGGCTTCTAGTCCAACGATCCATGACTTTTTAAAATATTTTCACTTTCCAAGGGAGCTACCTTAAAGCTAATATTGAAGTAGTGTTCCCCAAGACCCTAGATAATTAGATCATTCGGACAACCACAAAGGGCGATATAGTATAGAAACTATCTTGTACAAGTCTGTCTTAACTAACTAGTTACATATACCCAACATATAAGTATATTGGTCATTCTAAAGAACTTCAACTATAGTATATCAAAGCATATGCTTACAACTTCATTAGACCACCAACTTATATTCAAGCTATAGAGTATAAGTCCACACTATAGTAGTTGTAGTCTAGGCTTCTATCTTATAGTACTTTTAGAAACCACTACTATAAGTCCTATTCTACGTATTCAAAATACGCTTGTGTTATGAAATGAGAATACTACTCATTGGCTAAAGGTAAGCCATTCTCTATTTAGAATTCATAACATAATAATCTTGCCATGATAAGATTCCTATTCTTATCATCTAATCAAGAACAGTAGTTTATGTGTTAAGTATCCCATACTTCATACCTTCCTGTAATAGACCTCCATTCACATGAACCATTTATCTAAACACAATGTGTCTTTTCTAATAAAATCGTGCACAAATATAACGAAAATTTCACAAACAAATTCTGAGAAAAATACTTTTATTTATTCATGTCAAAATTACATCAGAAACCTAGTCGAAAAGGGCATAAATCCCAACAATTTTTTTTTGTAATGTTGCTTATGTGAAAAATTTTTGGGAAGTTAATTGGATGAAGATCAGTGATGATATTTAATATCGTCAAAGGAATATTTTCAAGCTACGCCATTTAACATTGTTAGAAGATCAAGTTAGAAACTAAACACTCAAGGAATTGCAGGTGCTATTGTTACAACAAGGAAAATCTTTGGAAGAGATTGCAAAAATACCACTTGTTAATAAAGATATCTTAAAAGATCTTTTGAATCAGGGAGAAAATGATGTACGATACATAGATATTAACAAAAGAACATGAGCAACTAAAAAAAAAAAGGCTAAATTCTGATTAAAAAAAGTATATGATGTTGTTCTTCATGTATTAGAACATAATAAGGGGAAGTTGGTCTTTTTATATCACTATAGAGAAACATGCAAGACGTTTGTCTACGGAGCAATCATAAGTAGACTAAGATTAGAGTCCAAAGTTGTGGTAGCAAATGCTTTATCAGGTAATCAATTGTACACATTAATGCATGCACAGAGAATTAGTCAACATATACTCTATTGAACAAATTTTTTAGATTATATATAACAAAGTCTAAAAACAAAATTACTACGGGAATTGCATCATTACTCTTACCTGGTGGCCCACATATAGTAGATTCAAGATCATTTTGGCAACAAATGATAAGAGCATATGTGCAATAAATGCCAACACCCAACTTGCAAAACTTATCAAAATAGTAGAACTAATTATCTAGGATGGAGCTCCGATAAATCACAGTTTCTTTCTTTCATACAATAATACTTTTATGACCAAATACAATGACTGCATCTATATTTCTAATGCATCATCACTGATAAAATTTTGTACGTGGAATAACATTATCGATTAGGGTACATTTACTCATCAATTATGAATGTCAAAACAACTCAGAAGTTCTTGCACCTAATCCTATTATAGCAGCATTCCAAATGAAAAGACTTTCTAAATAGAAATGTGTATTTGTGTGTTCATTACTTGATGTTAAAATGCATAACGGCATTTATCTTATACAATGACACAAATCTACTATTGAAATGCTTGACAACATTTATCATACCATCATATATTCCATATATGCTTTTGAGACAGTAGATAGAACTCTCAAAGACATTCTCAAAAGATTTATGGGATTCAGTGAAGAAAAATGCTTCGGAGGTACAATATTACTCTTTGGAGGAGATTTCAGACAAATCCTACCAGTATTTCCAAAAGGTTCACATGCAAATATTATACACTCATCTTTGAGCCAGTCATACTTATGGAAAGATTGCAAAATCATGGCACTTTCTCGAAAAATAAGAATCAAACAAGAAGCATCAAATGGAATGGAAGCAGTTCAAGAATCTACACAATTCGCTCAATGGTTGTTAAACATAAGAAATAGGATTGAACAAACAACAACAAGAAGTGATGATATTCAACCAACATGGATTAAAATACCAGATTCATATATACTAGAAAAAATAGATGATCCAATCAATGCTATTGTTGATGCTACATATACAGAATTTCAGCATCACAGGATGGATGAGATGTACTTGACTAAGAAAGCAATCCTCACTCCTATAAATAAAACCATGGATAAGATCAATGACTTTGTTCTAAGCAAAGTACCAGGTGATACAATAGAATATGTAAGTACAAATAGAATTGGTAAGGTATCAGGAATTTGCATGGACCAAGAAATATTGTATCCAATTGAATTTCTCAATAGCTTGAACTTTCTTGGAATACTAGTTCATAAGTTAAAGTTTTTTTTTAAAAAAAAAAAAAATGTGTTCCAACATTGCAATTGAGAAATATTAATCCACCAAATTGATGTGTAATGGAACAAGATTGATCATTCCACAAATAGAAGAAAGGGATACATGTGGGATAAAAAGTACTCATTCCTAGAATAGATATACCTTCTTTTTATGTAAAACTTCTATTCACATTCATTCGGAGAGAATTTCCAGTGAAAACATGCTATGCAGTGGCAATCAACAAAAGTCAAGGACAATTATTGGTAAAAATCAGTTTATACTTGCCTAAACCAGTCTTCAGCTTTGGTCAACTATATGTAGCTCTTTCAAAAGTGAAATCACCAAAAGGGCTAAAGATGATTCAGAATTCAAAAATTGCTCAAAGAATATCGTGTATCATGTAATCTTTCATAATTTGCCAAGAGTAAGCCAAATCTCTTCCCCATATCCTATCTACATATGTATTGCAAATTTTTATTGGTAAATTGAATCTGTACTTGTTCTTGAATTAACGATTTTGCATCTTCCATCTTCCATACCAGTGAACTGTACAAGTTAAATTGCCATTACCAAAAGCCATGAAAGTGTAAATTTCAGGCATGCTACTACAATGATAGTTAACACGATCTCTAAAGTGCAGAAAAATACTGAGTTCATGCTAATTAATGCTAAATCATCTTAACTGACTATTAGAATGCTCTATACTAAAGGCAAACATATTGAGAATGAATGTTGTAATTCACTTGGACTTTAATGACTAAACCTTTGTTCAAGTTCATGGTACTCAATGATATGTGATGTGTGTGTGTGTGTGTGTGTGTGTGTGTGTTTTTTTCTTTTTTTGTAGAAAATATTACCAACAAATAACACAATTACTCAAGTTCTAATTAAAATGCCAACCACTAAAACAACACATATGGGCAAGTATACCCATCGTATAGTATAGGGAATAGCAAGTATCAAATTCACGAGAACTTAGACTCCCACATTTAGCCAGTAAAATAAGAGGAGAATAAAAAGGAAAATAAATAAAGATAAAAATAGATATAACTCAAGGATGAAATTTTATATAACTAGACAATAATCTTAAAAACACAAGATTGAATCACTTGGCATTCATCATAATCAATTGTCGTCTTGGAATTATGAAAGATTTAATATAAACCCACTTCGTTTGCAATCCATGGAATCACTTTCTTCCAATTAAATTAGTGAACATATTCTATCTCAACTAACTTATCCAAAAGATGCATTAAAATCAATCATCATATAAACCCCTATATTCTATATGATTTAAAGTATGAAATTAGTCGATGAATTCATATTCTAGCAATCATTAACCAACTTTGATTACCAATGTTTTAAACAATTAAGTCTTTTTTCAAGCAAGTTAAGAGATAACACATATGAAAGTAATTAATTGAAGTCATTACCAACCTCTTTTTCAAGCAAGTCAATAACAAAAATCAATCAACTAACTCCGTACGGAAAATAAGTAATTAAATACCAATAACAACAATCAATTGAGCAAAAGTTCCAATTAACTCAAAATCATAGTCTCCAAAATAATATCTAATTATAATCAAAACACTAAACACATCATTGTTCTAGAAAAGTAAACAAAGGATAAAAGATAAAACATATAGACAAGCCTTTCTTTTTCTCTTGAAAACTTCATTTGATCAATACTCCTTTGAGTGGTGATTGAGTAGCTAGCTTGGATCCTTTAAATCACCCATTTTTCTTATGTTTTTCTTGTATTTATAACCCTCATTGATACCAAAATCCGTTACTTGAGAAGTCTAGCCCGAGTAGAATTCAAAAAATACCAAATTTGCTCACAACTGCCTTTGTGCAGAGTGAACCTGGTGCCGGGTATAGTAGGGCCACCTGGGGCTGGGTCCAATCTATTTTTGGACTCAATTTCCTCTTTTCCAGAGCAAACTTGGCGCATGGTGCATTATCTAGACCTGGTGCCGGGTCCATTCTGGAAACTCTCACTTTTTTTGCTCAAAATCTACTCAATTCTGCACAAATTTACCAAAAATACTTTCTACAAGCAAAATGTCAAATAGGAAGGAATATACTTAGTTATTATAACAAAAGTATTTCAAAACATTCTCAAATAACTAAAAAAATAATGGTAATTTTGACCCCTATCAATATGGCATGATATTCTCTAATTCCTGTACATAGGAATTGTGTCATTCTTGATACATACTGCATGTTTGTCCTTGGTACATTACAGTGTCATGAAAATTTGCTAAAGCACACTTATAAGACTATGCATCCATTTGTTAACGGTATGCTTTGATCAACTACAAGATATTTTTGCAAACTCTTGATTAATGATTCTTTGATTTCTTCTACGTACTACACTAATAGTACATTCTTTAGAACAAGAATATGACGCATGACAAATAGCTTTAACATTGTCATTGTTTGGCACACCATGTAACATCCCACCTTAAGTTGTCCCAAAATAAGAGATTTATTTTACGACCTTTGTGATCTTTTGAGAATTTTCTTAAATTTTATAAAGCTTTTTGCTTTTATTTTCAAGAAAAGAAATTATTTATGAAATTGTTATTTTATGAGAAATACTTTATTTTATTTTATTTGATAAAGAGATATTATATTTTCCATATATTATATTTTATAAGAAATATATATATTATATTTAACAAGTATATTTGATAAGTAATCTTATCAACATTTTTTTAGTACTATCATTATTATATTATTATTATCATTCCTAATGTTATTATTGCTATTATTATGCATTCTATTCATAATATTATACTATTACTATTCTTAGGAATATTACACTGTTATTACAAATAAGTAATTTTTTTTTTTTATAAATATTATCCTTATGATGATGATGATGATGATGATTATTATTTTTATTTATTATTATTATTATTATTATTATTATTATTATTATTATTATTATTATTATTATTATTATTATTATTATTATTATTATTATTATTATTAAGCAAAATCCAATTTGGCTACTTAGCTTTTCATTAATTAGACGAGGCCCACACCTTTAATAAAGTAAGTGTAAGGTGTCAAGTAGGGACCCAGTGCCTTTATTAAAGTTTAGATAATTATTAAATTTATGCTAATATTTTGTATTAATTTATTATTTTGTAATCTTCTAAAAACTTCCAAAAGTTGTCATAACATTCTAAACTTTTCCAAAATCTTCCTTAACCTTCTAGAAGTGATGAGTAACCATACCAAGTGTCCCTAAGGTTTCTAGAAAAAGTGAATCACCATTCCAAGTGTCCCTATCATATTTGTATACTTCCTACCTAAGCTCTCATCCAAGCTTCTAGCCTAAACTTTTTAACAGTATAAATAGAGGATAAGGGAGAAGGAAGAAGCAAAAGAGAGAGAGGGTGGCAAAAATGAGAGGGAGAAAGGAAGAAGAGAAGAAAGAAATGATAGAAAGAAGAAGAAGAAGAGAGAGAGAGAGAGAGAGAGAGAGAGAGAGAGAGAGAGAGAGAGAGATCCGAAAATAGAGAGAAGAGTGAGAAAGAAGAAAGAAATGAAGGAAAGCAAAGGAGACAAGAAAGAAGAAGAAAAAGAGAAAAGAAGGAATGAGAGAATAGAAAAGTAGTGATATCGATTTTATCAAATTAATGAGCTTAACTTACGGAATTAGAACTAGAAAGCAAGGTGAGTCCTATTTATTTTATGAAGCCGTTTTGGCAAGTGATTTTGTTAAATATATAAAATTGAGTATTTCATGAACATGGATGTTGTGTGTCCTATTGAATTCATTCTCATTGTGAAATATGTTATGCTTATATTCATAAGACTAATGTTCATATGGTATTAATGTTGCCAATTGGACTAATGTTCTTCAAGAGGTGATTGCAATGTAAATTTGAAAGATAGTGGGATTGTTAATCTCCATGTGAAGAAAATATTTGTTATGTATCAATTATGAGATCTCATGTATATATATAATTTGTTTTGGTGAAAAGTGTAATGAAATCCTTTTTAATGAAAATCACAAGCACACATGAGACTCATTAAGTGCTTTTCACTTACACGTTTTTCTACATGATTTTAGGCTCAATGTATAGACTAGTGATCAAAGTGTGCAGTGGAAGTGTTATGTTAAGAAACTATTATTAGTTTATCATTTGAAGATATTGTACACACTTAAGTTGTACATTCAAATTTATGATCAATGAATGACATATTAATTTAAGGATTTAGAATGATTTCACTGTGTTAAGTATATTAATCCTTAAAGACCTCTTGCTTGGGAATTCAGAAGGGGTGACATCCCAGGAAAACAAAGCTCACTACGCTATGGAAATATAGGGTGTTACAAGCGGTATTAGAGCTATAGGTTTAACGATCTAGAGGATATTGAGGTTTAGGTAGTTGATGTTGGGAAGAGACTTAGGCTACCGATTTGGGAGACACAATTGGTATCAGACACTTAGGAAAATGATTTTGGAGATATTGATCTTATAACTCGTGTGGTTATAGATATGGTTGCAGGAGATGATTGAAAGAATAAAAATGTTTATAGGTGAATACATATAATATTGGAATTTAAGGTTTTTAAGGTTATTATTAGTTGGTGTTTGACGTTGTAGTATTTTCAAAATTTGAGGACGAAATTTCTTAAAAGATGGGGGATTGTAACATCCCAACCTAAGCAGTCTTAAAATAGGAGAATTATTTTACTATCTTTGTGATTTTTTGAAAATTTTCTTGAATTTTATAAAGCTTCTTTCTTTTCTTTTTTTTAAGAAAAATCAGTATATAAGAAATATTATTTTTATTTTATTTTATTTTATAAAGATATATTATATTTTATAAGAATTATATATTATATTTAACAAGAATATTTTATTACTAATCTTATCAACACTTTTTTATTACTATCATTATTATACTGTTATTGTCATTCCTAACGTTACTATTGTTATTATTATGCATTCTATTCATAATATTTTACTATTACTATTATTAGGAATATTATACTTTTATTACATATAAGTAATATTATTTTCTATCTTATTATTATTATTATTATTATTATTATTATTATTATTATTATTATTATTATTATTATTATTATTATTATTATTATTATTATTATTATTATTATTAGTAGTAGTAGTAGTAGTAGTAGTAGTAGTAGTAGTAGTAGGAAGAAAAATCCAATTTGGTTACTTAATCTTTTCATTAATTAGGTGGGACCCACACCCTTAATAAAGTAAGCACAAGGTGTCAAGTGGGACCCACAACCTTTATTAAATTTTAGGTAATTATATTTATCTTAATATTTTATATTAATTTCTATTATTTTATAATCTTCTAAAAACTTACAAAAGTTGTCATAAAGTTTTAAAGTATTCCAAAAGCTTCCATAACCTTCTAGGAGTGATGACTAACCATGATAAGTGTCCCTAAGGTTTCTAGAAATAGTAAATTAACATTCCAAGTGTCCCTATCATATTTGTTTATTTCCTACCTAAGCTCTCATCCAGGATTCCAACCTAAAATTTTTAACGCTATAAATAAAGGATAAGGGAGAAGGAAGAAGCAAGAGAGAAAGAGGGTGGCCAAAATGAGAGGGAGAAAGGAAGAAGAGAAGAAAGAAAGGAAAGAAGGAAGAAAGAAGAAGAAGAAGAAGAGAGAGAGAGAGAGATCCAAAACTAGAAAGAAGAGTGAGAAAAAAGAAAGAAATGAAGGAAAATAAAGGAGAAAAAAAAAAGAAGAAAAAGTGAAAAGAAGGAATGAGAGAATAGAGAAGTAGTAATAATGATTTTATAAAATAGATGAGCTTGACTTGAGAAATTAGACTCAGAAAGTAAGGTGAGTCCCATTTATTTTATGAAACTGTTTTGGCAAGTAATTTTCTGAAATATATGAAAATGAGTATTTTATGAACATGGATGTTGTGTGTCCCACTAATTCATTCTTATTGTGAAATATGTTATACTTATGTTCGTAGGACTAATGTTCCTATGGTATTAATGTTACCGATTGGACTAATGTTCCTTCTGAAGGTGGTTGTTATATGAATTTGAATGATAGTGGGACTATTAGTCTCCATTTGAAGAAGATATTTGTTATGTGTCAAGTATAAGATCTCTTGTATATTTACAAGTTATCTTGATGAAAAATGTAATGAAATCTCTTTTGATGAAAATCACAAGCACACACGAGACTCCTGTGAGATGTGGTGTCTTCTAAGTTAGTACCTAGGACTCCTTATGAGATGTGGACTGGGTGTAAATCAAGTCTGAATCATCTCAGGATATGGGGTTATCCAGCTTATGTACTGGTCAAGGGAGACAAGTTAGAACCAAGATTAGAATTATGCTATTTTGTTGGGTATCCAAAAGGAATAAATGGTGGTTACTTTTATCATCCTAAGGAGCAGAAGGTACTAGTTAGTACTAATGCTAGATACCTAGAGGATGATAAAAGTACTTCTAAGAAAGGTTCAACTAGGTTGGAACTTGAGGAGAAGTTATCTTCGGAAGCAACTTCTTCTGACCCGATTGTGAAACAAGAAGAGGCACAGCCTTAAGAGCCTGTACATATGGAGCCCCGTCATAGTAGGAGAGTGTCTAGGGTTCTGGAGAGATGGACTGGAGAAGCTTTCAAACTAATCTCCGACCATCAGGAACAAGACCCCACTAGATACAAAGAGGCTAGTGCTGATGCTGATGCAAATATATGGCATGAAGCAATGAAAGCCGAGATTGAGTCTGTGTATCTCAATCAGGTTTGGGATCCTATAGCTACACTTGAAGGGATAAAACTCATAAGGTGTAAGTGGGTATACAAGAGAAAGAGGAAAATAGATGGGAAGGTGGAAACCTTCAAAGCTAGGCTTGTGGCGAAAGGGTATACTCAGAAAGAGGGTATCGATTATGAGGAAACCTTTTCCCCGATAACCATACTTAAGTCTATCCGTATCATTCTTGCCATCACATGTCATTATGACTATGAGATATGGCAAATGGATATTGAGACGGCATTTTTAAATGGCCATCTTAGTGAAGACATCTATACGTCCCAATCGGAAGGTTTTGTTACTAAAAGCCAAGAGCATATGGTTTGCAAGCTTAAGAAGTCCATTTATGGACTTAAGCAGGCATCAAGGGCATGAAACATTCATTTTGATGAGACTGTAAAGTCTTATGGTTTTATTCAAAACGAGGATGAACCATGCGTGTACAGGAAACTTAAAGGCATTAATGTGGTTTTTCTTGTCTTGTATGTAGATGATATTCTACTCATTGAAAATTATGTAGGGTCATTATCATCTACAAAGGTTTAGCTATCTAGTCAATTTAGTATAAAGGACGTGGGAGAAGCCAGCTACATTCTCGGGATTAGACTTCTTAGAAATAGGAAGCAGAGAATGTTAGGGTTATCCCAACCGGCATACATTGACAAGATGCTAGCCAAGTATAGCATGGACTCATGCAAGGAAGTTCTAATTCCTTACAAACATGGGTTGTCAATTTCTTCAAGGGACTGTCCTAGGTCTCAGGAAGAAAAGGACAGAATGAGTAGGATTCCCTATGCTTCGACTGTGGGAAGTCTCATGTACGCCATGTTATGTACTAGGCCAGATATCTGCTTTGTCGTAGGCTTGGTTAGCAGATATTGGTAAAACCCTGGGGAGGTTCATAGTAAGGTATGGGTCACAGGGTACTTAACATATAACATTCGTTCTGAACCGATTTGTGAGAATGGGAATCTCATCATGTCTAAGTTATTATGTTGTGAATTCTAAATGGGGAATGGCTTACCTTAAGCCAGTGAGTAGTCCACTCACTTCATGACATAAGCGTATTTCGAATACATAGAATAGGACCTGTAGTAATGGTTTCTAAAAGTATTATATGGTAGAAACCTAGACTACTACCGCTACAGTATGGACTAGTACTCTACGACTTAAGTATGAGTTGGTGGTCTGACGAAGCAAGAAGTGTAATAACCCACCCAAAATCACCTTTGACCTATGGGGAAAAAGTTATGCATTGCATACCATTTCGCATTTCATGTGTTATCTTAATATTATCCTTGCGTGGGTGCATGTGATCTTCAAGGTTGCACTTGCATTTGATTTATTTGTTGGGAAAATAATTGTGTTGTGGCATTAATTGAAAAAAAAAATTTAAGTGAAGTTTAGTAGAGGAGATGGAGGGATGAGAACTAGGGTGAAAAGAATTTCCTAGAGAAATATTGCCATTGGAGTTGAGTTGGAATAGCGGTTAGGTTTGGTGAATATCCTATGGTGACCCGAGTTCAAATCTTATCTCTTGTGAATCTTAGTTTTCCTTTTTGAATTCTTTTCCCTAGATTTCCTCATGCTTGGCCGAAAATCCCAGCTTTCCTTTTTAAATTTTCAGCGCCATCTTCTTAGGAATATGCCTCCATAATTATCTCCTAAAATTCAAGGACTTTTGATAAGGATAAAGATTGATTTTATTTTCAGCTTTGATCCTTTTTAAATTTCGAAAATTCCAGCTAGAGTAATTAAATTCCAGCTTGATTTTAATTTATCAAATTTTATAATGGATAGCTGGAATTAAATTGTTATTTTTCTAGTTAAATATCTTGGTGATTTGATCAAGGAGCCTTAACTGAAAAATCTGAAAATTTCTCCAGCTTAGTGCCACCACCTTTGGAGGAGTTCTAGCTCAACTCAAACTCTTCCAATACTAGGAAATCTTATCCTAAATCCTTTAGCAAATCAGATTTTATTTCAATCCTAAACCAACTAAGTTTTTCTCTTTATTTTCCTGCAGAATTTCGGCAGCCTTGTGCATGCCCAAGCTGCACGAAAAATCCTATACTCCTAAGTGCAATCAAACTCTTCAAACCCTAGCTCAAATCACCTAGAACACCTTCCACCAATTCAAATCACCTTAGCTTCACAAATTAGATTTTTATCCACCTAAAATTCTAGAATTTTCGGCCAACTTTGTACAGGAATTTCGGCCAACTTTGCTTAGTGCAATGCACGAAAATTCTGCACTCCAAACCCTACTAAAACTCCTTATTAAATTGGCCAATTTTGATGCCTAAAGAACTCATTATTTCCTCTCTGAATTGTGGACCAAATAGTAGCCAAAAACAGTCCAGAAAATCCTCTCTTTTGCTCATAGATTTCCGTAGAATTTCTGATTACCAAAGCCGCACAAACTCATTCTTGTTTTGGCCAAAAACCTGAACACACTCAGCCTTAGTCTTGAGCACTATTGCGGCCAGCCGAGGAGGACAATTCTAGACCAATTTTCTCCTCTTAATCCCTTTGAAATTCGGCCAACAATAAGAGGACAGCAAGCTACAATTTTCGCCATTGTTGCCAAAGAAATCTAGAGCCATTAGAAGTCCTTCTTAACATCACCATCTAACCCTAAATCAAACTTCTCTAACCCTAAATCACAGTAGCCAACCACTCCCTACTTACTACATGAAAATTCCAGCAAAAACTCTTCTGCAATTTTCAAAAATCACAAGAGCAATCCCTAGCCAAAACCGATCATACCCTAAGGTAAGCAAAAATCATCTTAACTTCTTGATTCCTTTCTTCCATTGATACTTCTCTTTTTCTTACCTTGAATCACGCCACTTAGAGGCTGATTTCATCCTTTTTATCTACTTTCGATCAAAAGGAGGTAAAGAAGACAGCTTTTCTCTTCTTGTCAAGCAACTCGGGACGATCACCATAGAAGAATCGAGATCTTGTTAATCCAGTTGTTGCAAGGTAAGGGAATTCTTACCCTTGATATCAAAATTATGATTTAATGAGATTGATGAGGTCTGTGGAAGTATAATAGCATGATGTATATGCTTAGTTGGGGTAGATGTATATTTTGAGTCGAGTAATTAATGAAGCATATTCAATGGATAGCCATACTATGTTTTATTGTGATAAGGATGGATGTGAATTGTGATGGTCAAGTCAAGACCTTTTTAATATATTATTCATACTCTCGATGGATATGTGATCAAAGTGTATGTACTTTGAGGATTAGATGATTTACTTGAAGTTAGGCAATGGATCATGATTTGTTATGGGAATAAATGAGTTTAATGCATGCTTGAGTTGATTGAGACCCTGATCATGATATTATGTGATTCTAGATCAGGAGGGTATTCGAAGGAAGTGAGCTGTGATTTTATCTTGTTTATCTGAGGCATATCAAGTAAGTCCTTGCATAAACCCTTTTGTTAAATGATTGTGATGGCAAGTCGTTTGTCGTGAAACTTTGTAAAGCTATTGTTGTACTATGATTAATTGGGTTGTAAACGTGGATGTTTATGCTCTAAATGGTTTAGTTAAATCAATGCTTTTCTCAAGAACTGTCCTTTCTCTCAAATATTTTAGAAAACTCTTTTTCCAAGAAAACCATGTTTTACAAAGCCAAAGTATGGACTTATTATTGTGAATCTGGAATTAACGGATATACTCGTTGAGTACTCAATAAGGGTAGGCTAACAATACTACTCTTGGAGGGCATGAGTGAGTCTTTTGGCAGGCAGCCACCTCCAGAAGATGAGCTCCGCTTGAAAAGGCAACAGTATTGGTTGGTCAGGCCGGTCGAGCTAGCATTTGTATCGGGTAAGGTATTATTTATTTTCCTGACATGGACACCCGGATGGTTTTGTTAGGTGTAGAGATGGAAGAGTATCTCACCCGGTAGGCTATACACTCACCTTGATCAGAACGCCCAAAGTGTGGTAATCTAATCCTGTCTTGGTACACAAAGTGTGGTGCCTTGACCGTTTCCTGTCTTGGTGCACAAAGTGTAGCACCTAGACCGTTTTCTTATCATGGAGCCCAAAGTGTGGTGACATGATTGTTTGTTCGAGTGGATCACTTATTTTGTACAAAGTATGACAACAAGGAAAACCCACTCTTTGTAAAGAGAAATTATTTATGACTTGCCAAATATTTCTGCAAATGTTTTACTATGCATTTATGAACTGTTCAAAGTACCATGTGCACACACAGGACTTACTGAGATTTAATCTCACACTATTTTATATCATGCTTTTAGGAGCTTAGTTATGCTGAGCAGGCGGGATGTAAGATAGTTGAAGCTTTTGTTATTTTCCATTATGTTTTGAGAGACAGTTGTTGTTTTATGCTTCGGGATCAGATGATCGTTTTTATTTAGTTTTGCTCTAGTTTTGAGCCTGATGTAATAAAAGTTTTCTTTTATTTATCTAAGTTTCATTTCTTAGGTTTACCTTTATATTATGTACCTCGTTTTAAAAACCCCTTGTCCTCGGGACGGGCGATATCCCACCCTTTTTAGGGTATGAAGTAGGGGGTATTACAGGAAGCATATACTTTAATATGCTATAGTTGAGGTTCTATAATAGGGCCAATATACTTGCATGTTGGGTATGCGAAACTAGTTAGTTAAGACAGACTTGTACCAGATAGTTTCTATACTATATCGCTCCTTGTGGTTGTCTGAATGATCTAAATATCCAGGGTCCTAGGAAACATGATTTGGATGTTTGCTTTAGGGTAGCTTCCTTGGAAAGCGGAAACAATCCAAGAAGTCGTGGATCGTTGGACTAGAGGCTAAGGATGGTAGATGTCATTTAGAGAGATGTTAGTACACTTCTTTCTCTCTAAATGTACGGCGATGTATAGAGGGATATGTTAGTCATTACACCTGTAAGTCGGAGACTTTGCTAACGCAGCATTATCCTTGGAGTCAATATTTTCTTATGGTGATATTAGGAAATATTTAAAATGCAAAATACAGCTATTTATATGGCAAAGGTATTTTGGTCATTTTAGTAGCCAAAGCGGTGTGTCTTTTGGTCCTCAGTATAGACCATAAGTCCTAATTAAATACGGGCTAAGGAATTGATCTTAAATTAAATGAAATTTATTTATTTAAGTAGCCTATTTAATTGTTGGGCTAGAATAAAATAAAGGCCCATGGAGAGAGAGAATTAATCAAATTAGTTTGGTGGGTTAATTAATTATTCAGGGCTTTGGCCCAGTTTAAATAATTAAAGATTAACCTGGGACTAAACTAATATAGGCTTATTTATTGGACTAGTTTATTTGGGCTGAGAAATTAATTATTTGTTGGGCCAAGTATTTAATTCTAATTAGAATAATTAATTAAGCCCAAAAGGTTAAACTAAGAGTCCAATGGCCCAGTCCAGTTTAACCTAAAGTTTTATTTAAGTTAAACAAGAGGATTGAAGACAACGTGATTGTGACACACACACACACTCTCTCTCTCTCTCTCTGAGAGACGTCTTCTTCTCTATGAAAGAAAAACAAGCCAGACGTCTCTCTCTCTCTCTCTCTCTCTCTCTCTCTCTCTCTCTCTCTAGAAAAAAGGTTCCTTAGTCTATATTTGTTCACCAAACGGATTTAGGCAGGCCATATACTGGAAGATCGAGAGTTTGACGTTCACCTACATGCAAAGATGGAGTAGGAGGCTTGCAGGAATCGCACCAGAGGCTTCCACCAGCACACCTACCCCGGTTGCGCAAATTCCTATCCAGCCAACTCTTAGGACGAGGAAAAGAGGTAAAAAAATTTTAACGTCGGACTCCTGCCAGAGCACGACCAACGCCGGCTAGGACTGCTAGAGTAGGCGCCAACTCTGTTCGGGAATCCCCTATTCTTTAGTTTTTCCAGTTTATTTTTATCTTCGCTTCCACTGCGTGCCCTGTGTTTTCTGCTTTCTATACCTTTAGATATTGCTGTGTTAAGTTTATTAATCCGTAAAAACCTATTGTCTTGGAGTTTAGACGGGCCAACATCCCATGAAGATAACGTCCACTACACCATGGAAATATGGGGTGTTACAAGGGGTATTAGGGCTATACGTTTAACGATTTGGAAGATATTGAGGTTTAGGTTATTGATTTTGGGAAGAGACTTAGGTTACTGATTTGGAAAATACAATTGGCATAAGAGACTTAGAGAGATGATTTTGGAGATATTGATCTTATGACTATTTTGTGGTTATAGATATGGTTATGGGAAATGATGGAAAGAAGAAAATTTTTTATCAGTGAATACATATGATATTTAAATTTATGGTTTCTAAGGATATTATTAGTTAGTGTTTGATGTTGTTGTATTTTGAAATTTCGTGGACGAAATTTCTTAAAGGAGGGGAAATTGTAACATCCCGCTCTAAGCAGTTCGAAAACAAGAGATTTATATCTCTATGTTTGTGATTTTTTGAGAATTTTCTTGAATTTTATAAAGCTATTTTATTTTATTTTCAAGAAAAATCATTATTTATGAAATTAATATTTTATGAGAAATAATATATTATATTATATTATATTTGAAAAAGGGATATTATATTTTATATAAATATTAAATTTTATAAGAATTATATATTATATTTAACCAGAATATTTTATTACTAATCTTATAAACACTTTTTTATTACTATCATTATTATATTATTACTATCATTCCTAACGTTACTATTGCTATTATTATACATTCTATTCATAATATTTTACTATTACTATTATTAAGAATATTATGTTATTATTACATATAAGTAATTTATTTTTACTATTATTATTATTATTATTATTATTATTATTATTATTATTATTATTATTATTATTATTATTATTATTATTATTATTATTATTATTATTATTATTATTAACAGCAACAGCAGTAGCAGTAGCAGTAGCAGTAGCAGTAGTAGGAAGCAAAATCCAATTTGACTACTTAATATTTTCATTAATTTGGTGAGCCCACACCTTTAATAAAGTAAGCACAAGGTGTCAAGTGGGACCCACAAACTTTATTCAAGTTTAAATAATTATTATGTATATGCTAACATTTTATATTAATCCTATTATTTTATAATCATCTTAAAACGTCCAAAAGTTTCCATGATGTTCTAAAATTTTCCAAAAACTTCCATAATCTTCCATTACCTTCTAGGAGTGATGAGTAACCATGCTAAGTGTCCCTAAGGTTTCTAGAAATAGTGAATCACCATTCCACGTGTCACTATCATATTTGTTTACTTCCTACCTAAGCTCTCATCCAAACTTCCAGTGTAAGCTTCTTAACCCTATAAATAGAAGATAAGGGAGAAGGAAGAAGTAGGAGAGAGAGAGAGGGTGGGGAAAATGAGATGAAGAAATGAAGAAGAAAAGAAAGATAGGAGAGAGAGAGAGAGAGAGAGAGAGAGAGAGAGAGAGAGGGAGGGGGGGAAGAAAGAAAATGAGAAAAGAAAGAAGAAAAAGTGAAAAGAAGGAAGGGGAGAATAGAGAAGTAATAATATTGATTTTATTAAATTGATGATCTTAACTTGAGCAATTAGAACTAGAAGGCAAGGTGAGTCCCATTTATTTTATGAAACCATTTTCACAGGTGATTTTCTGAAATATATGAAAATGAGTGTTTTCTGAACATGGATGTTGTGTATTCCACTGAATTCATTCTCATTGTAAAATATTTTATGCTTATGTTCATAGGACTAATATTCTTATGGTATTAATGTTAGCGGTTGGACTTTTGTTCCTTCCGGAGGTGATTGTTATATGAATTTGAAAGATAGTGGGACTATTAGTCTCCAAGTCAAGAGAATATTTGTTGTGTGTCAAGTATGAGATCTTATGTATATTTACAAGTTGTCTTGGTGAAAAATGTGATGAAATCTTATTTTATGAAAATCACAAGCACACACGAGACTCATTGAATGTTTTTGCACTCACATGTTTTTCTACATGATTTTGGGCTCTAATGTATAGACTGGTGATCAGAGTGCATAGCAGATGTGTGATGTTGAAGAAACTATTATCAGTTTATCTTTTGAAGATATTGTACATACTTGAGTTATACTTTCAAATTTATGATCAATGAATAACATATTCATTTTAGGATTTAGAATGATTTCGTTGTGTTATGTTTATTAATCTATTATAAAGACCCTTTATTTGGGAGTTCAGACGGGCTGACATCCCACAAAGATAAGACCCACTACACCACGGAAATGTAGGGCGTTACATCATCGACTAAATGTATTTTGATAACTCAGTCGCACCAGCACATCATCGATTATAATTTATTGGATAATTTATTCTGTGGTGTCTAATTGATCATAGATTGTAACTATTATATGAAACACAAATCATCATCGACTATAGCATTAGCGATGAGCGATGAGCAGAACTTTGCTACATATTCATACAATGTATGAATGAAAACATATTGTTAAACCATAGTAAGCCAAATGATCACTTTGAAGAACCAGTACATCCAAAAGTATATTTAAGAATTTTCATTAAAATGTCTCATTTAAGAATTCCTTATCAAATGGCCTAAAATGTAAACAAACTATCACATGTGCAAATTACATATAAAATAAAAAAAACCAACAAAATTGCATCCGGGAAAAAAGTAACATATCAAAAGCACACTTTTTATTGCTCCTTAATAAATAAAGGATACAACCATAAAAACATCAACAACAACATACTATATAACACTAACAATAGCAAACATAGCTATACCATGAACACACAAAAAAACATTGATAATTGCTTTCACAAGCCATACACCTATATTGTTCAACTTTGTCCCTGCACTGTTACTGCCTACCTAAGTTTGGGATTGTTGTACAAGGCACTTCTACTAGTGCGCTACCGTATATCATCAATCTCAACACTTGCACTTGAGTTCCCAACAAGAACCACTCTTACTTTATCATAATACAACCATATGGCATTTTCAGAATACCCGTGCATCTTCAATTTGTACTTGCCACTATAATGCTTGAATAACTCTTGGTAAGGCATTAACTCATCACGAGACTGTACTACTACCACAACAAATGGGTCATAAAACTTCACAAATGTTTCCATCTTCCATTCAGTTTTTCCAGCATCTAAATAATTTTCATTCAAAACCATCACACTAATTGGAAAATCTATTTGTATATCATTATACACCCATGGATGTCCCTCAGTCCATATATTAGGAGATAAAACAGCATATCTACCCAATGGTACAGTTGCTGGAATAGCCAACTCAATATACTTAGAGCGATCATAGGTACCAGACATAAAAATAATTTACACTCGATCATATCTTTTATCAGGAATAGCATATCACACAACATGTTCTTGCAAATGAACAAATGTAAACACAATAGATTCAGAGATGAATGGATAAATCTCATGCTTTGCAATTAATATATACTTGCGAATATCATCTTTTTTTATCTCCACCATATATTTCCAAATTCTCTGCAAACAAAGCCCTAAAATGAAGAACACAATTGAAGACATCTTCAAAAGAAAAGAGTATTTATACATCTAGCAAACATACATCATATGCAATGATTCAATGCACAACAACCAATGACATCATACCACATCATTGAACACATATATTTAATGAATCAATGGCATTGAACATAAACAATTATTCAATATAGAATGCTATCTATAGCATCATAACCGATGCTCTATTGGCCAATATAAATACAGAATTTCACTCTATGAAATTCTATAACAAAAGTCCACAACTCTAGCTTTGCGCAATTCCACAACTCATTAATGAACCAGATAATGAAGCATCTCACAATAATTACTACCTTGCAAGCTTCACACATTAATTGAAGTTAGCAGATAAAGCATTCTACCAATGAATAGATTTTCATAGACTAACAAATTTACAGCTATCACAATAGATAGAGATCTTAAGAGACTATCCATATTTTTGTTGACGAAATAGACCTACATAAGTTAGACGGCTTAAACACCTGGGACAACCAATACACAGTAAACCAAGATCAATATGAACAACTCCAGACAACCAGTACAATTGCCTATACAATCCACTATCCTTGATTATTAGTTACATAGTAGAGCATAACCAATCCTATTTATACATATCTGTTCATTTTTTAAAAAATTAATTTTAGTTTTTATAATATTAACATGTTGTTGCCTCTATTGCTATATCTGAACTTCCAAACATCTCCTTAAATTTTCCAAATAGAACTCTTTGAACTACCATCGTAATGAATCTACCCTACAAAAGTAGTGTTTTACACCCTTTATCCTTTAAATGATAGGTCCTATAAACTAAGGATAGGTCTTTTGCTAACAACTATATCTTTTCAAGGTAAAATAACAAGTTCAGTAATACTTATACGAACATATGCTAACATGTTACTACTAGAGTATGTTGTATTTGTTGTTTGATGCAGTGGATTCATAAAAAATCCAAAAAAAAAAACAAAAACAAAAACAAAACAAAACAAACAAACAAACAAAGTCTCTGCCTTTTTTACAAGCTATTGTTAGTCATGATTTGCTCAGATCCACATATATAGTAGCTACTCAACCACTGCTTCTTCTTCCACAAGTACAAAGGTCAAAAGTTATTGCTTCTTTTTCTGTAGTAAAATAGTTGATAACTGATGATGAATCTCTACTGCAGGCAATTGGCTATGATTTTGACTATGATGAATATCTCACTTAGGAATTGTGACAGTAATTTATACATTTTGCACATTTTGCTAATCCAAAGGTAACGTATCTTTAGGCGCCAAGCTGATCTAATTTTCTATTTTTTTTCAGTCTTGAATTTTATGTAATTTTCAAGGAGGCTATATTTCATCAATACAAAAAGCACACGAGAATAGAACTTTTGCTAGTGTAGTGAAATCCATTCTTCCCTCTTTTTATTTTGATATATGCATTAGTTCATTTTGTATAGTTCAAAATGAAGATCATGAATAAATAAATCAAAACATCATCAATTTAAATATCCAATGCCATTTCTGTATTCATCTAGATCTCGAAAAAATAACTTCTTTAACATCCTACGTCATCATTAGATATTGTGGAATCCCTTCTATGTTGAATAATAGCTAAAAACTGAGCTGCAAATCATGCAATTTGCTGACCAAAACTTCTAATCGAGCTACAAACTCTTCAATTTGATTAAGTCTTAGAACCACATCTGCAAGAGACATTGATTTCTACGAAGTTGAACCTCCTGAACCATGAGCCATTTTATCATCCCTACTACCTCTATCAGTAACATTATCAACAACATGCCCATCTTCTCTAACCTAGGCATCTTGCACTAAATATGTCACAAATTCAAAGACCCAAAAAATAATTTTACTGATTTAGTAACCTCTCCTTCAAAAAAAACTCCAAAATCCTTGAAAACACAAGTCAACAAAACACTGTATGGTAGCTTACTTTTCACATTCCTCCGAGTGAAACTGATATTATGCAAGAAAAATCACCAAAGTTAATCATATTCATATTCATCACCTGATAAGTAACAAGATAATCTATTTTAGCCATCTCTTTGCGCTTTCTGCATTAGATGTATCTTACTACTACAGCTGCAACAACCCTAACACACAAAGACATGTTATTCACAGAAGGTTCACCACTATCGAAGAGTGATTGATGTGCTTCTAATCTCAAAAATTCATCATCAGTAGAATCCAAATCTTATATGTCAAACAACATAAAACCTTTATTATCCATCTCAAAAATACAATTCACTTCCTCTACATCAAACTCAACTTTACTCCCTTCACAGAAGAAGTAGCAAAATACCATCCATTTGTGGCATGAACTAAGTGCAAATTAAAAAAAAAAAAAAAGAGAGAGAGAGAGACATACAAAATTAGGAAATGATTTAACATTACCAAATAAATTCATTCATTTTTACTGATCTATGAAAGACAGAAAATTTGGAACATCATTAAGCTCAGCCATTTTGGAGGCTTACCAATGCAACAGGCTTTGTACTATGAATGAACCTCTAATCATCGTCATATCTTTTGTAACTTAAAAGATTTGTGTCATTCGCTGCCATCTTATTCTTTTCACAACAATACTACAGTCTTCTAGATTTGCAGGAATTTGATTTGTAACTAAACATAAAGACGTAGCTTACATTTAATACTCTTGAAGAAACATTCTTAATTCGCACCAAAATTACTGCGAAGGTGAAAAAACAAGATAATAAATAGGTAAAAACAGAGACCCCAGACAAGATAGGGAAAAAAAATAGTACATGCAGCGTACGACTATAGTACACAATTTTTTTGCTCTGTAAGAGCAAAGCCTCACTGATGAACGATAATTCCATCATCGATGATTGATTTGCTAATGCATAAATGATCACCACAATGATCACAAATACCAATAAAATGACACATGTGAATGACATATACATTATGTTGATCCCCACATATGTAAATAACAAATCTACATGGCATATGTCATTGATTCAGCATCAAAATTAATTTCTTTCTGTGCAACATAAAAAAATTATTCATTTCTTCAAAATTAATTCTTTTGTCTCTAGCACATAAAATAACTTACCACTATTTTTTGTCATGAATACATATAAGAAAATAGCTATAGCACAAATATCACAATCCCGTGCAATGCACCTGCACCTTGCTAGTTTACACAATAATTGATCTCAAGAAACTACATAAGATTTAAGCATATTGTTTTCAAGCAAAAGGCTTTATTTTGTCAGATTTGAGTTATGTGCATGTCTGCAATTTCTGTAATTAAGATAGGTGTGGATTGTGATAGCATTAATAATTATATTATGTCTTGCCATAAGTTGAAGCATCATGTCAGTGGTTTTTTATTATCGCTTCTACAATCCCACAAATAAAATAGATGAAAAAGAAGGGATCATGGGTTTTTAGAAATTGGTATTGAGTGACTGTTCCCCCCCCCTTCAGAACATTAAACAAATTATTTTTCTTGAAATAGCTACAGATATTAGTCATGTCATTAGCTTTTTCATTATCTCCTCTACAACCCCTACAGATGAAATAGATGAAAAAGAAGGTAGTAAAGGGTTTTCAGAAGTAATGATTAATTTTTTTTTTAGCAAATTCAACAAATTATGTGCTTGAAATAGCCACATGGTTATCAATGTCATACTAAATACCATCATGCGTGTAACAACCCCCACTTTTGCACTTTAATTGGCTACTACCTGAAATAGGATAAGGAATTGTATAAATGGCCAAAACAAAAGGTGATCGGTGTAATGAAACAAATATTTTGGTATAATAATATTTTATTGGGGCCTGGATGTAATTATTAGATTTGTTCTACCCGTACTCTAAATTTTCGGAAGGTTATTATTGTGACTAAAATAAGAATTTGAGGGTACACTAAGAAGAGGAAGTGATTAGTGTAATGAGATGCATGTTTCGATGTGGATTATGTTATTTGGGTTATCGAGGGCATTTTCGTCATTTCTATCACGCCCGTAGCTTTGACCACAAATTTAACTAAACTAAGAAGGAATTGAAGGATCTAAGTATTACCAATGGATTCAGTGAAAATTTTGCAATTGAATGGTGAAATAAAATATTTTTTTGTTTCAGATCCGATTTTGGTCATTTCTGAGAAAAATTTGGAAAATGCTATAAAAATTTTGGATGTGTGGCATTTTGTGATTGGTAGCCTTGGACATATGTCAACTTATGAGAGGTTTCATGAAGAATTTATGCAAGATGCACGGAATTAAAGTTTTACAAAATAAATAGAAGAATGGTGTATATTTTTATGATTGGAACACATCATTGGTGGGCCATTTAATTAAGGTCTTGTGCAATGTGATTGGCCAATACTTGGACCATGAAAAGGTGGTTGAATGGCTGAAAATTAGCCAAAAATTGGCAGCTTCAATAGAGAAAAGAAGAGAAATTTTTTAGGAAGGAAATTAAATGGTTGGTGTGTAAGTTTTTCATTGGAACACACCTATGTTTTAACCACCATATACTTAATTGAATTAATATTTTCTTGGCCAAAAATCTAATGAGAATGGCGGTGGGAAGGCTGTTAAACAGCCAAAAAAATTCAACATCCTCAAGGGGAGAGAAATAAAGAAAAGGAAATCAAAAGAAAATAGCAAAAAGATAGAAAAAGGTAGCTAGTATATGTTCTTGGTGTAGTGTGTGAGTTCTTGAGATGTTCTTGGAGCAAATCACACCAAAAAGCTCTAGTTACAAGGTAAAACCTAACCTTGCTTGAATTAAAGTTGTTGTTGGGTGAATGATGATCATTACAACATCAATTTTAACATGAAAATAAGATTTTCATGTCTTGATTTTGGATCAAAAGCTAGGGTTTATAAACTTGATTGATGAACTTTTTATGTATCTATGTGTGTCAGCTGCCTAGGATACTTATGGATATTGTTTTATGTGAAGAAGAACTGAATATTCATGGCAGTTGAAGGACTGCTTATGGTTGATGAGATGATGACCAAAGTAGAATGAAAATAGAAGTTACTTGATGGGAAAAAAATGAATTATACTAGCTTTTGATTAGAAGAAGTGAATTTGTGTTGAATAAGCATGACTTTTGTGAGCTATTGGAATCTAAAAATTATAGAATCAAAGATGATTTGAAGGAAAACTGAGTGAATTAATGTTCTCAAGGTGTCAAAGGCTAAAGGAAATCAAAGGATGGCATGAATAGTAGAATTGGAGCAAAACTACTGGGTCTGTTTTTTCCCTGTATTGTGTCACGGGAACTAGAAGTCAGAAAAAAGCTTACATAAAATTAAATTTGAGAGGCTTACGGTCATTTTGGTATATCATAAAGTCAAATTAGAGTTGTGGATTGAAAGATATGTGCGGAACAAAACCATGTGTCAAAGCAGTAAAATTTCAGGATTTTGCTTAGAAAGTGAATGAATTTAAGGAAGAATAAATTGTGTGATTTTAGATGAAATGAATGAGAAATATGGAGTGAATCCCTTATGCATGAAGGGAGGAAGGATATGGAAAAAGGAAAACGAAAGAATTGAACAAACGACGAAAAAACGACATGAACGAAAGTTAAACGTTTTCCTTACCTGTCGGCCCCATCGGCTAACCGTCGGGCACGTCGGCTGGACATCGGCTACTTTTTGACCAAACACGATTTAACCTAAAAACGATATTTGGTGGAAACAGTGGAAATAGTGGTCGAACGGCCGTGAATGAGAAAAGTTAATTAGAATGCAAGGTGAGTCCCTTTGATTTCTAAAACATTTTGAAAGCTAGTGTGCTTTATTTTCCATGAAATGCTATGTTTTATACCATTTTGGAAATTCCTGAATATATTTAAGGTTTATCTGAGTAAGAATTATTCTTATGCCACTTTGGGCTCGAATGAACTTCATATTTGGCTTGGAAATCTTAATAGATGATTAAATCATGAATTTGTCAATTTGGTCCTTTTTGGATTAAAAACTTGAGATTTTCAGAAAATGGTAAATTTTGGAATCGGGTGTTCATGAATTAACTGAAATACCCTTATTGAAACATTTTATGGAAACATGGCTAGAAACTTTGAATTTAATCCTCTTTTTGGATTAGAATTCGGGATTTCTAGAAAAGAGTTCCTTTTGGAATCAGGTATTTGGAAATTCAAATGTCCTTATTGGAATGTTTGTGGGAACCTTTGGAATCGGGTATTCGATAAATGACTAAAATATCTTTGTTGGAACTTTATAAACACTTGTCAAATTGGGTAAGGGTAAAAGGACCCAAATACCTTTAGAAATGACTTTTGTAATTGAGTATTGAAACGATCAAATGCTTTTCTAATATAGTTAATGATTTCCTAATATATTATGAGATAAACATTACACTTGAGTTTGAAAGCATTACCAAGTACTCGATTTCTTGAATATCTTGAATATGAAATATCTTGGGTGATATTTTCAATTTCCAAATCCTGGTTTTGGTAAAATGTTTTTCCTCCTATGGAAAATGGTTTTCTAATGTGCTGAAGTACGACCCTTCTATATGGATTTGGAAACATGATGAATAATATGAATCCTGAATTTTTGATTTCTTGAACTTGTCAATCCTTGAATCTAATACACGACTAACTTCAATACTTATCGTAAGCACTAACTTGAATACTTGGCGTATGCACTAACTTGAATACTTAGCATAAGCACTAACCTGAATACTTGGCATATGCACTAATTTGAATACTTAGCATAAGAAATAACTTGAATATTTGGCGTATGTACTAACTTGAATACTTGACGCATGCACTAACTTGATTCTCGGTAGTACGTTGCATGTACTTACCCTTTCGACGATGCACGATTTAGTGTTGTAGGCTGTAGTCTAAGCACAATGATACGTGGCGCTGAAGGAAAAGCCTTGTGAGCTTTGCATGTAGGTCGACCTTCTGTTGAAAAAAGTACCTATGATTTAGAAATCGGGGCAATGGTTTGAAATTGAAATATAGTTTTTCAAAAATGATTGAGTTTTTAATAAACTCTTCTTTAGAGAGTTTAAGAATTGCTTCCACTAGGAAAATGATATGCTTTTCCATAAAGGTTTTATGTGTCCTGATTCTTTCATAAAACACTAGCACACATGGGACTCACTGAGCGTTATGCTCACACGTCTGTTATCTCTTTTAAAAATTTAGGATCAGAGGTGCAGCGAAAGTGTGGTGGACTCCCAGAGGCTCATGCTACATCTTGGACCTATTATACCCATGAGTGTATGTATCATAAGCCAAATTCTTGTACTTTCCTATGTTGGGAAAAAAAATTCCGCTACCTTTTGAGTAAAGTTTGTTTTAAAGACCCCTTATCTGAGCAATCAGACTAAGCGACACCCCAGAAAGTTATAGCCCACTACGTTATGGGAATATGGGATGTTACAATGCGTCTATTTTTTTGTGTAAATCCAGAAGAAATTCAGATTTATTATACTTTGCACCTATATATCCTCTGAACATGAGGTACTCATGGATTGGAATAATGTCATTTTAAAGAGGAAATAAAATTACTTGTTGGCTCTTCATTTTGCCCATGGTTTCCTAGTTCATCTATTGCTACTATTCCCTACAAGATATCATAGTGCTCTAACTTGTTCATATGGAACTTGTGCAACGAATGTGTTGGAAGAACGGATAGTGCTGAATAATATAAAGCTTATTTCCAATAGAGTGATGTTTTACCACACTTTTGTCTAGAGAATATATCCTTGAATATTTCTGTGTGGTTAAATTACTTTTTTATTTAATTAGGTCCATTCCTATTGACCATTAAAGTATTTCGCTATTGTCACTGTGAACTATATGCGTAAAGAAAGAACGATATTGAATTCTGTCTCTTAGTTCATGAAGGTAGTTTTACAAATTCCCAAAAGCATTCATTGGTAAACACTTAGTTAGAATGACAAAATAGTACTTTTGCATCAATGCCTTAGCTATTATTCTTTTAGTGATCATCTTTGTATTCTTCCTAATACATTCAAAAGGTACTATTCTTGAAATAGAACTTAGACATATACTAAACTTTAGTTAAACTTGTATTTGGTGGGAACAACTATCGAAATGTAACAAAGCAACCTTTTGCATAATTTCACAAATGCATAACACCACAATAATATAATGGTGTATTCCAAGTGTTGATACACTAGTATGACACCTAGGTCAATCCATTCTAAAAGCTAGTAAGTAGTTGGATATTGTATAACAACGAAAAAGGAAAAAAAAAAAAAAAGAGTATAGTTTAGTTGTAGGATGGGTTAGTTTGGCTTTATCCTCTTTCTGCCATATTCATGGGAGGTAAGGGCTATGATCAGATATGAAGAAGAAGGAAATTCATTGAAGTTAAGAATAAGAGGCTTGGCTTCACTCAAAGAGAAATCCTAGTAGCAACCAACCATTAATATACATGCTCGTCTTCACTGCCAATATCTCTTAAGCAAAACTTTGGAGTTCACAAGGTTTCCCTAGAAAGCTAGGAAGAATTATGCATTTAAGTTTTTTACCATGTTACAAAGTAAACTTGAAGTTTTTCCCACTTCATAACCTATGAGAAGAGTATTCATTGTTATGGATTTTTTTTTAAGCTGAACTTTTATTTGTTACTCAAGGTAAAATTGTTTCATTGTTTTTGTATATTGTAATGATTAATAAAAAATTGTGTTTTACTTTAGGAGAAGATTGAAATAGAAGAAAAAGCATTACAACTAGGAAAGGTAATTGTTGTTGTCATTGTTGAGCTGAGAAAGAAAAAGACGCAGAAATTAGTTGGTCATGGCCAACATACAATGTACATGACTATTACTAGTAAGATGTGAATTATTGTTTCTTTATTAGAAAATAGGAATTAAATGCATTTAACAAAAGAATTGTGATTCAGAAGTCCTACTTTGCTATAATCTATAGAGTTTTATAATTGATTCTTCATTTCATCTAAATATACTAAAACAAAGACCGTGATTTCTTCATGGACTAGAATTGAGCTATTACAATTTTTTGTAATATACCAAAGATGAATCCTCCTGAAATTCGTTACTAAAAAAAAAAGAGTAATGAGTTAAATTTTGGAGGTATTGGATGAGATAATTTCTTAATGTTTTTATGTTTGCTCTTCTATAACTCTTTAGATTAACATATCAGTGGACAACTCAGGAATTAGGATCTGGAAATGCATTACAATATTCAAGAAATTGTAAATGCATTTGTATCATGATTATAAATAAACAAAAAAAATTCCATGTTTTGTTGGGGTTGTCTATTGCCTTCTCTCATTCTTTCTTTATCTTCCTTTTTTTTTTTTTTCCTTCTCTTCTTTGTGTATGTGTTTTTTCTTAGGGTAAAGATGCCAATGAACAATAAAATTGTTTGAACCATTAAGGCATAGTTAGCAAGTATTATTATTTACTCAAATAGTTATTCTTTGAGTCTTTGGTGAACAAACCTGATAATATTTTTTCCAACTAGAATATTATGTGGAGGGAGGTGCTAGCAAGAAAGAGTTTCTTTATCGATTTAGAATTAGAATAGCTGGTAAAGTTGAGCTAGTTTTTAAAATTGTTGCATAATGGATTTTTATTGAATTCTTGTGATTTTATCCTTCTACTTATTGGTTTTGGAATCATATTTTTACATGTTTCTTTTTTCATACTTAGTTGCTAATGTTGCACACCATTCTCATTAGCTTATCACTTTTTATCGGTCCTAATGATTGCAAATATTTCCTACATTACCTCAACTGTCTATTAGATGGTAGCATGTGCATGGGTAACGCTGGCAATTCAATACATCCACTAAAATCTATAGTTTTTCTTGCCAATTGAGAATTTGGTATAGCTAAATTAGCTTAATTACAAAGAAATAACACACAGGTAGAATGGAGCTAGAGTTCCAGCCTATGATCTCCTTTGGGAAAAAACTGCCATCTATGCATAGTAAATAAATTGAAAAAGTTTGAATAGGTTGATTAACTACGTCCTTATTGCCACATGTTGTCAACAAGCTTATGACTCAAAAAATGCATCTCTAAGCTACTTTTTTCCTTGAAAAACTGAACAGAATTCCTTCTCTTCCTCTTGTTATAACTTGTCACAAATAATGATTGATAGATTTTACTGTTAGCATTAAAAAATGGTCACAATTTCTTAATCCTTAGTTCTCTCAACAGTTAGAAAAAATTATTTTTCTGTGAACTAGTTCTTGTTTGGGGCTGTTTTGTTAGGGCTATTTTGCTAGCATGCATAAATTTTGCTACTGGGGTATTATTCACACTATAGTATTCTAATTATTGTTTATACCATTTTGGTATTTTTGAATCCTAGAGCTATGGTATATATGTGTCTATCATGTTTCTACCTAAAAAATGATTTTTTTTTTTTCTAGAAACTAGTTCTTGGCAGGGCTATTTTTGTTGGGACTCTTTTGCTGGGGCTATTTTTCTATCATGCATAAGTTTTGCTACTATGCTATCCTTTACACTATGGTATTGTCATGGTTATATTCTATGTACCAAGAAGAATTGAAAAAAGAAAAAGAGCTAACTACAAATCAAACGCTTGAGGGGCAGCAACCTAAACCAGTTAATAAGGTTGATGTTTGGTTGCGAGTTGTAAGACCACCAAACAAGGTTAATATAGTCTATGGAATGTGGTTTAATTAGTGAGATGTGGTTTAATGAAGAGAAGCTGGAAATTTTGAGATAGTATATGTTCCTGGATGAAATTTCATTTGATTGATAGAATTAAAAAACATGAATTGAATAGGTTGAAATGTTGGGAATTGTGTTTGGGAAATGAACAACAAATGGATAATTTGGAATAATAGTATTCCAAGTAGTTTATTTCATTTCAAGCAGAAATGAAATATTAAAGGAATGATTAGATTCCATGTTATTGTATTACATGAATAATGTTAGTGCATGGAATGCCTACTAAAGCAAAATGGGATTAATCTTTAATGTAGGCATTTGATTACGAAACTTGTGACAATTATTGGATGTTATACTGCTTAAGTGATAGCGTATTTGAGGTGATTCCCTTGGATACTTGAAAACGTAGCTTATGCTAGTGGTTTATGCAAATTGAAGTTATGCATAACAAATGCCTTTGGTTTTTCTGATAAAACTTTAGGTTTTCTTGTATTTAATATGCTTCTGATCTTGTTAATATTTCCTAGGAAAATGTGAATCCTTTGACGTCTCGTATAACAAAAATGCTAGTGTGCAGTTGTTATAACAAAATGAACATTAAACGATTTAGTTTCTCTAAAGAAAAATATGGGTTTTCTGATAAAATCTATGCTTTCATTTCATATTTGAATGACATGAAATTCATGAGATTTATTCTTCAAAATATTCATTTTGATGAATAAGATTCTAAAGCATGAAAGACACAAATGTGTGGCTTTAGATTTTCCTAAACCATTTATGGTTTTCCTAAATGGGAGATGGTTATTATTTTGAGAAATAATGCTTTTAATGAGAAATGGAATTTATTCAAAATGTGAATATTTTTCCATGAACAATTATAAATTTCAAAGCATTTCTTTTATACTTTATAAATCGAATTGGCTTTTAGTTTTACTCAGATGAACCTTATACCATGTTTATGGCTTGAATTATGGGATTATGGCATATTTTTCTTCTTAACGACATGATATGGTCCAGTACGAACGGGGAAGTTCCGCACACACGTAGTTGAAGGTGAAGTTCTGCAAGCTTTGCACGTGGGGAGTTATTCTTCTTAGGATTGTGCCCTAGAAGTAATCATTTGTACAATGTATTTTGCACATTAAATCAATAAAAGGCATTCTTTGTCTTTTAGTTTGTTTGTTTCATATGTTTATGAGTATAAAACTATTAGATAAAGTCCCAAATACAACACTGTCCCAAGTACAACATTGTGTCAAGGAAATCATAATAGAGATCATGATGTAAAGTTCCTACTACACTGAACCATGTTTGAGCTTAAATTATCCATATTCATTGTATTAATGAGATAGGACATCATTAATGCGCTAAGACTAACACGTGTTATACTTCTCGATTTGATTAAGCAGTAGTTCTCACATCCATGAGTATTGTAATATTCAAAGTTAACACGTGAATGCTTGTTACTTGAACAAGTACATTGGATGACCTAACTATGAGATAATCACATGGATAACTATTTAGTGTCAGGGATAGAATCTCATTATAGCAAATGTGCAAGTATCCTTAGACTTGAGATCTCCAAGTTACTTTGTATGTTGAGCGTTGTAGTTTGATTCTAATATTTGGAGTCAAATTGAAGGCCGCCTATAAGATCGATATTGGGTACAATGTGAAGTAAATGAAAGTAGTTGAGATGGTCAATAAAGAATTCACCACTCCTAATAGTATGAATGAATATCTCGAGGCCACTTGTAGCAATCATTACTCAAGAAGTCCTTGGCCTAGGTGACTATGTATTAGAAATAGTTCTAATTGATAAACATAATGAGTAATGGATTTCGGAACAAGTACTAAAATATTCAGGACATAATTAATTAATATTCTGGAGGGAGTTTGCACTAATTTCATACTCTAAATTAAATGAGATCTTGTATGGTGAAAGGTGTTTAGTGCAATGATGTTTCGCTACTGAAAAGTTCATGTCAAACCACTTGATTTTCGAGAATTTTGGGTGGTCATGATGTATTTCTAGATACCGCTCACGATCTGCTAAATATAGATTTATTAATTAGAGAATTAATAAATTTAATCCTAATTATTAAAAAGATTATTATTCTATTATGATAGAATTAATTTATATTAGCTACCAATTGGCTAGAAAATCTAATAAGTCACACACAATAGAGGAATTGGTACTCAAGATATTATTTGATAATATTATAGGTTTAATTGGAGAGAAGAAATAATTATTATGGGCTAATTATAAAGTATTATAATTAGTTTAGGTTGAATTGTAATTATTTCAGTGCCTTGTGATTGAATTATAAACTTGTTTTAATTCATGGGCTAAATTACAATTTTAAAGTCTCAAAGACCATAATATAAAATGGCTAAATTATTGTTAGCTAAAAGAGTTAGGAAACAAATCTTGTTTCTTACGTGGTATTTTCCAAAAGGAAAAGTTTTTTGGTTTTGTTCCTTAAAAGGTTTAGGAAACAAAACACAAATGAAAGGTTTCGTGCTATGCACACACACACACACACACACACACACACACACACACACACACACACACACACACACACATATATATATATAAATATACACTGTTAAATACATGTGTGACTAAGAAGTTTTTCTAGAAGCTCCTTTTCTAACGAAACCCCTCGAAGTTTTTAAAACAAGAAAATTAAGAAAGCTTTTCTTCTTCAATTTCTTCTCAAAATAATATTCCCTAATGCTGTAAGATAATACACACTAGCGTCGGTTTCTTTGTGCCGTTCTCAAGTACAATTCCTTGTGTGGATTATTATTAGAGAAATCCTCTTCTTGGAATTTGGTGGCTCAACTAGATTAACTTTTAAAGGGGATTCACGTGGAAGAAAAATTTTTAAAATTTGTGTTTTTGAGGTAATGAATTTTTCTTCCCTTCTCTTGAACCGTTTAATTGCATTGAAGTGACCTTTTGTGTGAAATTCATTTTATTTTTCTGTTGCATGTAAAACTGGTTTGCATGATTGAAACCCAACACTTCTAGTACGAGAGGTACCAGCATTTTCTCTAAAATTAGGGCTTGAGTTGAAAATTGATATTTTTCTGGACATGTGATGGTTTTGAACCATGAAACTAATTTTTTCTAAATTCTACAGTTGTAGAGTTATTTTTAGTGGAAAAGCACCATTATTACTTATGGATGAATTTCTTGAAAGTGAATTCATGAGAAACCTTATTTTCAGCCTTAAATGTTCAGCTTTATGAAAAGAAAATTTTCGGTTATTGCTAAAATCGTTCAAAATTCTTGCTTAGAAGTTGCAATTGTTTCCACCGAAATTGTTACTATATTACAGAATAGAAATTGTCTCTAGTTGTTTCCAATTGGAAATTGTTAAAATGTTTTTACATCTGACAATGTCTTGCTAAATTTGGTTGAAAGGAAATTTGGTGGAATAGGAAATTGTTGAATTTGTATTGTTTTCCAATTGGTTTCCTATTTGCACCAACTGTTTGTAGTTGTTTTCGAATTGTGGATGTGATTGGTTACTATCGGTGGCCGGAAAAGAAACAAAAAGAAATTGCTATACATTTAAAAAAAGTGAAATAAAGTTTCTTTTAGCTTAGGCGGCCACTACCTAAGCAATTGTAATTTGCACAAGTTGGCTGCTGTCTTTGCAAACCAAAAAAGTAATTTTCCTTTATTTAATATATATATATATATATATATATATATATATATAACTATTTTTTAAATTTTATTATTACTTTTTACCCAGAAGAAGTTTTCCTATTTAAAAATAGACCTAAGAACTTTCCAAGATTTTGATCTTGGAATTAATTATTTTACCTTTCCAAAATAATGATTTTGGAAATTTATATTTTATGTACTTTTATTTTGTTTTTCCAAAAAAAAGGATTTTCAAAAATTTTATTTGATGCATATTTATTTGCTTAATTTATTTTAAAGCATATTCTTGGCATGTTAGCTTGGTTATGGATTTAGACCAATTAATTTTGATTAATTAATATCGTGTCATGCATTTTATTGCTTTGTTTTGAATAAATAGTACCTGTGTGCCCTGTCTTTCTTTATAATTCTCTTGTAATTTCTCTTCTCATCTAATTACCATTGAATGTAGCTCGAGGTTTCTTTATTAGGAATTTATGTAATTAGATTATATAGGCTAGATAGGATTAGAAATTATTTTTCGAATTTATGGAGATGACAACAAAGGCGAAGCAAGAAGATAGTAAGACTTTCTTCTAAAAAACAAGCATGAACACATAGGTTAGACCAAAATTAATTTCCCACTTGACTTAAAGAAATTAATCTAGAAAAGCTCATAACCAAGCCATGTAATTGAGTCTATTACAATTTTTTCAAAGTGTTAATATTTTGCATGCCAAATGATGAGACTACTAATTAAATAATTAAAATCTCTCAAATAATATTAAATCCAAAGCCTTCTGTTAATATAGCAAGAACAAGAGTTCTTTTTCTAGATTAGGTTGTTGGGCATACCTAAGCTTACTTGACATCGAGCATATTCAAATTATGGAATTTGATTCCTAATTAATGGATTTGATTACACTAATATCTTTATCCTGGTTGGACACGCCCAACCATAAAGAATACTAGAAGCTAAGTTGGGGTAGCACTAAGTGTTTTAAGATTAAAAAAAAAAATTAATCACCTACTGATCCGGTAGTTATATTTGATATAATGGCATGAATACCTACTATTGAACTTAAGATTAGTTTGTTGGGCATATCCAAGGTTACTTTTAAAAAATTTGGACACCAATCCACTAGGATAGCTTCTAACAAGTTTTCTCGAGTCAATAGTAAAAGCTATTGATTTTAAGAAAGTAGTGGATTAAATATCCATTTAATTAAAGACCTAATTAAATGCATATAATGAGCATATACATAGTCCAATGTTTCTTATCTTTTATCTAGGTCATTTGCATCATGACAACAAATTTGAACTTACATAGCATTTTGAAAACAAACAACCTAACCGAATCAAACTTCTTGGACTAGTATAGAAATTTAAGAATTGTTCTCATATCGAAAAGGTTTCTTTACGTGTTAGATGCTATAATTCCACCACCACTAGCTGATGATGGTCTTGCTGAAGAGCATTAAGTTCATAAGAAGTATAAAGAGAATAGTGACAACATCTTGTATCATGTTGGCATCAACGACCACTGAGCTTCAAAAACATCATAAGTATATAGATGCTCATACTATTATCTTCCATCTAAGAGAGATTTTTGTTAAGCAAGGAATGATGGAGAGATATGAGATCTCTAAGAAGTTCTTCTATTCTAAGATGGTAGAAGGCACTTCAGTGGCCACTTATAAACTTAAGATGCTGGATTTAATTGAAAAGCTTTGATCACTTGTGTTTACTGTAGACCACAAATTAAGTATAGACATAATTCTTCAATCTTTGCCAACTAATTTTTCATAATTTGGGGTGAACTATCAAATTAATAAGATTGAGACCACTATACTTGAGTTGATCAACCTTCTTAAGACTATGGAGTCTTCTATGAAGAAAGAGAATAATGCAGTCTTATTAGTTGATTCTTATTCTAAGAAGAAAAATGTTTTTTTTAAAAAAAGAAGAAGAATCTAATTAAATATAAAGGTGGTGTGAAGAAGAAAGAGACAGCTACCAAAGGCCTATGTCATCATTGTGGCAAAATGGGCCATCAGTGGCGCAACTGCAAAAGCTATTTGGAGACTGTTAAAGAGAAGAAGGAGAATGAGAAGCTTCAAGCACTTTTACTTCTGATCCTGGTATGTTTATGATTTAGATCATTACTGTCTTTAATAATGAGATATGGGTATTAGATACCATATGTGGATCTCATTTGTGCAATAATTTATAGGGACTAAAGAACAGCAGGAAGCTGGAGAAAGGTGATATGGATCTTTGTACAGCAAATAGAGCAAAGGTTGCTACACTTGCTGTGGGGACTTATCATTTATGCTTGCCTTCCTAATTAATTCTAGAACTAGAGAACTATTATTATGTACTAGTTTTACTTTAAAAAAAAAAAAAACATTATCTCAGTTGTTTGTTTAGATGTGCTTAGATTTTATTTCAATTTTACGAATAAAAGTTGTTCTTTTTCATTAAATGATATCTATTATGGTACAGAAAGTTTGATGAATGGTTTATTTGTTCTAGAAATGGAAAATGAAGTTCTCAATATAAATAAGAAAGGGCCAAGAAAAGATAACACAAACTCATCTTACTTATGCCATTGTCGTTTAGGTCATATAAATGAGAATCACATTTCTAAGTTACATTAGTGTGGTGACTTAGGCTCATTTGATTTTGAATCATATAAAACTTGTAAATCTTATTTACTAGGAAAAATGACTAAAAACTCTTTTTCTAAGAAGGGGGAAAGGATTAAGCAATTATTTGCACTAATACATATCGATGTACGTGGACTAATATATATGGACAAACAACAGTGCAAGCAAGAGGGAGTTATCAATACTTCATAACCTTCATCGATGATTTTTCTCAATTTGAGTATTTATATTTAATGAAATACAAATTTGAAGCCATTCACAAATTCAAAGAATTCAGAAATAAAGTAGAGAAACAACTTAGTAAAAGTATTAAAACTCCAAAATGTGATCGAGGAGGTGAATACTTAAGCCAAGAATTTCTAAGTTATCTTAAAGCTAATGGGATATTATCTCAATAAATTCCACCACATACATCTCAGTACAATGGTGTATCTAAAAGAAGGAATCAAACTTTATTAGATATGGTTCGATCTATGATGGCTTTTTTCGATCTACCAAAATCATTTTGGGGATATGCACTAGAAACAGCTGTTTATTTTCTAAACAGAATTCCATAAAAAATAGTTAACACTACCCCATTTGAACTATTTTATGGCAAAGACCAAAACTAACTCACATAAGAATTTGGTGATGTCCTTCTTATGTAATGAGAACAAAGTCAGACAAATTAGAGAATAAGTCTGACAAGTGTTTATTTATAGAATATCCAAAAGAATCTCATGAATATTATTTCTATCTCCCTATTGAAAACAAGGTGTTTGTTTTAAGGTATGTTGTTTTCCTAGAAAAGGAATTCGTGCTTAAGGGAGATAGTGGGAGCAAAATTTAAGTTAGTGAAGATCAAGAAACTCAAACAAATAACGATCAACCAAATGATCTCGAATCTATTGATAAAATATATGAACCATCTAATACACAAGAACCTCGTAGGTTAAGTAGAATACGTGTAGCACCTGAGAGATATGGATTTCTCATCACTGACCACAATGACGTGTCGCACATAGAAGAAGATGAGCCTACCATTTACGAAGAAGTACTAAATAATTCAAAATTTGACAAATGGTTTGAAGCCATAAAATCAGAAATGGATTCTATATATGACAACAAAGTCTGGACTTTGGTTGATCCACCTGAAAGGATAAAACCCATAGGGTGTAAATGGATTTTCAAGAAGATAACTGACATGGATGGTAAAGTGATTACCTATAAGGTATGACTGGTTGCCAAAAGGTTATCGTCAGAAATAAGGTATTGACTATAACGAAACTTTTTTACTAGTAGCAATGATGCAATCTACTAGAATACTCCTAGCACTTGCTGCTTATTAAAATTATGAGATTTTGCAAATGGATGTGAAAATAACTTTCGTTAATCAAAATCTGACTGAGAAAGTGTGCATGACATAAACTGAGGGTTTTACATCCAAGGATCACAGTAAAGTGTGCATGCTACAAAAGTCTATTTATGGACTAAAGTAAGCTTCTAGGAATTGGAATATTGTTTTGATGAAACAATTAAAAAAATCAATTTCAAACAAAATATGGATGAAACTTGCGTTTACAAGAAGGTTAGTAGGAGTGCAATTATTTTTCTATTGCTATATGTAGATGACATATTGCAAATAAGAAATACTGTTGCTATTATATAATTAGTCAAGTTCTGATCATCAAAGAAATTCTCCATCAAAGGTCTCGGAGAATTAGCTTATATTCTGGGAATAAGAATCTGTAGAGATAGATCAAAAGAGGCTTAGTCTTTCATAGCCTACATACATAGATCAAGTCCTAAAAGGTTTAGCATAAGTTAAAATGGTACAATAATGCCAGTTTCTAATTTGATAATGATGACCATGAGTCACAATCACGCTACGTGTTGAATTTGAGCACTATCGATTTATGAAATTATTGATAGGAAAGACATAAAAGATAGAGAGAGTTCCCACATATCAAAATATAGCTTATCTATTTACAAAGGCATTATCCCAAAAGAAATATGATGGTCATGTTCAGTCATTTGGTATTAGATACAAGAATAATTGGGTCTAGTACAAGTGGGAGATTGTTAGGATTGTACTCTAGAAGCAATTATTTGTACAATATATTTTGCAAATTAAATCAATAGACGACATTCTTTATCTTTCAATTTATTTCTTTCATACGTCTATGAATTTAAAATTGTTCAATAAAGTCCTAAGTACAACAATATGTTAAGGGAATTATGATCGAGATCGTGATATGAAGTTCCTATTGCACTGAACTATATGTGTATTTAAATTATCCCTAATCATAATATTAATGAGATGTGACATCATTAATGCACTAAGACTAACACATGTTATACTTCTTGATTTGATCAAACGATGGTACACATATCCGTGAGTATTGTAATATTCAAAGTTAACACGTGGATGCTTATTACTTGAACAAGTACATTGGATGACCAAGTTATGAGATAATCACATTGATAACTATTTAGTGCTACTGATAAAATCTCGTTATAGCTTTATACTTTGATTCTAATCTTTAGAGTTAGTTGGAGGGCCGCCTATAAGATAGATATTGGTTACAATATGAAAGTAAATGAAAGTAGTTAAGAAGGTCAATAAAGGATTCTCCACTCCTAATAGCAGGAGCAAATATCTCGATGCCACTTTAGGAATCATTACTCAAGAAGTCCTTGGCCACAGCGACTATATATTGGAAATAGTTCTAATTGATGCACATGATGAGTAATGGATTCTGAGAAGAAATACTAAAATATTCGAGCCGAAACTAATTAATATTCTGGAGGGAGTTGGAACTAATTCTATATTCTAAATCAAATGAGATATTGTATGGTGAAAAGAGTTTTATTGCATGGACGTTTTGATATTGAAAGATTTATATCAAGCCACTTGATTTTCTAGAATTTTGGTAGTCATGATGTATTACTAGATACCGTTCATGATCTTCTAAATATAAATTTATTAGTTAGAGAATTAATAAATTTAATCCTAATTAGAAATAATAAATTAATTCTTATTATTAAAAGGATTATTAATTCTATTATTATCAAATTAATTCATATTATCTACCAATTACCTAGAAAACCTAATGGGTCACCCACAATAGAGTAATTAGTACTCAAGATATTATTTGATAATATTATGGGGTTAATTGGAGAGAAGAAATAATTATTGTTGGCTAACTATGAAGTGCTATAATTAGTTCGGGTTGAATTTCAATTATTTTAGTGCCTTGTGGTTGAATTATAAGCTTGTTGCAATTCATGGGCTAAATTGCATTTTTGAAGTCTCAAAGACCATAATATAAATTGGCTAAATGATTGTTGCCTAAAAGAGTTAGGAAACAAATCTTGTTACGTGGTATTTTCCAAAAGGAAAAGTTTTATGGTTTCGTTCCCTAGAAGGTTTAGGAAACAATACATAAAGGAAGGGTTGTGTGCTATGTGCACGCGCGCACACACACACACACACACATCTATCTATCTATCTATCTATCTACACACACATGCACACACACACACACACACACACACACACACACACACACACACACACACACGTTGATATATACATGCGTGAATGAGAAGTTTTTCCATAAGCTCCTTTTCTAATGAAACCCGTTGAAGTTTTTAAAACAAGAAAATTAAGGAAGCTTTTCTTCTTCGTTTTCTTCTCAAAATAATAATCCCTAATGCCGCAAGAAAATACCCACTAGTATCGGTTTGTTTGTGCAGTTCTCAAGTTCAATTCCTTGTGTGGATTTCTATTAGAGAAATCCTCTTCTTGGAATTTGGTCGCTCAATTGCATCGACTTTTAAAGGGGATTCGTGTGGGAGAAAAATTTTTAAAAGCTGCGTTTTTTAGGTAATGAAATTTTCTTCCCTTCTCTTGAACCATTTAATTACATAGGAGTAATCATTTGCGTGAAATTCATTTTATTTTTCCATTGCATGTAAAACTGGTTTGTATTATTGAAATCCAACACTTCTAATACGAGAAGTACTGGCATTCTCTCTAAAATTAGGGCTTAGGTTGAAAATTGATATTTTTCTAAACATGTGATGGTTTTGAACCATGAAACTGAATTTTTCTAAATTCTATACTTGTAGAGTTGTTTTTAGTGGAAAAGTTCCATTATTACTTATGGATGAATTTCTTGAAAGTGAATTCATGAGAAACCTTATTTTCATTTCTAATGAAAATTTTACATCTACTTTGTCGAACACTAGTACACACAGGACTCACTGAGTTATTTGTCATTCATACCTATTTTACTCTATTTTTCCTAGGACTGGGAGCTAGGAGTCAACCTTTGAGAGGCCAGCACTTCTTTTTTTGAAGGTGAAATTTTTGCAACTCGTCGTATATTAGTGTTTAGTATACTTGTAGTGTATAATGATGTTCTCTGTAATTAGCCTTTTGGGATGTATACTAGCATGTTAAGTTTTAACTACTATATATTATGTTTTGCATTTATTTATGTGCTTTATGGCTTTGTTTGTTATAAAGACACCTTATATGGGCAACTGAACGTGGCAATCCCCAATTCTTTTGCACACTTCCATGCTATTTTAGTTAGGGGTGTTACATTTCTATACATCCCTCTGTGTGTGTGTGTGTGTGTGTGTGTGTGTGTGTATCTTAGTTCTTGTTGTTACACGAGTATTTTATCTTGTTACTTCAAAAAGTTTCTACTTCTTTTGGTAATATGTACTCTAGCCAACATCTTGGTTATTATTGAACCAAGAAATTAAATTTTAATTTTCAAAGAAGATTTTGAAATCAAATGCTAACCTCTTGTGGCTTTGAAATGTCTTCAAGTTCTCTAAGAAGTCTATCTAGCCATAATATTCAAATTTCTAAGTCCTATGATCATGTGAATTACCTAGCTATAAATATTTTCAGCATATTCAATTATGATTTCCCAAGCTAGCCACCACTTTGAATTACTTCATCTCTATACTTTTATTTTTCTTATTTGTTCAAAAAAGACTTGTAAAATTTCCTCTGGTTCCTCTCTCATAATCTTCAACCGAAATTTTGATTTTCAAAAATGATTTTGAAGTAAAACAATACAAGGTTCTTCTTCTTTTAGCCTTCACCATTGGAGATTTTCTAACTATCAAAGCTTTTTTAAAAATTTAAGTAGATTTTAGCATCCTATAATCCTAAGACTACCAGAACTTTTTGTCAACACTATTTAGCCATTACTCCCTCAACCCTTTACACAGTTTTTCATTTCTTCTCAACCAAAAACACCCTTCCAAAATTCTCCTAGAAAGCACTCACTTCCTACTCTCTCAAACCAATGGTTTCCCTTCTCAATCAAGAAGAAAATTTTGATTTTACTCTATTGCATAGCTAACACATTCATATCTCCTTTGCACTCATGAAATTCTTCATCTCCTACCTTCAAAAGAGTATTTTCTTCCTTTTTTTTTTCATACCAAGACCAAGCTTTTGTTGAAGGACAAATCTATTCATAGGTTTCTAAGGCTATCTAGGACAGATTCTTGCAAGAGAGGTAACCAAAGATACCTTTTTCTTCTTTTTCTTCCATTTCCAAAAGAATTCTTATTAAGAATTTTTAGTTTAAAATAATTCCCATGAGGCTAATTAATTGGAATTTATATAAACAATGCTTGATTGACTCCTACGTGAATTATATGCTTCCAGAAATGAGGTTTTTACAGAAAACCTGAGGATAGAATTCATTATTTTTTCTATATAAACTAAGCATGAAGTTGGAACCCTCTTTAGTGCTAGATTATAATCATGGCTTGTGTAAGGTTTCTTGTTCGATTGTAGACTTTGATGACGATGGATTTCGTCCTTCCATTAGGAGCATTAAAACAATGTTTGCATCATGAAATCATGTGTTAAGGTTGAGTCTTTTTGTTGTACAGTTTTGCATAGATGCTAGAATTTGTTTAGATATTTGATATAATGATCTTTAGGACTTGAATTTGTAAGGATTGCATTGAATCTTGAAGAGACAAATCACAATATAAAAATATTTGGTTATTTGATGATGTTTATGTGGTACACAGGGTTGGATGTCAAAGTTACTAATTTCTAAAAAAATCTACTAAATAATGTGTCAAAACACTGATTTCTCACTATTTTGGAAACAAATTTTTAGCAAGTTGTTCCTTTTTTTTTTTTTTTTGGAGGAAAAGGAAATAAAATGATTTTCAGTATTTTTAGTGCCCTTAGATATTGGAAAAGTTGGGGATATGCTAAATGAGAATATTTAACAGAAAACCACTAAGGACTCCATGCTTGAGTTGAAATTATTTGAATTTTTTGGTATTTGTTTATGCAATATTTGCTGGAATTTTTCCTACTTAGGTCTAACTTGGTATCAGTTATGTTTGAAGCCATTTGGGTAAGAGAAGGTATGAGTTTTACCCTAAGGAAGTTAAACTAATTTTTCTGAATTTTATGAATAACATAGCTCTTTAGTGATAAGATTCTTGAGTTTAAAATTGTTATTCCAAAGGGCGTTCTCTTGTGTTTTGGTCAATGACAAGCATTGATGTGGACTAACATATGTGATTCGTACGTGATAGGCTCTTCGGATTATGACTTGCTTGATCATGGTTCTTCAAGTTTTACAAAAAAGATTGCTAAGCAACTTATAGATAATGAGGTTCAAGAAGAATTGATCAACTCAAGGTCCTCGTGAAAAAAGTTGCATACCATGAAGACTTTAGAAGAATTATAGACTAGGAGATTATGATTAAGATATTATTTGTATTTCCTATGTCTCATTACCTTAAGATCAATTTATCTCATATTGAAGCACTAAAAACTATTTCAAAAAGTAGATATTCTTCTTATCAATGTTTTTGTTCATAAAAGAATTTTAGGAAAAAAGTTTTGTTTTGGACTGTAGTAAAGTCTCTTTTGAACTAGACCTTTAAATCTAAAACACCCTCCAAAGCTTGTTTCCAAAATGCTAAAATTGAAAGTTGTTCAAAAGATACTTCGTGGCATAAAATAGTATTTTGGATGGACTTTTCGCACGCATAATTTTTACTCTATGAGTCCAAAATCTTGCAAAAGCTAACAGTAGCAACTAGTCGTTTCTAGCCGTAGGGGCATTGATTTCTACTCCTCTAAAAGCCATTTAAACACGATTTTTAATAAGGAATTTGTACCAACACTTTCATAAACATCCAAAGACACTTGAAAACAAGAATCTCTCATCTGTTTTGTGCTTTGAAGTGAGACCCATTGTTCTAAAAAGCAAAAAGGTAAAATTGCTTTATTTGCTGCACATTTGCTCAATCTGTGAGCTTAATTTATATTCTCTCATGAATTTAAACTATGTCAAGGTTAATGAAGTAAAACCCAGTTGGGATGAACTTTGATTGTTGGGTATATATAGAGGTTAGGTGTAAAAACAAATGTGGTGATCCTCTATTGTAAGATTGATGTTACCTACCACCATTAATTTTGGAAAAGGATTTTAGTGGCTGAGTTAAAATCCTTAAGTGCATGTTTAAGGTAATGGATGTAGATCATTTGAGGATTGAACCACTATAAATCATTGGATCCATTCTCTTGCATTTACTTCAATCTTTATGACTAAAATTTCACTATTCATCTGATTAGAAAATACAGCACCCCCATTTGCATTTACTGATTTGATTTCGCATATTTATGTTGAAGTAAGAACTAGTTGCTGAGACAATAGTTTAATTCTCATCATCTGATAGAATTTTGAATGATACATGACTGCATTTAAATATGGGCAGAAAAGCCTCTTCTTTGAAACTCACACATTTTCAGGTTCTCTCTAGATTTTAGAAAATCTTGAAAATCTATTTTTGTATGCCATAAACCATATTCACCCCCACTAAGGCTTATCAATTGGTATTAGAGTGCTAGTCTACATTGTTTTCGGCCTAACAACCATGTAGGAAAGATCCAGATGGCAAACACTTCATCCCAACCATACATTAAGCGGTCTTCAAAAAATAGACCACCATTATTCAATGGAAGCAACTATATACATTTTGAAAAAATAGAATGAAGATCTATGTATGCTTAATCAATTTTGAGTTGTGGAATATCATTAAAAAGGGACCATTTGTTCCATTGAAAATTGTTAATGGCAAAAATATGCCTAAATAAAGTGATGAATTTGACAGTGAGGATACTTCGAAAATGACCCTAAATTTTCAGGCAATGAATATATTGTGTTGTGCTCTTGATGCAAATGACTACAACTGAGTCAGTGGTTTTGATTCAACTTATGAAATGTGGAAGTTACTTGAAGTCACCTATGAGGGGACAAATCAAGTAAAGAAATCAAAGTTAGGACTCTTGGTCTATAACTATGAGTTGTTTACTATGAAACTAAATGAGAACATAAATTATATGTTCACTAGATTCACTAACATTATGAATGGATTGAAGGTTTATGGGAAAATCTATTCCCTTGGGGAGCAAAACAAAAAAATACTCGATGCCTTACCAAAAAGCTGGTAGCCTAAGACCTTGGCTGTGGAAGAATCTAAAGACTTGAATAATCTACCAATTGAAGAACCGATTGGGTCTATTTTAACTCATGAAATGAAATTCAAAAGGTTTCAAGAACATAATGATGATAGAGGTAAAAGAGGAACTGCCTTAAAAGCCGCTGATGATGAGGCTAACAGTGAGCAATTCAAAAGTGACTATGGCACTAATTTAGACACTAAAGAATTGGGCATGGTTACTAGAAAATTTAGAAAAATGTTCAGAAAAAGCAACTTCAAAAAAGGATAAGAAATTTGTCACAAAAAAAAAGGGGGACAAATTTCATCCTTCAAATCTCAATGTTATGAGTGTAAAAGCCCGGAACACTTTGTTGCTGACTTCCCAATAGCAAAAGATGGGCAAATTAAATAGAACGAGAAGAAAAGAAAGGACATTAACCCCAAGAAAGGAAAAGAGCTTATTGGGACTTAGGTTCAAGATGGATTTGGAACTGAAGAACACAGTGAATCTGAAAATAAAACAGGCAACATATGTTTCATAGCCATAAGAGAAAAGGTAAAGCTTACTCCTTCAAATTCGGTAACTGAACTACACGATTCTACTTGTGAAAATTCAGATGATCCAAGTGAGCTCCTTGTTGACATGTTCCATGAACTCAAAAAGCTATCTAGGAGAACGAAGGAAATGAAAATAAAAATTAATTCCTTGTTAGATGATAATGCTAAGCTACTGAGTGAGAACAAAACTCTACTTGATTTTATTAATTATTCATATATTGAAAAGGATGTTATCTTAACTTCTTTGCATTGTATGTCACTTGAAAACCTATGCGATAAAGAAATATCTCTTGAAATTATGCTTACTGACTTGGATGACATGAAAAAGAAAGTTGATAATATATCTACATGTATTAAGAGGTTCACAAATAGCAAGGACAATCTAGATAAATTACTTGGAATGCAATATGAAGCTGGAGACAGGAATGGTCTCGGATATAGGCATGTGAACAAAGCTGGAAATTACAACTCTCATTTTGTGAAAGCTAGCTTTTCATATATAACCCATACTTGTTGCATATATTGTGGTAAAGGTGGACACAATGCATCTAAATGTCATGTTAGGAAGAAAGTAGAATCTGGGGTGAAAACGGTGTGGAGAATTAAAGGAACAATCACTAACCCCCAAGGACCCATGAAAGAATCAGTACCAAAAGTCACTCTTCCATCTTGTATATAGGTACATTTACCACAAAAGATGAGCTCTACAAAGTGATTTTTGGATAGTGGATGCTCTAGACATATGGCTGGAAATGCAGCACTAATAGAGGACATTCAAGCTACAAATGATAGATTTGTCACCTTTGGAGACAAGAAAAAGGGAAAAATTCTCGGCATAGGTAATGTTGGTAAGGGATCATGTACTGTTATTAAGTAAGTGTTGTTGATTGATGGGTTAAAGTACAATTGGCTTAGTATTAGCCAATTATGTGACAATGGTTATATGGTTAAATTTGAAAATTATTCATGCACCATTATTGATAATTCCATGATGAAATCATCTTTATTGCAAATTGCATTAGAAATGTCTTTGTATTATATCTTGATGATCTTATTTCTCATGATATAAAATGCCTTTCCATGAATGATGATGATGGCTACCTTTGTTTTGATAAATGACAAATATTGATGCGGACTAACATGTGTAATTTGTACGTGATAGGCTCTTTAGATTATGGCATGCTTGACTGTAGTTCTTCAAGTCTTACAAAATAGATTGCTAAGTAACTTATAGATAATGAGGTTCAAGAAGAATTGATCAAGTCAAGATCCTCGTGAAAGAAGCTACATACCATGAAGACTTTAAAAGAATTATAGACTAGGAGATTATGGTTAAGGTATTATTTGTATTTCCTATATCTTTTTACCTTTAGATCAATTTATCCCATATTGAAGCACTCAAAACTATTTCAAAATAGGGCATGTTTCTTATCCATATTTTTGTCCATAAAAGAATTTTAGAAAAAAAGTTTTGTTTTGGGTTGTGGTAAAGTCACCTTTCAACTAGACCTTTAAATACAAAACACCTTCCAAAATGCCAAAATTGAAAGCTATTCAAAATATACTTTGTGGCACAAAATAGTATTTTGGATGGACTTTTTGGACGCATAATTTTTACTCTATGTGTCCAAAATACTGCAAAAGCTGGCAGTAGCAATTAGCCGTTTTTAGAAGTTGGGGCATTAATTTCTACCCCTATAAAAGCCAATTAAACATGATTTTCAGTAAGAGATTTTAACTAACACTTTTATAAACATCTAAAGACACTTGAAAACAAGAATCCCTCATCCACATTGTACTTCAAAGTGAAATCTATTGTTCTAAAAGGTAAAAAGGCAAATCTACTTTACTTACTATACATTCGCTCAATCTGTGAGCTTAATTTGTATTCTCTCATGAATTTGAACTATGTCAAACTTAAGGAAGTAAAACCCAATTGGGATGAGCCTTGATTGTTGGGTATATCAAGGTTGGGTGTGAAACTAAGTGTGGTGACCCTCTATTGTAAGATTGGTGTTACCTATTACCATTGATTTGGAAAAAACATTTTAGTGGCTCAGTTAAAATCCTTAAGTGTGTGCTTAAGGTAGTGGATGTAGATTATTTGAGGATCCAACCATTATAAATCATTATATCCATTCTCTTGCATTTACTTCGATCTTTATGACTAAATTTCACTGTTCATATGATTAGAAAATACAGCACTCCTATTTGCGTTTACTGATTTCATTTATTTGAAGTTTGAGCAATGCTAGAGGGCTAGCCAAGGGAAAAGATTTGACAAGAAAAATCTATGAATATCCTAAAGCTGTATTTTGGGTATATAAAAGTCAATTCCCCTCAAAGCAATTCATTGAAAATTCTATGGGTGAATTTTGGATATATAAAAATTAATTCTTTTTAAGCTCATCCTTAACCATGTTTTAATTAAAATGCTAATTCTAATACCACACTTATAGAGCAATATACTTATTGCAAAGTATAATATAAGGAATAAGAGTATCAATCCTCAAAAAGTAAGGCACCAATTATATACTATCATTTATTGTTTAACTTAACCAATTAAAAGGAATAACTAATCACATTGCTCTACTATATACAGCTTCACAAGATCACTCCAAAGAACATCTAGGAATAAAAGACATGCATTCAACTCAATCTTCTTAAAAGCATAGCAAGAATTAAGTTGGCAGTCATCACAATTAATCACCAACCCAACACCATGAAGGATAAAAAATACAAAACGCACTCTTACTCGAGTTATGGTTTTCCTATCACCTATTGAAAATAATGAATATCTATAACTCATTAAATTTTAAAAAAAAGATATGTTAAACTCAATAACTTATTAAGAATGCCCTTATCTATAGGTAATGTTAACATGGAAGGAATTAATACTCTTATTCTAGGCAATATTAACAACTCTTTGATTACTATTTCTCTATTCTTAACCTCTCTCTCAAGTTTATTAAGAGATAACAAATAATGAATCAATTAGTTTAGAACACAATCCTCTAACCTCATCTCTCGAATTCATTAGAAGAATGGAACCAATCAATCCAAATAATAAATCCAAGCAATCAAGTACAACAGAATGATAAATAATTGGTCAAAAAGCTAAAATTAATAAAGCCATAATCTTTAAGTCATTCTCTAAAAATACATTTAAAAACAACATAAAAACAACAATGTCGAATAAAAAGAATATAGAAAAGAAAAAGGAACCTCAGAAACAAGTGGTTCTTCTTTTTTTTTCAATAAATCTTCCTTCGAAAAATGATCCTTTCTTTTCCAATAATATTCTAAGGAATTCACCTTTTTGGTGTTCTCTTGTGAACCTAACCTCTCTTTTTAGTGCACACACTTTGACATCTCTCTATGGATTGTTTTCTTTGTTATTTATAATAGTTTTTCCTTCCAAATTCACCTAAAAAGACCTTTTCTGAGTGGAATTCTTAAATCATACCAGCTTGGCTGATAGCATCAACCAGCCCCGGTTGAGACAAGATTAATGCCATGAACAGTATTAACCAGGGCCAACTAGGTGGCCCTAACCACGCCACCTTTTTGGAACACTCTAAAATTTTGCTCTATTTTTACCCCATTTTCTAACAACCAACTTACCCAAGTTAGCTCACCCCAACTAGCATTGCCTCCTCACTATTTTAGATTTGGTTTTGTGTAGTTTTTTGCTATTTTCTCACCATCTTTCAAAAAATTCATCATATCACCGACTCTACAAAAAAAATAGCAAAATTGGGGAAATGAGTAATCATTTATGCTCAAAATCAACACAAATGTAATACAAATGACTTCTAAAATATAGATAAATTTAACCCCTACCAATTCTGCCATACTTGAACCATTACTTGTGCTCAAGCAAAGATGATATCAATAATTAATAAACATGAATAATCAACATTCATGCAAAAACCTAGCCAACATAGCAGAGATAGTATACCTCCTTCCACAAAGGAAATTGACATGACAATTATACAACTCAATCAATCCAAATCCAACTCACATATTAGACCAAGCATACTCAAAACCATCAAAGAAAAGTTAAGAAACTTCATACTCATTAAATGCCATTCACTCCTTCTTTAAGTAATGAACATAGCCAACATGATTCATATAAGCAAAAATCATATCAATTTTTAATTGGCTCTAAAATACTACAACCTAAGTAGTAAACTAGGACATTCTCACCTTTCTCACTCATACGAAACTAATAGCCTCAAGTTGAGTGCATTTTATGCTCCATCTTACCATATCAGTCCCCTTTATTTCCCCTCAAGCCGCATGATATTGCTGCTTTCTTTTTGCATCCTCCTCAAGTAGGTGCGCTTTACACTCACCATATCAGCCCCCATTATTCTCTTCATTTTCATTATTTTTTTTTTCATCACACGTTATTTTTCACCAAATGACATACACTTTGCATTCCCAAACCTTTTTCCTCATCATTTTTTCTCTCTTTCCTTTTCCTTTTTAGTCAAATTTTACCTCTCGCCCTATTTAGTTAAACTCAGGATAAGGACTAGTTCAAAAATTACCCTCAAATAAGAATCAGCTAACTATACTTACTGGTACTTTATTATGTCAACCATACCAAGTCCCAAAGAACAAAGCTATAATCATTTAATCAAGCACAAACAATATTAATTCTAATTATCAAGATTTAAGTATATCCAATCTAACAAACAAGTTAAGCAATGATAGGGTCTAAATTAGTCATATTTTTCCTAGTTGTTTGATATAATTTTGTGATATATTTTGTACAACAATTAGTCATATTCCTTCCTATTTGATATTTCCCTTATAAAAATACTTTTTTATAATTTTATACAAAAATAAGGAAAAATTAAAGCTAATTATGTGATTTTTCATAATAGAGGCGGTGCCAGCCTAAGAAGGACAGCCGGCACCGGATTGTCATTGGAAGAACAAAGAAAAAAAAAGCAAGAAAAGAAGCAGCCGAAACAAGGAAGAAAGAAATTAGCTTCCGGGTGGCTCAGCAACAAACACTACAAGAAATAAAATTTCAATTGGCTTCAGCAATTTCATGGCTCAACCGAGCCAATACAACAAAGCCGATGCAAACAAAGAAAGAAGGAAAAAGAAAGCAGCTCGGTCAGTAACAACAAAGCAAGAAGAAAGAATTAATTCCGGTGGTGGGCCAAGAAGAATGAAAAGTCAACAATATCATGCGGTTTACGGCTCAGCAAGCCGATGCAGCCGAAACAAGAAAGGACAAAACAAAGAAAATAAACAGATTTCGATGGCTTATTTGGCGGCTCAATTGAGCCGACACCACAAAGGAGGAGGAAATTCGGTGGCTCAATTGAGCCAATGCAACAAAGAAGATCAGCGATGGTTTGCGGTTCAATTGGAAGCCAAATCAACAATTTCAATTACAAACATCAATTGCAACTCTCAGCACTACACGGCGAAATCAACTTCCAGTCCAAATTAAATTGAAGTCAAACTGAAGTTCAATTTCAAAGGTCAAGGTGGTGGACTTGGTTTATTTAGGATTTTATTTTAGCTTTTATTACTCCTTTTTGGTTTTTGATTTCTTTAGGTAATTACTTCTACTTTATTTAGGATTCTTTTAGAAATTTTGTAAGCCTATAAATAAAGGACAATGTACATAGAAAAAGGGGTGCACAATATAGGGACTTAGAATATTTTAGAGTGCATCACCAATATTTTCTTGAGATTAATAGTTCAAGGAGGATTATACAAGAAGGTTTTCAAAGGAAGAAGAAAGAGGCTTGTCTATAAGTGCTTTCTTTTACTTTGTTTTATTTTCCTTTACAATGATGTTTTAATTGTTTTATTATAATTTGACATTGTTTTAGATATTCATGATATTCAGGGTATTTGATTTTTTGATTGATTGAATATTTTTCTTGGTATTTAATTACTTATACTTTTTACGAGGTTAGTTGGTTAGTTCTTCCTATTAACTTGTCGAGACCAAGGGGGTTAATTGTAGTTTCGATTGATTAATTTCATATTTGTTGTCAAGTAACTCGTCGAGACCAAGGGGGTTAATTGTAGTTTCGATTGATTAATTTCATATTTGTTGTCAAGTAACTCGTCGAGACCAAGGGGGTTAGTTGATGAGGATTGGGTAATTAAAAGTTAATTGATGTTTGTCGAGACCAATGATTCATTGGTTAATTTCATGTTATAAATTCACCGAGACCAAGGGAATTTAATCAATGATTGTGTTTAATGCATCTTTTAGGTGAATTAGTTGAGACGAGACCAAGTGATTTTAATTTATCTAGAAGATAGTGATTTCATGGATTGAAAAAAAAAAGTGAGTCTATCTTAATCTTTCATGATACCAAGAGAATAATTAGTTATGATAATGATTGAGTTCTTTAAGATCATGTTTGTCCAAACAATGGTTTGAATTACATACTTCTCAATCCTTGACATATATATATATATATATATATATATATATATATATATATATATTATTTTTATTTATTTTTTACTTTCTCGAGTCGGTTAAACAATAAAAGAAAGGTAATTAATATCTACTTGTTCTTGGAGGATCGACACTCGTTTGAACCCTATGCTCGGTTAATGATGAATACGCTTGCTCATATACGTGATTTGGGTTGAACGTTTTAATTTAAACTTGATTGGGAATGTTCTAAGTTTTTGTATGATTTTTATACCCAAGTTCAAACACATCAAGTTTTTGGCGCGTTGCTGGGGAACAATAGCATGAAAGCTTGGATTTTGTTGATTTAACCATATAAATATGTAAATAAGTAAATATGCAAATATGTATATACATTCCTTGTATGAGTAAGGGCCCTATTTTATTGTTTGTATAATTGTATTTTTATTTCACTATATGTTGTAAATATGTAAATAGATAAATATGTAAATATGTATATACGTTCCTTGTATGAAGAAGTGCCTATGTTGTTGTTTGTATAATTAATTTCTCTATATGTTGTAAATATGTAAATAGGTATATACATGTTTACAATCACTAACTTGTCTTTCTATGTTTGTATTCATTTATTTAATTTTACTAACCCAATGTTAATGTGGAAAATGTGTAATAATGGTTGATTTTTACATTTATAATTTTGAGTCAGTACTAACTCTTTCAATTTTCAGGTTTGGACTTTAGCTAACACGATATTGGAGACGAACGATTTTATTTTATTAGTTGTTTCTTTATTTACAATTTTTACTTTTAGTTTAATTTGGGAATTCTTAGTTTAAATGTACTGTGGTCATGCATCCAATTAGGATAGTTTAGCAAAAAAAAAAAAAAAAAAAAAATCTTTTTAATTTTTTTCCATTTGTTCCCTTACCCTATTTCCTTTCTTCCCAAATTTTTCTTATTTTGTCTTTTTCTTCTAGTTTTCTTTTTCTTTGATTTTCTTGTTTGTTTCTTTTATTTGTTTTGTTCTTCTATTTTTCTCCCCTTCATCTTCGTTTTCCCCTTCTTCTTCTTTGCATTATTTTTGTCTTTCTTCTAATTAACCCCCATAGATTAAAATTTTTACATTGGGGAATACATTGGTGGAAAAACTCTCTTCGTGTGAAGCTCAATTTTATGCTCTTGAAATTCTTGGCATTGTGTATATGTGTTTTTAAGGAAAAATTTATTAAACAAGGACCTATATTTGTTGAGTTTATTTGATGATAGAAGAATGCATATAATGAATTTTAAGTCTTGTGATTGCTTCTAAGCATTGGCTATGTATTTTTCTAGAAATTTTGCATCTATGGAGACCTTAGACAATTGAGCATCCTTGTGCTACTTTGTTTATTGATTGAAGATTGGTTGACATTATACTTGTGCTATTTACGTTGGATATTATTCTTATTTTTCTTGAGTATAAAAAATATGGAAAGGTCTTCACTGGAAAGAGAACCAATTGCAAAGTGGATTTGGATGAGACAAAGAGGATATTGTGAACCCTTTGGAGGTTGTGATGGTCTATTTGGTGGTGCTATTGGATAATTTGGAGACAAGGGGGACTCTACTTCAAGGGGGACTTATAGGCTTTGACTTTCTATTTTTCTTTTCCCTTGATTTGTATTTTTGTTTTAATTACTCTTTATACTTTTATTTGTGTGTTCATTTTTCTATTTGTAGGTTGAAGTTTGCAGGAACAATTCTTCCAACTTCTTGAAGAATGAACTTCTCATATCTTGGAGCTAATCTACACTTGGGGAGTATTGCTTAAACTTTCTACCCCTTTTTAATTTTGGTCCCTTTGGAGATGCTTTATTGTGTTTATTTTTTGCCCATGAGGACATGGTCCAGTTTAAGTGTGGGGGAGTGTTTTGGTGATATTCTTGGTCTAAGTTTTTATCAATTATCTTGATATGTTCTTGTTGTTAAGTTACATTGGAATTCAAAATTTGGATTTTTCATGGAGCTAATCTGTCTTGGGCAGTATTATTTTCTTTTCCCTCTTTACATTCTTGGTCCCTTGGTTATGCTTTAGTGTGCTATTTTAGGCCATTAAGGACAATATCCAATTTAAGTGTGGGGAAGAGATTTAACATTCTCTCAAGTGCATCTTTAGGATTTTCAATGGATTTCCAATTATATATGTTTGAGGGATTTTCAATGATATATCTTTGAATTGTTGAAAAAAAATTTTTTAAAAAAAAAAAGAAAAAAAAGTTTTGGTGCTAAATGGAGTTTATTTGTTTATAATGAAGATATGATTTCCTTTTTAACTTTGGATATGGATTTGTCATTCAATATGGTAGGATTTTATGAAAAAGGTAAACTTGTGTATTAAGTGAGATTTTTATAAGTCTTGAGAATTTAAATTAACTTTGGTTATATTTGGTATTTGAGTTTTATTTTATTCTTTGAGTTTGAATATGGATGATATGATGACATATAGGAAGAGTTGTTGATTAATTCTTGTATTATGGATTTAGAATTTGCTTAACTTTGAGTTTTGAATAAGGAATGTGAGTTATATATATATATATATATATATATATATATATATATATATATGAGAAAAAAATTGAGTTGAAGAAAAATGTTCTTATTGTTTTTATCTTTGAAGACCTTTGGCTGAAAAGGGGTCAATATGGAAAGAAGTAGCAAGTGTATTCGATGCACTCTCTTGAGGCTATCCCGAAGGCAAAAAGGCAAGAAAAAGAAAGCAAAAAAAAAATTGTTGAAAAATTATTAGAGAAAAAATTATGAGTGATGATTGTAAAGGGGGCCAATACAGTGTGTGAAGAGAAATCCATGCACTTGAAGCTATCAATTTCCAAAGTCATAGAAAAAAAGAAGAGTGGAGTGTTTTCCTTATTTCACTAACTCGAGTTTGGTAAATTTGAGTTTATAATGCTTGAATTGGTTAAATGACTTGACTTGTATGATTTATGTTATCTATGTTTTGCTTGAGGAGTGGAATAATTTTCATATACTAGATATAAGCTTGTTTAACTTAACTTTGATGGCCTTGGAATTATTTGATTTAATGCATGAGTTTCCAAAGGTTTTTAAAGGGTGAATGAATGACAATTTTGTGTCTAAGGTTGGACATAAATTCTGGTTTTGTTATGGATGAATATGAAAATAAATAAATTGTTTTAAGTGCTTTGGTTAAGTATTTACTTGAGGACAAGTAAAGATTCAAGTGTGGGGGAGTATGATAGGGCCTAAATTAGTCATATTTTTCCTAGTTATTTGATATAATTTTGTGATACATTTTGTACAATAACTAGTCATATTCCTTCCTATTTAATATTTCTCTTATAAAAATACTTTTCTGTAATTTTATGCAAAAATAATGAAAAATTAGAGCTAATTATGTGATTTTCCATAACAGAGACAGCACCAGTCTGAGAAGGACAGCCGACACCGGATTGTTACTGGAAGAACAAACAAAAAAAAAGCAAGAAAAGAAGCAGCCGAAACAAGGAAGAAAGAAATTAGCTTCCAGGTGGCTTAGCAACAAACACTATAAGAAATAAAATTTCAGTTGGCTTCAGCAATTTCATGGCTCAACCGAGCCAATACAACAGAGCCGATGCAAACAAAGAAAAGCAGCTTGGTCAATAAGCAACAAAGCAAGAAGAAAGAATTAATTTCGGTGGTGTGCCAAGAAGAATGAAAAGTCAACAATATCATGCAGTTTGTGGCTCAGCAAGCCGATGCAGCCGAAACAAGAAAGGACAAAACAAAGAAAAGAAACAGATTTCAGTGGCTTGTTTGGTAGCTCAATTGAGCCGACACCACAAAGGAGGAGGAAATTCGGTGGCTCAATTGAGCCAATGCAACAAAGAAGAGCAGCGATGGTTTGCGGCTCAATTGGAAACCAAATCAACAATTTCAATTACAAACATCAATTGCAACTCTCAACACTACACGACGAAATCAACTTCCAGTCCAAATTAAATTGAAGTCAAACTAAAGTTCAATTTCAAAGGTCAAGGTGGTGGACTTGGTTTATTTAGGATTTTATTTTAGCTTTTATTACTCCTTTTTGGTTTTTGATTTCTTTAGGTAATTACTTCTTCTTTATTTAGAATTCTTTTAGGAATTTTGTAAGCCTATAAGTAATGGCCAATGTACATAGAAAAAGGGGTGCACAATGTAGGGACTTAGAATATTTTAGAGTGCATCACCAATATTTTCTCGAGATTAATAGTTCAAGGAGGATTGTACAAGAAGGTCTTCAAAGGAAGAAGAAGGAGGCTTGTCTATGAGTGCTTTCTTTTACTTTGTTTTCTTTTTCTTGAAAATAATGTTTTAATTGTTTTATTGTAATTTGATATTGTATTAGATATTCATGGTATTTAGGGTATTTGATTTTTTGATTGATTGATTATTTTTCTTGATATTTAATTACTTGTACTTATTACGAGGTTAGTTGGTTAGTTCTTCCTATTAACTCGCCGAGACCAAGGGGGTTGATTGTAGTTTCGATTGATTAATTTCATATTTGTTGTCAAGTAACTCGCCAAGACCAAGGGGGTTAGTTGATGAGGACTGGGTAATTAAAAGTTAATTGATGTTTGTCGAGATCAAGGATTCATTAGTTAATTTCATGTTATAAATTCGCCGAGACCAAGGGAATTTAATCAAGGATTGTGTTTAATGCATCTTTTAGGTGAATTAGTTGAGACGAGACCAAGTGATTCTAATTTATCTAGAAGATAGTGATTTCATGGATTGAAAAAAAAAATTTGAGTCTATCTTAATCCTTCATGATACCAAGAAAATAATTAGTTATGATAATGATTGAGTTCTTTAGGATCTTGTTTGTCTAAACAATGGTTTGAATTACATACTTCTCCATCCTTGACATATATATATATATATATATATATATATATATATATTATTTTTATTTATTTTTCACTTTATCGAGTCGGTTAAACAATGAAAGAAAGATAATTAATGTCTACTTGTTCCTGAAGGATCGACACTCGTTTGAACCCTATGCACGGTTAATGATGAATACGCTTGCTCATATGTGTGAATTGGGTTGAACATTTTAATGTAAACTTGATTGGGAATGTGCTTAGTTTTTGTATGATTTTTATACCCAAGTTCGAACACATCAAACAACGAGTGACTCAACCAAATAAAGGATATGACATACTCCAAAGTATAAGAGAAAGTAAAGTCTCCACTTTATCAACACAATTAAGCATCGCAAAAATTAGCCTAACACCCTACCCAGTCAACAACTCGTCAAAAAAGCACCTAGCAAGAGCAAAGTAAACAACATACCCATACCACTTAAGTTGGACATTATCCTTAATGGCTTAAAATTACACAAATAAAGCATCTCCATAGGGCTAAAAAGAATTAAAGGGAAAAAGGATAACAATACTCCCAAAGACATTATCTTTCAAAGTAGGTGAATCCACTTCAAGGTGTAAATATGAAGAGAGAATCATCAATCTAAAAGGAAGATTCATCAACCCAAAAAATAAAAAACAAAGCACACCATAAAAGTATAATAGAAAAAAAAAATAAACCAAGAAAGAAAATCAAACAAAGGAAACCAAAAAAGAAAAAAAAAAGGAAGCAAACTACTGAATAATGCATCACAAAAAATAACAAAAGACGAAAGAACTTCTTCACTCATAAAGGGTCACATCAAATCTCTCCAATATCCTAAGGTCCTCCCTATAGTGGAGCTTCAACTGATTGCTATTAACTCGAAATGTACCCTTCTTTGGATAAGATACCTTAATGGTTTCGAAGGGAAAAACCTTGTTCGCAAGAAATGGCCCAGATCAATTTGATCTCAGTTTAGCTCGAAACAACCTTATCTTTGAATTGAACAAAAATACCTGATCACTCTATTTAGATTTTGGATTTGGCAAAATATGTTTGTAATGCCTTCCTTTCATCTTCTTCCTTTTTTTTTTTTTTTTTTTTGTATGTCCTAGAGCTCTAATAGACATCTACTCTCTATTTGTCAAGCTCATTCAACTAGAATAACCTCTTTTTCATATAGACTCAATATAAAATTAACAAGTTTGATAGCCTAAAATTCTTTATGCACAATCTCTATAGGTAGGTGACAAGATTTTTCATAGACCAATCTTTATGAAGTTGTACCTATGCAAGTCTTGTATGTTATCCTACAAACCTAAGGAGCATTATCCAGTTTTCTACTCCAATCTTTACGAGTATATTTGATAACCTTTTGCAAAAGTCTTTTAACTCTTTATTAACCACCTCAACTTGGCTACTAGTTTGGGGATGATAAGGGCTAGAAAACTTATGCGTAATACCTAAATGTTTAAGAACTTTTTCCAATTAATTATTACAAATTTGAGTTCTTCTATTACTAATGAGTACCTTAGGTACTCTAAAATGGGTGAACATTTTTTTAAGGAATTTAATCACAACCCTAACATCATTTGTTGATAAGGTTTGTGCCTCCACCTAGCTAAATACATATCAACTACAACCAAAATATATTTGTGGCCAAAATAAGTTGGAAAAGGTCCCATAAAATATTCCTCAACAGCCAAAACATCATAAGTTTGAAAAGGTGACATAAGCATCTCATTAGCATTGAAAATATTACCTACTTTTGACACCAATTACAATTTTTAACAAGCCTATGAGCATTCTTGAAAATGATGGCTAATAGAATCTAGACTCATGGACTTTTTCTTGCTGTGTTTTTTGCTTGATAATATCCTCTTTCTGGTCTTTTGTGACAATGTCGGAGAATATCCACAGCTTTCAAGCAGTCTACATATCATCAGATTACATGATCTGCACAATGTCAAAACAAAAGAAGATCCTCCTAGAAGTAGTACTTTACCTTAGAAAGAAAATTTTGTTGCTGCAGTGAAGTAAAATCCTTTGGAAAAATTCCTACTACCAAATAGTTAACAATATCTGCAAACTAAGGAGACTAAGAGTTCTTACCTTCTGATTGCAAGAATTATTCATCAGGAAAAGTACCGTTGATTGCTACATCTTTTAATGGTTGCATATTTGGAAACTTCAATCTCGAAAAGTGATCAGCTACTAATTTTTCAGCCCTCTTCTTGTCTCAAATCTCCAAGACGAATTCTTGCAAAGGTAAAACTACCTTATTAATCTAGGCTTGGAGTCATGTTTATCAAGAACGTATTTCAGTGCTGAATGATGTGTATATACAATCACTTTAGATAAGACAAGATAAGAATGAAATTTGTCAAATGCAAATAGTATCGCAACTCCTTTTCTATAGTGATGTATGATAAGGGTTAAAATTATTATTATTTTCTTAGTTATTTGAGGTTAATTTGAGACACTTTTAATACAATAATTAGTCATCTTTCATCCTATTTGATATTTCACTTTAAAAAAATATTTTTTTATAATTTTATGCAAAAATAGGTAAAATTTGGAGCTAATTGTGTAGTTTTCCAGTATAGACCCAGCATCAGGCCAAGAAGATAGACCTGGCATCGGTCCTATACTGGAAGAATAGAGAAAATTGGAAAACAATAGAAGAAACAAAAAATGTGCAATTAGAAATTGAAAAGGAGACAAAGGCTCATGGCATGGCTCGGCGGCTCAACCAAAGCAAAAGGGAGCAACAAAGAAATGAATGCAATCGGTGGGCCAAGGTAAGAATGAAAAAGGACAAAAGCAAAAAGAAAAGAAAAGAAGTACTTCGGTCGACGTGCAAGGAGAAGAAAATTAGCAGCTTGGGTCTTCAGCAATTTGGTGGCTTGGCTCCCCAACAGCATAAGAAGAAAATCGACTCAGCAGTTCAGTGGCTCAGTTTGCAACTCGGATCAGCCGATGCAATTTCAAAGGAGTTTTGGTGGCTTCCATGTGGCTCAATTGATGCCAATTTTAACAAATATTAATGTGTTCAGTGCATAAAGACCAAATCAAGTCCGATTTGTTGTCCAATTCTTTCAAAATTGAAGGCGATGGACCTCTATTACTTTTATTTAGAATTCAATTAGGAAAACTACTATTCTTTTTTGGTTTTCAATTTTTAGGCAATTACTTCTTCTTTACTTAGGATTCTTTTAGGAAATTTGCAAGTCTATAAATACAAGCTATTCACCTTAGAAAGGGGGTGCACAATATATAGACTTAGACATATTTTGTAGAGTGCATCACCAATATTTTTTTCGAGAGAAATGACTCAAGGAGCATTGTTTTGGGAGGAGTTTTCATTAGAAATTGAAAGACTTGTCTATGAGTATTTATCTATTTCCTTTGTTTTCTTTTTCTTGAAAAATGATTATTTTAATTCTTTAATTATATTTAGATATTATTCTTGGATTTATGATTTTGAGATAATTTACTTCTTTGATTAATTAATTATTTTCCTTGGTGTTTGATTACTTGATTTTATTGGATAGGTTAATGGAATTAAATTTATATATAATGGACTTAGGAAACGAAGTTAGATTGAGTTTCTTTTAATCAATTCTACATATTTGTTAAATCTTAATGGACTTGGGAAATGAAGTTAAGATAAAAGAACTTAAGTAATCAAAGATTAGTTAATTTTTCCTAGAGCATAGGTTTATTGGCTAATTTCATGTTTATAAGGAATTGAGTTTAATGCATCTTTTGGTTTGGTTGTTTTAGTGCAATTGAGAAATCTGCTAACTTAATCAAAAGATAGTGATTCCATTGATTGAGAAAGAAGTGGAATCTATATAAGTGGATTCATGACTTTAGAAACGATTGAATTTTACTTTATATTCCTTCATGATACAAAGAAAATAATTGGTTGCGATGAGTGTTAAATGATTCGTTACATGATTTTGAGAATAATTATTTAATTACATGTTTTTCTCTCCACAAGTGTTATATATATATATATATATATATATATATATATATATATATTATTTTTATTTTTATTTCTTTAACAATTTAGTTTATAGGTTAAACAATGAATGAAAAGTGATTAATATGTACTTGTTTCTTTGAGGATTGATACTCGGTAATTCCCTATATTATGCTTGAGATGAGTATACTTACTCATATGTGTATTTTAGTATTAATATTTTAATTAAAACTTGACTAAGGAATGGATTTAAAATTGATGATTTTTATGCACCCAAAATTTATGCATCAAGTTTTTTGTGCTATTGCCGGGAAATAATATCATGAAAGCTTGGATTTCATTGATTTAGCCATATAAATATGTAAATAAGTAGATACATGTTGATAATTACTAACTTGTCTTTGTATGTCTGTATGTATTGTATATGTAGCTATTTAATTTTACTAACCTAATGTTAATTTGAAATATATGTACTAAATGTAGTTTTAATTTGATGGTTTTTACGTTCATAATTTTATGTCTCTACTAACTTTTTTTATTTTCAAGTTTGGACTTTTTGCTTATGTTCACCAACACGATATTTTGAGCGAACTAATTTATTTTTATTTTTATTTAATTTGATTTTTTTAAGAATTATTATTTTAATGGTAGTCTAATTTTTAATTTATGCATTCTTGTTTTGAATGTACTGTATTCATGCATTCAATTAGGAAAGTTCTTATTCTTATTTTTTTAAAAAAACAAAAAAAAAAAATTTTGCCAGAGCTGATCTAGTGCCAGGCCAGAAATTGGCCTGGGTGCCGGTCCAGCACTGCCAAGCAAAAAAAATATAAAAATAATTGGGGCCAGAGCTAACCTGGCACCAAGCCAAAAAATGGCCTAGGCACCAGTCCAACACTACCCAACAGTAAACAAAAAAAAAAAAAAAATCCTTTTTTATTTATTTCCTCACTCTTTTTCTTTTCTTCCCATATTCTTCCTATTTTGTCTTTTCCTTCCTTTTTCCTTTTTATTTTGCTTTTCTTGTTTTTGTCTCTTGTTTGTCATGTGAAGAACTAACCCCCTCCCAAATTCCTTTCTTTGTGGTCTATTTCACTACGTCAGTCTTCTTCCATTCTTCTTTATCTTGTTCTTCTTCTTCTAAGAAATATCCCCCATGAATTAAAATTTGTAAAGCTTATACATTGGTGGAAAAACACTCTTTATGTTAAGGTAGAATTTACCCTCTTAAATTTCTTGGCATTTTGTATGTGTATATGAGGAAAAATTTATTGGACATAGACATATCTTTGTTAACTTTATTTGGTGGTAGAAAAATGCATAGAATGAATTGTGAGTCTTGTGATTGCTTCTAAACATTAGCTACGTATTTTTCTAGAATTTTTGCAAATATGGAAATCTTGGACAATTGACCCTCCTTGTGATATTTTGCTGTGTTGATTAAAGTTGGTTGACATCGTGCTTTTCATATCTACATTGGATATTCTGCTTGCTTTGTTTTTCTTGGGCATCAAAAGTCTGGACAAGTTCTTCACTGAAAAAAGAACCATGTGCAACATGTGAGACAAGAAGGACCTCGTGATCCATTTGGAGGTTATGCTGGTCTATTTGGTGGTTCTTCTGGACAATTTAGCTGCCCATTTGGAGGCTCTACTTCGATGGGGACTTAAAGGCTTTGACTTTATATTTTTCTTTTCCTTTGATTTCTATTGAGCGTTTATCTTGTTTTCTTCCACTTCATTGTTTGGCTTTTACTTGTGTGTTTGTTTTTCTTTTTATAGGCTTACATCGCTGGCAATAATTCTTCCAACTTCTTGAAGGATGAACTTCTCTCATTTTTGGAGCTAATTTGCACTTGGAGAGTATTTCTTAATCTTTCTACCCCTTTTATCATTCTTGGTCCCATTGGAGATGCTTTCTTGTGTTTTTTTTTTTTTTTTTACCAATAAGGACATTGTCCAGTTTAAGTGTGAGGGAGTAGTTTGGTGATAGTCTTGGTCTAAGTTTTTATCAATTATCTTGATGTTTTCTTGTTGGTTGAGTTACTTTGGAAAATTTTTAAAATTTGGACAACCATTTTGCCATCTTAGAGAAAACTTCTTTGAAAATTTTGAAATTTGAAAGTTTAAATATTTGGATCTAAATTGCATTTATTTGTTTATAATGAAATTATAATTTTCTTTTTGACTTTAGATATGGATTTTCCATTCAGTATGGTTGAATTTTATTTAAAAGGTAAACTTATGTATTAAAGTGGATTTTGCTAAGTCTTGAGAATTTAAGTTAACCTTGGTTATATTTGGTATTTGAGGTTTGTTTTATTCTTTAAGTTTGAATTTGGATGATATAATGAAGTATAGGAAGAGTTGTGGACTAATTCTTGTATTATAGATTTAAAGTCTGCTTGACTTTGAGTTGTGAATAAGGAATGTGAGGAAAAAAAATTTTTTTGAGTGAAAAGAAAAAAAAATGTGAGAAAAAAATTTTTGAGTGAAAAGAAAAATATGTGAGGTGAAAAAAATGTAGAGTTGAAAAAAATATATGCTTTTATCTCTAAAAAGAAAGAAAGAAACCTTTTGCTAAAAAAAAGGGCCAATACGGTCAGTGGAAGAGAAGAAACAAAGAAGCATCACACTCTATTGAGGCTATCCTGAAGGAAATGAGGTAAGGAAAGAAAGAAGAAAGAAAAGGAAAATTGCTGCAAAAATGATAAATAATGACTATAAGGGGGCCAATACGGTGTGTGAAGGAAAATTCATGCACTTGAGGCTATCAATTCCCAAAGTCATAGAAAAAAAAAACAAAATAGAGTGTTTTCCTTATTTCACTAACTCGAGTTTTGTAAATTTGAGTTTATAATGCTTGAATTGGTTAAATGACTTAACTTGTATGATTTATGTTATCTATATTTTTGCTTGAGGAGTGGAATAATCTTCTGGTACTAGATATAAGCTTGTTTAACTTAACTTTGCTGCCTTTGGATTATTTCATTTAATGCATGAGTTTACAAAGGCTTTTAAAGAGTGAATGAATGACAATTTTTTTTCAATTTTTCTCTGTGGTTGAAAAAAAATTATTGACTCTATTATGGATGAATATGAAAAGAAATAATTTGTTTTGAGTGCTTTGTTTAAGTATTTACTTGAGGATAAGTAAAGATTCAAGTGTGAGGGTATTGATAAGGGTTAAAATCACCATTATTTTTCTAATTATTTAAGGTTAATTTGAGATACTTTTAATACAATAACTAATCATATTCCTTCCTATTTGATATTTCACTTATAAAAATATTTTTCTATAATTTTATGTAAAAATAGATGAAATTTGTAGCTAATTATGAAATGTTCTAGTACAGACCCAGTACTAGGCCAAGAAGTGGACTTGGCGTGGGTCCTATACTGGAAGAACAGAGAAAATTGGAAAACAACAGATGAAACAGAAAAGGTGCAATTAGAAATTGAAAAGGAGACAAAGGCTCACAACATGGCTCAACCACAGAAAAAGGGAGCAACAAAGAAATGAATGCAATCGGTGGGCCAAGGCAAGAATGACAAAGGACAAACGTAAAAGAGAAGAAAAGAAGTACTTCGGTCGGCGTGCAAAAAGAAGAAAATAAGCAGCTTCGGTCTTCAGCAATTCAGTGGCTCGGCTCCGCAACACTATAAGAAGGAAATCGGCTCGACAGTTCAGTGGCTTAGTTTGTGGCTTGGATGAGCCGATAAAAATTCAAAGGAGTTTCTGCGGCTTTCGTGTGGCTCAATTGACAAATATTAATGTGTTCAGTGAATACAGACAAAATCAAGTCCAATTGTTGTCCAATTCTTTCAAAATTGAAGGCGATGGACCTCCATTACTTTTATTTAGAATTCAATTAGGAAAACTATTATTCTTTTTTTGTTTTCGATTTTTATGGAATTACTTCTTCTTTACTTAGGATTTTTTTTAGAAAATTTGTAAATATATAAATACAAGCTATTCACCATAGAACGGGGGGTGCACAATGTATAGACTTAGACATATTTTGTATAGTGCATCACAAATATTTTTTTCAAGAGAAATTACTCAAGGAACATTGTTTTGGGAGGAGTTTTAATTGGAAATTGAAAGGCTTGTCGATGAGTATTTATCTCTTTTCTTTGTTTTTCTTTTCTTGAACAATGATGATTTTAATTCTTTAATTATTTTTAGATATTATTCTTGGATTTATGATTTTGAGTTAATTTAGTTATTTGATTAATTAATTATTTACCTTGGTGTTTGTATACTTGATTTTATTAGATAGGTTGATGGAATTAAATTTATATCTAATGGACTTGGGAAACAAAGTTAGATTAAGTTTAATTTAATCAATTCTACATATTTGTTAAATATTAATGGACTTTGGAAATGAAGTTAAGATTAAAGAACCTAAGTAATCAAAAATTAGTTAATTTCACCTAGAGTATAGGATTATTGGCTAATTTCATGTTTATAAGGAATTGAGTTTAATGCATCTCTTAGTTGTTTTAGTGCGATTGGGAAATCTACTAACTTAATCAAGAGATAGTGATTCCATAGATTGGGAAAGAAGTGGAATCTATATAAGTGGATTCATGACTTGGGAAATGGTTGAATTTTACTTTATATTCCTTCATGATGCTAAGAAAATAATTGGTTGTGATGAGTGTTAAATGATTCATGACATGCTTTTGAGAATAATTATTTAATTATATATTTTTCTCTCCATGAGTTATATTTATATATATATATAAATATATATATATATATATATATATATATGTATGGATGTATGTATGTATGTATAATTTTTATTTTTATTTCTTTAACAATTTAGTTTATAGGTTAAACAATGAATGAAGAGTGATTAGTGTGTACTTATACCTTTAAGGATCGATATTCTTTAATTCCCTATACTATGCTTGCGATGAGTATACTTGCTAGTATATGTATTTTGGAATTAGTGTTTTAATTAAAACTTGACTAAGGGATGGATTTAAAATTGATGATTTTTTTGCACCTAAAATTTATGCATCAATGTAGTTTTCCTGTACTGTTATAAAAGTTTTGCTTGCGTAGTATATTGGCTAAAAATTCTTATCTCGCCTTTGCCCAAGCATTGTTCCTACTACAAGATCACTCACATCACATATTAGTTCAAATAGGTAAGACCAGTTAGGTGCAATAAAGATAGGAGAAATTTTCAATTTTTCCTTTAACACATTAAAAGTATTTATACACTATTCATCAAAATTAAAGGGTGCATCTTTCTCAACTAAAGAAGTAAAAGGTTTAGAGATTTTTGAATAGTCTAAGATGAAACTCATGTAAAAATATGCATGACCAAGAAAGCTCTGAATAGCTTTCACTGAAGTGAGAGAAGGAAGCTTCTCGATTGCATTAATTTTTTTGCCCTATCAACTGCAATACACTTAGTCAATATGCCCCAAAGCATACATTCTCAGATCATTAAGTGACATGTTTTCCAATTAAGCACAAGATTGGTTTCTTCACATCTTTGAAGTACTCTTTCTAAGTTTTACAAACATAAGTCAAAGGAGTCACTAAAGACGAAGAAATCATCCATGAATACTTCCATGTGGTCCTTTACATGTTCTTCAAAAATCGCTATCAAACATCTCTAGAACATTCTTAGACCATTGCAAAGACCAAAAGGCATGCAGTGATACGCAAAAGTACCCAAAAGACATGAATGTTATTTTCTTTTGATCCTCCAAGGTGATAGGAGTTTGAAAATATCCCCAAAAACCATCCAAGAAATAATAGTACTCATTATCAGTAAGTCTTTCCAACATTTAGTCAATAAAGGGAAGTAGAAATGGTATTTCCTTGTGGCCTCATTTAGCTTCTTGTAATTAATGCAAACTCTCTAACCGATAACTAATCTTAAGGGAATAAGATCATTTTTGTCATTTGAAGCCACAATCATCCCTCTTTTCTTGGGAACCACTTGCATTAGACTTACCCAAATGCTATCTAATATAAGGTATAAAATTCTTGCATCAAGAAGCTTTATTACCTCACTCTTTACTATATCCTTCATGTTTGGATTCAGCTTATTTTGAGGTTGCATCACTAGTTTTGTACATTCTTCTAATAGGATCTTGAATGTGAAAAAAGAAGACCCTTTTTATATCAGTGATCTTACAAGCCATAGCCCTCTTGTGTTGTTTCAACATTTGAACTAATTTCACCTTTTGTTCCATGGTGAGATCTTTTATAATGATCACTAGCAATTTGTCACCTTGTTCCAAAAATGCATATTCCAAGTTTCTTAGCAACTCAAGGAGTTCCAATTCTAGTGGATCCACAATGAATAATTTCTTTCTACCCATGTTTATTCTTTCAATGGTGTCAAATTTTTCCATTTCAAGCTCTCCCACATAATCCTCCAAATATGCTATCAAATCTTGTATGGATGATTTTGAAATTTTAGCTTCATTCCCTATAATTAAAGACATCTCCAAATGATTCTTAGTCATATATGTTGGGTTTCGTCAGTAATGAACAGAGCTGCAACAAAAGCAATAATGGAAAGTCAAAACTAAATCCCAAATAAGAGGATCACTCATATGTAAATAAATCAGATTAGAGAAGGGAGGGATTGTATACCTTTTAAAATATTGTAGCTTTTCAATGAAAGGAACGTCACAATCCACTACTGAACTCGCACCACAAATCAATGAAAGGTTCATTGATTTCCCAAAACTGTAGACACATGACAAACTTAAAGCCTCGGATTGAACTCCACTTACATTGTTTGTAATCAACCATGATGTCCCAAGGGTAGAAATGTGTCTAGTATTATCTATACGAGGACAACAGTTAAGCAATAATGCTGTTCACCAGTGTTGGCAAGCTTGGCAACAACTGTGGTAGTTCTAAAAGAAAAAATAGACGACCGGTTCTAACAATTCTGCGAAAATAATTTTCCAAAACTTCTCCCTCTGGTGGCTAGCCCCTTTGAGTGAGCTAGTTATAGACACTTGTGGGGCTTAGAGTTATGCAAATAATTGCACTTAAACCCTTAAATTATAAATAATTTATAATTTGCCCATAAGAATATTACCAAGCTATAATTCGCCTACAAGATTATTTTCCTCAAAATAATTTCATAATATTATTATATAATATCTTGAATATTAAATCCTCTATTGTGTGTGACCTGTTAAGTTTTTTGGTCAATTGGCAACAAAATATGAACCAATCCTACCAATTATAAGATTAGACATCCTCAATAAATGGGACTAATTTATTAATTTTTTAATTAATAAATTCATATTAAGTAGATTGAGAACGGCATCTAGCAATGCATCATGATCACCCAAAAATCTAAAAAGTCAAGTGGTGTAACATAAACCCGTCAATAGTAAATTCTACTGTAATAAACTCCTTTCATCATACCATATCTCATCCAGTTTAGAGCATAAAATTAGTGTCAATCCTCTCTAAAATATTATTAATTCTAGCCTAAATACTTTATTTCTTGTTCTTAGAATCCATTACTCATTGTGTGTATCATCTTGGAACTGTTTTCAGCATATAGTCACCTTGGCCAAGGACTTCTTCAGTAATGATTCCCTACAAGAGGCCGTGAGATATACTTCCTTACTATTATGAGTGATGAATCATTTGTTGACCCTCTCAACTACTTTCATATGCTTTATGTTGCACCCAATGTCCACCCTATATAGCAGTCTTCGATAAGACTATGAGGATTGGAATCAAAGTACAACAATTGGCAAATAAAGTACCTTAGAGATCTCAAGTCTATAGATACTTGCACATCTACTGTAATGAGATTCTATAATGGCACTAAATAGTTGTCGATGCGATTATCTCATGGCTAAATCATCTAATGTACTTATTCATTGAACAAGCATCCATATATTAACTTTAAATATCCCTATACTTACGAATGTCAGAACCACCACTTGATTGGATCAAGAAGTATAATTGTTGGATTATATGCCCTCTTAGATTAGGTTTATGATGTAAAACCGAATATTTTAATAAAAGAATTTATTTTCAGAAATTGTTTGTGAATTTATTTTTTGTGCACAATTTTCGTTTGGAACAGACCCATTGTGTTTAAATAAGTTATCCATGTGAATGGTGGTCTTTCAAAGTAAGGTATAGATCATGGGTTATTTAACACATAAACATTTGTTCTTAACCTATTGATGAGACTAGGAATCTCATCATGTTTAGGTTATTATGTTATGAATTCCAAAAGGGGAATGGCTGACCTTTAGCCAGTGAGTAGTCCACTTACTTCATGACATAGGCGTATTTCGAATACGTAGGACATGACATGTAGTAGTGGTTTCTAAAAGTACTATATGATAGAAACCTAGACTACTATCGCTACAGCGTGGACTAATGCTCTACGACTTGAGTATGAGTTGGTGGTCTAACGAAGCTAGAAGCAAATGCTTTGATATGCTATAGTTGAGGTTCTATAGTAGAACTAATATACTTGTGTATTGGGTATATGTAACTAATTAGTTAAGACGGACTTGTACAAGATAGTTTCTACACTATATCACCCCTTGTGGTTGTCCGAATGGTCTAAAATGTCCAGGGCTCTGGGAAACAAGACTCGGATGTTTGCTTTAGGGTAGCTCACTTGGAGAGCGGAAACACTCTAGGAAGTCGTGGATCATTGGACTAGAAGCCTAAGGATGGTAGATGTCATTTAGAGGGGTGTTAGTACACTTCTTCCTCTCTAAATGTACGGCGATGTGTAGAGGGGTATTTTAGTCATTTCACCTATAGGTCGGAGACTTTGCTAATGCAGCATTGTCCGTGGGGTCAATATTTTCTTATGGTGATATTAGGAAATATTTAAAATGTAAAATACAGTTATTTATATAGCAGGGGTATTTTGATCATTTTAGCAGTCAAGGCGATGTGTCTTTTTTGTCCTCAGAATAGCCCGTAAGTTTTAATTAATTTTGGGTCGAGGAATTGGTCTCAATTCAAGAGGATTTTATTTTATTCAGGATGTCTAATTTATAATTAGACTGGAATAAAATAAATAAATAAATAAATAAATAAAATAAATAGGAGTTGAGAGAAATTAATTATCTAGTTTAATTAGTTAATTAATTATTCAGGGTCTAGGTCCAGTATGAATAATTAGAAAATTAACCTGGGCTTAAACTATGGAGAAATAATTAATGCTTAATTATTTATTGGGTTAATTATATAAGCCCAAGATATAAATAATTAAAGATTAATTTTTTTGGTTCATTTGGGCTCATTAATTATTTATTGGGTTATTTCTATAAGCTCAGGAAATAAATAATTAATGTTTATTATTTTGGGCATTTTGGGTCCAAGAAAAATAATAAATATTATTTCTGCCCAATAGCTTGGACCGTAGGATTTTTTCCAGATACAGTTTAGATGAGTTTAGGGTTAAGCCAAACTTATTCTCAGGATAACATCCGGATGTTTGAAATATGATATCTCGGGGATATGCTTATCAGATATATGAGACCTAGTTTTGGCTAACAATAAACAAGACTCTGGGAGATAAAAAAAACCATAATTTCCCTAGCTTTTCTCTCTAGACTCACGAAAGACTCACACAGCTCTCTCTCCCTCTCGTGAGTTTTTTGGTGCAGCCCCTTGTTCTTGTTTCTTTGCTAACTAATAGCAAGAGAACTAAGGAGACTTGAGACTGTTCTTCTTCACTGTTGTGTTCACCGACTAGAGGTTGGGCAGTGGCATATTCTGAGAGCTGAAAGGCTTGGCATTCATGCAAACAAGGCGAAGTAGGAGGTTAGCGGGTTTTCAACCGGAAGCTTCATCAAGTGGGCAAGGCAAAGCAATTCCTATCGTTCAATCCACTCCTACTCAACCTAGTAGGTTTAAAGCGCGCAAAAGTATGATCGTAACGCTTCAGTGCGACTTTTAAGGCTTGTGGTTTTTTTTTTCCCTCTGTTTTTCCCGTTGAAGCATGCTCCCCTGTTTCCTGCCCGTCAATGTGGTATCAGAGACACTGGTTCTTTGATCAACTTAGGGAGCATGGTTGTTAATAAAAATAGAGAAGATGATTGTTTGGTGGTTATACCTGTGATCCTTCGCTGTTTTGGTGTGGGATAGGATAACTGTGAGTTTCATCGTTGAAGCATAGGGCTCACTGTAAAAAATTTTTGGCTTTGATGTTTGATCGTATAAACCCAATTTAAATGGGTATAGGCAGTTGTGTTTTTTTTTTTTTGGATAAGTTTTTGTAAGTAAAAATGTCCAAAGAAGCCAAAGAAATAAGTGAAAGATGAACCAGAAGGTCTTCTGCAACTTCCGCACGAAAAAGAGAAAAAAACGAAGAAGGAGAACTACTCCTAAGCCGCCGGTCGCGCCGAGCCGAGCCGAGAATTCTGTGAGAGGAGCCGTTGTCCACGAGCCGCATAAGCCGAGCCAATTCCATGAATTTCCAGCCGTTTTCAATTGCAAAATTTGCAATTGACATTGCAATTGGCGCGCAGGTCAGCGGTGCACCGAGGAGGCGAAACGGGTCCATGCGCGGATCTTGCTCGGGTCGGTAGCAAAGGAGAAGTGGTCGTGGGCCGCGAGCGGATCCATGGGCTACGGCTGGAATGCGATCCAGTGCGGCGCGGTAGACCGCAGGCCATTCGGGCGCGGATCCGGTGCGGTCGGTGCAGTGGACCGCCAACTATTTTTTGCATTTTTTTTCCTTTTTCGTTTTGGGTCCCATACCAGGAGAAGTTAATATTTTTACAATATTTTATATTCTTGGAATATATTTGCATGAAAAATATTAGTAAGGGATTTTAGGGTTAAACAAGATCATTAATTAATTAATTAATGTGTTTAATTATATTATTTGGGCACTTAGATTTAAAAATAGAAAAGTATGAAAACGTGTACTGTTTTCTAACATGCTATTTTTTTTTTTTTTGTGTACCTATGTGCACCTTTTCTCAAAGACCAAAGTCTTTGGGAACATTTTTTGACAAGAAAAACATTTTTCTTCAAAAATTAAATGGTTGTTTTAATTTGTACAAAAATTAATCCTTGAATATTTTCTCAAAGGATTTAATTATTGATATAGAAAATATATTGGATTTAGATATTTTTGTAAATTAAAATGGAGAGCCATTTTGTTTTATTTTGCACTAGGAAAAATTGTTTTGTCAAATAAACAAGAGACTAAAGTCTCTAGAAAGGTTTAATTGGAAAATTTTTTGAAATTATGAAGTTTTATCTTAAATAAAATTAGTCCACAAAGAAATCTCTCAAAGGATATAAATCTTGACATAGAGATTTTAATGGACTTGGATATTTTATTTTTGAGTTAAGGAAAAACTTAATGGAAATTTCAAAAGCATATTTTTCAGAAAACCTTTATTTTAAAAGACTAAGTGGGAGAGGGGTTCCAACGGCCCCACAGCTTTCATCACGGTCCACATTAGAGATCGTGGGTCCCCTCGTGTCACCCTGGGAGTGAACCCGTATAGGATGGGGATACCACAAGGATCTAGATCTAATGGAGTGATATAATTAATAATCCGAGGCACGTACTATGATCGGCTTGCCCACGTTGGAGGTTATAGTGTAAGGTATGTCTATAGGAAATGAGAGGAAACGGCTATCCCACGATGGAGTTATCCTCTAGATCATTACCTAGAAGGAAAATTAATTTGTGGTGGTTATTACACTTAGCTTAAGAAACTGTTAATCTTCCTAAGATGCTCCGTCAGTTTTCTTAAGAGCCAAATTATTTTCAGTGTACAAATTTTATTTTGTTTTCACAAACTAAATTCTTACTTTTATTTTTTTATTTTCAGAAATAATGGGAGGTTCTTTTAGTCCTTTAGCCGTTATTTTCAGGGAGAATAAGTTAACGGTTCTAAACTATGTGGACTAGAAGAGGAACCTGGACATATTACTCACAGTCGAAGAGTATAAGTATGTCCTTTATGAGACTTGCCCTGTTATCAGGGAAGGTTCCACCGCCGAAGGGCTAGAGGTTGAGAAGGCGTGGAAGAAGGCTGACAAAATGACATGTTGCTATATGTTAGCCTCCATGTCAAATGTGCTCCAGTCAAAACACGAGCACATGGCTTCTACATATGACATTAGTCAATCATTGGCTACTATGTTCGTGGACAAGAGTTGGCCCGTAAGGCAGGAGGCTCTTCGAACTATTATAAACACTAAGATGGCTGTCCGAGAGCATATGCTCAAGATGATTGCTACTTTCGATGAGGCAAAAATCTTAGGGGCTGTCATTGACCCTGAGAGCCAAGTGGACATGGTTCTCGAATCTCTACTGAGTTCCTTCACTCAGTTCAAGTTGAACTATAACATGAACATATTGAACATGAGTTTGACTAAATTGATGAAGGAGCTCCAGATGGAGGAGAAGGTCATGAAGCCGTAGTCAAAGGCCATGATTGCTAAGGCTTCTTCCTCAAGAACTAGGCCTAAACCTAGAAAGTTCAAGAGGAAGAAGGAGAATGCAGCAGCCCAGCCTAAGACCCAGCCCAAGGACAAACCAAAGGGCAAGTGCTTCAAATGTGGAAAGAAGGGACACTGGAAAAAGGAGTGTCCAGATCTTCAAGCCAAGAAAAACTCCACAGGTAATGTTTTCTATCTAGACTCTATATCAATGGTAGGATCAACTTCCACTTGGATTGTTGATTCAGGAGCCACTGATCATATCTGTAACTCAAGAAGGGCGAACATGGGTTACGAGTGGGTAATGGAGCACAAGTCTGGGCCCTTGCAGTGGGAGAACTGGCTCTTATTTTTTATTGTAATAAGATAATGGTTTTAAAAGATATTTTATATGTACCTGGATTTCGTTAGAATTTGATTTCAGTTGCAAAACTTATAAATCAAGGATATTCTGTATCTTTCCATTCTGGTATTTTTATCAGTAGAGATGGAGAAATTTTATGTACTGGGCACATGTATGGAACTCTGTTCTTTTTAAACCCTATTAACAACCAATCAAATAACGCTCAGTCTGAACCTTTAGTTAAGAAGAGAAAGACCAATATCAATGATTCATACATTTGGCATCTAAGGTTGGGTTATATTAACTCAACCAGGATTCAGAGGCTAATCTATGATAGGCCTTTGGGCTCATTGAGATTGGAAAGTTGGCCTCAGTGTGAATCCTGTTTGATGGGAAAGATGATCAAAAGGTCATTTACACCAAAGGCGGATAGAGCCAAGGAGGTGTTGAGTCTTTTTCACACTAATGTGTGCAGTCCATTGTCTATACCAGCTAGAGGAGGTTTTGAGTACTTCATCACTTTCATGGATGATTGTACAATGTATGGTTACATTTACCTGATGAGACGCAAGTCTGACTCTTTTGACAAGTTCAAGAAGTTTAAGGTTGAAGTGGAGCGTCGGACAGGTAAATTAATCAAAACCTTACGATCGGATCGTGGTGGAGAGTACCTTCTAGGTGAATTCTAGGACTACATGGTTCATCATGGGATAGTATCCCAGCTCTCTACGCCGAGAACACCCCAGAGAACGGAGTAGATGAGAGAAGAAACAGGACATTGATTGAAATGGTCCGAAGCATGATGTCTCATGCTACTCTTCAAGTGTTCTTTTAGGGATATGCCTTGGCGACAGCGGCATATATTCTAAACTTGGTGCCTTCTAAGTCAGTACCTAGGACTCTCTATGAGATGTGGACTGGGCATAAGCCAAGTCTGAATCATCTCAAGATTTGGGGTTGTCCAGCTTATGTACTAGTCAAGGGAGATAAGTTGGAACCAAGATCAGAATTATGTTATTTTGTTGGGTATCCAAAAGGGACAAAATGAGGTTACTTTTATCATCCTAAGGAGCAGAAAGTACAAGTCAGTACCAATGCCAGATACTTGGAAGATGATCAAAGTACTTCCACTAAAGGTTCAACAAGGTTGGAACTTGAAGAGAAGTTATCTACGGAATCATCTTCTTCTAACCCGATTGTGGAACAAGAAGAGGCACAGCCTCAAGAGCCTGTTCAGATAGAGCCTCGTCGTAGTGGGAGAGTGTCTAGGGTTCCGGATAGATGGACTGAAGAAGCTTTTGAGCTGGTCTCCGACCATCAGGAACAAGACCCCACTAGATACGAGGAGGCTATTGCTGATGCCGATACAAATCTGTGGCATGAAACAATGAAAGCCGAGATTGAGTCTATGTACCTCAATTAGGTTTGGGATCTTGTAACTTCACCTGAAGGGATAAAATTCATTGGGTGCAAGTGGGTGTACAAGAGAAAGAGAGGAGCAGATGGGAAGGTGGAAACCTTCAAAGCTAGGCTTGTGGCGAAAGGATATACTCAGAAAGAGGGAATTGACTATGAGGAAACATTTTCCCTGGTAGCCATGCTTAAATCCATCCACATCCTCCTTGTCATCGCATGTCACTATGACTACGAGATATGGCAAATGGATGTCAAGACGGCATTCTTAAATGGCCATCTTAGCGAAGACATCTATATGTCCCAACCAGAAGGCTTCATTGCTGAAGGCCAATAACATATGGTTTGCAAGTTTAGGAAGTCCATTTATGGACTTAAGCAGGCATCGAGAGCATGGAACATTCGTTTTAATAAGACTATAAAGTCTTATGGTTTTATTCAATACAAAGATGAACGATACGTGTACAGGAAACTTAAAGGCATTAATGTGGTTTTTCTTGTCCTGTATGTGGATGACATTCTACTCATTGGAAATTATGTAGGGACATTGTCATCTACAAAGGTTTGGCTATCTAATCAATTCAGTATGAAGGACTTGGGAGAAGCCAGCTACATTCTCGGGATTAAGCTTCTTAGAAATAGGAAGTAGAGAATGTTAGGATTATCCCAAGCAACATACATTGATAAGATACTGTCCAAGTACAACATGGACTTATGCAAGGGAGTTCTAATCCCTTGCAGACATGGGTTGTCATTTTCTTCAAGGGACTGTCCTAAGTCTCAAGAAGAAAAAGACAGAATGAGTAGGATTCCCTACGCTAAGGCTATGAGAAGTCTCATGTACGCCATGCTTTATACTAGGCCAGATATCTGCTTTGTCGTGAGCGTAGTTAGCAGATATCAGTCAAACCCTGGGGAGGTTCATTGGCAAGCTGTAAAGCATATTCTCAAGTACCTCAAGAGAACAAGAGATTATATGCTGGTTTACAGGGCTGATGATTTGGTTCCTACAGGATACACAGACTCAGACTTCCAGGCGGATAAGGATGAGAGAAAATTCACTAGTGGATATGTCTTCACCTTGTCTGGAGGAGTATCAAGAAATCTTGTATTGCTGACTCAACTATGGAAGCTGAGTATGTGGTAGCTTCGGAGGCATCCAAGGAACCAATCTAGCTCCGGAAGTTCCTTTCAAAACTTGGAATCGTACCACATATGGACAGACCGATTGTGATGTATTGCGACAACACTAGAGCAGTATCGCAATCTAAGGAGCCTCGGATCCACAAGAAGGGGAAACACATCAAGAGGAAGTACCACATGATCCGGGATTTCAACCAGAGACGGGAAGTCGTGGTGAAACATATTACCTCAGAAAACAATCTAGCAGATCCATTCACCAAGCCTTTGGCTGAGAGAGTCTTCAAGAGACACTTAGACGCTTTAGGGGTGGACACCTATGGACTTACCTAGTCTTAGAGTGCAAGTGGGAGATTATTGGATTGTATGTCCTCTTGGACTAGGTTTCTGATGTAAAATATAATATTTTAATGAAAGAATTTATTTTCAGAAATTATTTGTGAATTTATTTTTTGTGCACAATTTTCGTTTGGAACAGACCTATTGTGTTTAAATAAGTGATCCATGTGAATGGTGGTCTTTCACAGTAAGGTACGGATCACGGGTTATTTAATAAATAAACATTTGTTCTTAACCTATTGATGAGATTGAGAATCTTATCATGTTTAGGTTATTATATTATGAATTCCAAATGGGGAATGGCTGACCTTTAGCCAGTGAGTAGTTCACTCACTTCATGACATAAGCGTATTTCGAATACGTAGGACAGGACCTGTAGTAGTGGTTTCTAAAAGTACTATATGATAGAAACCTAGACTACTACCGCTACAGCGTGGACTAGTACTCTACGACTTGAGTATGAATTGGTGGTCTGACGAAGCTGGAAGCATATGCTTTGATATGCTATAGTTGAGGTTCTATAGTAGAACCAATATACTTGTGTATTGGGTATATGTAACTAGTTAGTTAAGACAGACTTGTACAAGATAGTTTCTACACTATATCACCCCTTGTGGTTGTCCGAATGGTCTAAAATGTCCAGGGCTCTGGGAAACATGACTCGGATGTTTTCTTTAGGGTAGCTCTCTTGGAAAGCGAAAACACTCCTGGAAGTCGTGGATCATTAGACTAGAAGCCTAAGGATGGTAGATATCATTTAGAGGGGTGTTAGTACACTTCTTCCTCTCTAAATGTACGGCGATATGTAGAAGGGTATTTTAGTCATTTTACATGTAGGTCGGAGACTTTGCTAATGCAGCTTTGTTCATAGGGTCAATATTTTCTTACGGTGATATTAGAAAATATTTAAAATGCAAAATATAGCTATTTATATAGTAGGGGTATTTTGGTCATTTTAGCAACCAAGGCGATATGTATTTTTGGTCCTCGGAATAGCCCATAAGTCCTAATTAATTTTTGGTTGAAGAATTGGTCTCAATTCAAAAGGATTTTATTTTATTTTATTTTATTCAGGATGTCTAATTTATAATTAGACTGAAATAAAATAAATAAATAAAATAAATAGGAGTTGAGAGAAATTAATTATCTAGTTTAATTAGTTAATTAATTATTTTAGGCCTAGGTCCAGTATGAATAATTAGAAAATTAACCTGGGCTTAAACTATGGGGAAATAATTAATGCTTAATTATTTATTGGGTTATTTATATAAGCCTAAAATATAAATAATTAAAAATTAATTATTTTTGGTTCATTTGGACTCATTAATTATTTATTGGGTTATTTCTATAAGCTCAGGAAATAAATAATTAATGTTTATTATTTTGGGCCTTTTGGGTCTAAGAAAAATAATAAATATTATTTCTGCCCAATAGCTTGGACCGTAAGGTTTTTTCTAAATACGGTTCAGATGAGTTTAGGATTAAGCCAAACTTATTCTCAGGATAACATTCAGGTGTTTGAAATATGATATCTTGGGGATATGTTTATCAAATATATGAGGCCTAGTTTTGACTAACAATAAACAAGACTTTGGGAGATAAAAAAAATCCTAATTTCCCTAACTTTTCTCTCTAGCCTCATGAAAGACTCACACAACTCTCTCTCCCTCTCGTGAGTTTTTTGGTGCAGCCCCTTGTTCTTGTTTCTTTGCTAACTAATAGCAAGAGTACTAAGGAGACTTAAGACCGTTCTTCTTCATTATTGTGTTCACTGACTAAAGGTTGGGCAGTGGCATATTCTGAGAGCTGAAAGGCTTGGCATTCATGCGAACAAGGCGAAGTAGGAGGTTAGCGGGTTTTCAACCGGAAGCTTCATCAAGTGGGCAAGGCGAAGCAATTCCTATCATTCAATCCACTCCTCCTCAACCTAGTAGGTTTAAAGAGCGCAAATGTATGATCTTAACGCTTCCGTGCGGCTTTTAAGGCTTGTGGTTTTTTTTTCCCTCTGTTTTTCTCGTTGAAGCATGCTCCCCTGTTTCCTGCCTGTCAATAACATGTGCCAGTCTTACGAATTATTGATGTCTTGTCCTATTAATACTATGACCATGGATAATTTTGGCACAATTACTATATAGTGTAATATGAATCTCACATCCTGATTTCCTTAACACTGTGTTGTACTTGAGACTTTATCTATTAGTTTTATACGTATATGAAATAATAAATGAAAATTGAAAGATAAATAATGTTTTTTAATTACTATTTGTGCAAAATACATCATAAATTGATTGACTCTATTTTATATGCATATGAAATAACAAATGAAAATTGAAAGATAAAAAATGCATTGTAATTAATATGTGTGCAAAATATATCATAAATTGATTAACTCTAGGGCATAATACTAATAATATATTCTTGCACATGTTTACAAAAATACAGTCATCAAAGATGTCAACCATAAAACGAGAATTACCACAAGGCATTGGGCGTTTCAAGCCTTCATGTATTCGAATAATGACCTCTTCATCCTCAACCCTAAGTGCTAACCTTTTCACTTAGACATCAATTATCACATTTGGAATTTCTTGGAAAGACCTACCTAAGATTAAAAGGAGTTTAGCATCTTCATTCATGTCAAGAATCACAAAATTTACAAGGAAGATGAATCTATCTACCTTTTCAAGCATATCCTCCACAATTTCCCTAGGATACTTTGTAGATCTATCTGCTAATTGAATACTCATCCTAACGGGTTTTGGATCTTCTAGGCCAAACTTTTTAAATTTTTATAAGGCAAAAGTTTGATGTTGGTGCCTAAGTCTTCTAACGCATTTCCAATAATCAAACTACCAATTAGGTAAGAAACAGAGAAACTTCCTAGATCTTTTACTTTCTATGGTAAATTCTCTTGGCCTCGGAAGATGGCCGAACACTCTTCATTCAAGATCATGGTAGATAATTCCTCGAATTTCTTCTTGTTTGAAAGAATATCCTTGAGGAAATTGGCATATTTAGGCATCTGCATCAATACTTCTACAAGTGGGATATTAATGTCCAATTATTTAAATATCTCCAAGAACTTGCCAAATTGCTTATCTATATTTGCTTTCTATAATATGCTTGGGTAGGGCACTAGAGGTATAAAATGTAACAATTTATTTTTATCTAGTTCAGTAGACTTGCTACTGGCCGGCCCCTGTTCCTCTTGTTTATTCGGTGCCGGTTGCTCACTAGTTCCTTTGAAGTTCCCTTCTATAGCTGGCCGGAGCTGAGTAGTCTCTGTTGAGTCATTCAGCTTCTTTCCACTTCTCAATGTAATTGCTTCCATTTGCTCCCATAATTCTGATTTCGTTGCTACATGAAGTGTCTCAATCTATTTCTCCATCACAAGATTCATCAAGAAACACATTTGCTTTCCCAAGTTGTGAATAATCTCTTCTTGACATTTCCAGGCTACTTCCACCTCTTGAAACCATGAAGCCATAGTAATCACAAAACTCTCCAAAATAGTTTCAAGTGAATGCCTCGTAGGAGGTTGTGATTGTGGCACCATCGAACTTGTGACCGTGTCCATTCTTTCTATGGGAAGAGGTATCATCTAAATGGGACTTTCAACATCTTCATACAAATTTCCACTATATAACTTTTATCACCTAGCCCATCAAAGTGGTTCTTCATATTTTGGACATTCTAGTAAACAATATCTCCCAAAAAAACAATAAACAAAGGAAACCATAAATGCTATTATTAAATTACAAAAACACAATTGCAATTTCTATGTAGTATAACTAAAATATTAATTACGCTATAAACAATATTTATACACAATTTTTTGAAGCACCAAATTACAAGAATTGATATCTACATATATATGTAACTAAGCTAGTAGATCTCGAGCTTTCATCAATGTTACTCCTCAGCAATAGTGCAAAAAACTTGATGGGTGTATTTTGGGAATATAAAAATAAATTCTTTTTGGACTCATCCTTAACCAAGCTTTAATTAAAATGTCAATCCTAAAACCACACACATAGATCAAGAATACTCATCACAAAGTATAATATAAGGAATTAATGAGTATCAATCCTCGAGGAGCAAGATACTAATTACTTACTATAATTCTATTGTTTAACATAACAAAATAATAAGATGAATCAATAACATTAATCTAATATATACAACTTCACAAAATCACTCCAAATAATATTAAGGAATAAGATAAGGAATAAGAGACTTGCATTCAAGTCAATCTCTTTAAAAGTATAGCAAGAATTAAGTTAGCATTCATCACAATTAATCACCAATCTAGCACCATGAAGGATCACAAATATGAAACTCACTCTCTCGAGTTATAGATTTTATATTTCCTAGTGAAAATAATGAATATTTCTACCTCATTAAATTAACATAAGATGAATTAAATTCATGAACCTATTAAGAATATCCCTATCTCTGGGTAATATTAACATGGAAGGAATCAATACCCCATTTTTAGGCGATATTAAAAACTCTTTAATTACTAATTCTTTACTCTTAACCTCTCTCTTGAGTTAATTAAAAATAACAAATATTGAATCAATTAGTTTGGAACACAATTCTCTAACCCCATCTCTCAAATTCATTAAAAGAATGGAACCAATCAATCCAAGTAATCAAATACTAGAGATTGAAAAATAATTGATCAAAAAGCCAAACTTAATAAAAAAAAATCTGCAATCTTAAGCCATCCTCCCAAAATTCAATTAAAAACAACTTTAAAATAACATTGTCGAATAAAAAGAATATAGAAAAGAAAAAGAAAACTCATAGACAAGTGATTCTTCTTTTTTTTCTTGCAAATCTTTCTTCGAACAATAATTCTCTCTTTTCCAACAATCTTCTAAAGATTTTGCATTTTTAGTGTTCTCTTGTGAACCTAACCTCTCTTTTTAATGCACACACTTTGACATCTCTGTAGGGCTTGTTTCCTTTTCTATTTATAAGTATTTTTCTTTCAAATTTGCCCAAAGAAACCTTTTCTGAGAAGAATTCCCGAAGCAACTAGCCGTGGCTAAGAGGAATCAACCTGCCATGGTTGAGACAAGATTAATGTTGTGAATAGTACTAACCGGTGCTGCCTAGGTGGCCTTAACTGGCATCGTCTCCTATCTGGAACACTCTGAAAATTTGCTCTATTTATGCCATATTTTCTAGCAACCAACTAGCCCTAGTTAAGTCACCCTAATTAGCATCAGCTTCTCACTAACTTGGATCTGATTTTGTGCACATTTTCTACTATTTTCTCACCATCTTTCCAAAAAAATCATCATAATACCCACTTTGCACAAAAATAACAAAATAGGAGAAATAAATAGTCATTTATACTCAAGATCAACATACAAATGACTCCTAAAATATAGATAAATTTAACCCCTATCATTATGCTTATGATATAAATAAATATATATATATATATATATATATATATATATATATATATATATATAATGCTCATTTCCATGTATATTGCTCTATGAATGCACGCCCCTTTTTTCATGTATGATTAGGGCGAGGCATCACACAATGGATCTTTATTGTGCAAATGAATTTCCAATCAATGTTGCCTTATATAAATCAATGTTACTTTTGGTGTCCCTTTTATGTCTTAAAGATCTATTTCTATTGAATAGGAACAAATTTCTTCAATAATTCAATCAACTCCAACACTTTATTAATTTTCATAGATAATATTTAATATTTTATATCATCCATTAGTTTACTAGACTTATTAGAGTTCATAACTTGTGAAAGGGTCTTTTGATCATCGCCAATACCAAGTTTTTCTAATTCTTATATATTTGTTAAGGAGTCGTCCAAAATTGAAATTTTCTTTTCTCTTTTTGATCTACATAAATTTTTTTGAATTCCTAATACTACTTTGCATAATTAAATCATTGAATTGATAAGTAGGAATGGAAACTTCTTATGAAATGATGAAAAATTATGATCTTCATCGGGGAAAATTGAGAATACAACATTTCTCTAGTTTAGGAATTACTTCCAGTTCTCCTTTTTCTTGACTCCCACTAAAATATCTTATTTCTAAGAACTTAGTACTATTTGTTCCTATTACGATAATTAAGACCATAAAATCAATAACCTATTGTCTTTCTAGATAACCAATAATGAAACAACTAATGGTTTTCAGATTCAATTTCTTCTCATGTGGGTTATAATCATTTTCTTTAGTAGGACAACCCCGAACATGTATATAATTAAAAGGGTTAAAGGCAAAAATGCACTTCAAATTTGGTCATTTTTGTAATCTTACCCATCAACTTATAAAATGTTTAATTATGCCCTTATAAGTACTAAAAAATTTCAATGTTACCTTTCCATTAAAAATCTAATAGTCAACTTATTATTGACTGCTAAAAGGGACTTTATAGCAAAAAAGTAAAGTTTAAAAACTTATTTAAAAAACTCAAAAATAAAAATTCTTAACAATATTTATTTTGTTTCCTTTCAATATTTTCTTGAAGTTCTTTTCTTCTTCTTCTTCCTACCTGTTTGAGTTCTTTATTTTTAATTTTTTTAGGTGTATTTTTCAAAATTTTCTTTATTTTTTGAGTTGATCCTTAATTTGCCTTACTTGTGACCTAAATATAGAATTTAAGCTTCAACTTCCTCGCAAATTCTACAATCCAAGACATAACCTCCAAAAATAGCAAGCTATTACATGTTAATGTTCAGGGATGCAAAAATCTAACTTATCAACATGCCACAATCACTGCAGTAGAGCATAGTCTCAACATAGACGATATCCATGTTGCCAGTTCAAAAGGAGTTAGTATCACAAATTCAACCATAAAGACTAGAGAAAATTATGTTTCCATCGAAAATGGTGTGCTAAACACCTAAAAAGATAAAGTATTTCCTTTCATTGTTTTTAAAAGCTAAAAATAAAATTTTGAAACAAAAAAAAAAAAAAGAATGAGAAAAAAATAATAAAAGAGAGAAAGAGTAGGGAAAAAATACTTATAGGATACTAAAATTTAGATCCAATTGAAAATGGATCAAATGGTTTTAAAATTTATAGGTACTCACTCCAAATTTAACAAGTCTCCATAAAGAAAGAGAAGAGAAAAAGAAATGTAAATTAGCTAAAATAGCCCCAACAACATACTTCTATTATCTTTTATTTGCATAAATATATAGAAAAAAAAGTTTTTTAAAAAAATAGAGGGTAAGAATTTATTTTGGTTTATAATTTAAAGGGAAAAAACCTATAATCTATAAAAGTAGAGGGATACTAATGAATTTTGTCTTTGAAAAATATACATTAAAAAGAAATTTTAAAAATAAAGAATTCAAAAAAGTATGATGAAGAAGAAGAAGAAATAAAGAACATTAATAAAATAATTAAAGAAAAAAAAGAAAATATTGTAAAGAATTTTTATTTTTGAGCTTTTATATAAGTCTTTAAATTTTACTTTTTTGTAATAAAGTTCCTATTAACAATCAATAATAAAGGTGACTGATAGATTTTTAATGAAAGGGAAACATTAAATTGTATTAGTACTTAGAGTGGTATAATTAAGTATTGTATAAAATGATGGGTAAGATTCCCAAAGTGATCAAATTTAACAGGCATTTTTGCCTTTAACCCTAATTTAAATTGGGTTTTCTACCAAACTAAAATTTGAAAAAAGTTGTAGACATAGCCTTGGTAGGAACTGTATTTAATAAATACAAAATTATCTTAAGAGTTCCACTTCACAAATTTGCCTTAGTAGGAACCATATTTAATTCTTGTATAAAACAATCACATATCTCTGCATGCTTTCCCTAGTCTTCTTCCATCTTCTTCTACACAACCATCCATTATTCTCAACTTGCTTCTGCAATCAGCTTTTGCCCTGAAGTGGGATTTCTATAAGTCTATAAGTTCATAATCTTTCTTTATGAAACTTAGACTTTTTATTTGTTTTTCTAAGTATTGAATTGCTCTTATATTATTCACTATAAAGTTCCAATTGTTACTAATCATGAAGGTTCTAGATTCAGTTAATTTGTTTGCAGTTGATCTCACCAGCTGCATTGTTTTTCCTTTCCTTTTTCTATATAGCATTCATCTTAGTACAAATTCAAGTTTGAAATTTTGGGATCTTATAATCTTGAAATTTTGATTTTCATATGAAGAAATAGATCTTTTGTAAAGGATACAAGTTTTTTATTATTATTATTATTGTATTATTCCTATGGTTTTTTAAGCAAGATTGGTTCTTTTCATTGGTTTTGTTTACTTAACTCTTGTATTGAACGTCCAATCTAATATTTTAGTGGCATTTTATATGTTGGTGTCTGTGTGTATGTTTATGTTTATCGGGGGATCTGAGTTTTAGTTACTGGGACTCTTTTTGGATCTAGATTTAACTTCACATAGTTGATGCCAGTTGAATTAAGAATACTACTAGTCATTTTTCTTCTTTGAATTCTTTTAGTATTTTGACATTTTCTTATTGTAGGAAAACACATTTGTTGTGATGATGGTCTTACAAGAAAATAAATGGAAAATTATGCTCTAGTTGGAAACACAAATCTTTAAATGAACGTGTAGACTGGTTAAATAGATGCAAAAATTTTAGTGTTACACCACTCACTAAAATAGTATAGAAGCATGTAAAAGTGTTGGGGGTCGCTCTGTCCAGTTGCCCAGACAAGGGATCTTTATAACAATCAAAGCCATAAAGTGCAAAAATAAATGCATAACATAATATAAAGCAGTTAAAACTTAATATGCTAATATATATATATATATATATACCAAAAGGATAATTACAACTCAGAATGCATCATTCTACACTACAAGTATATTAAATACTAATATACATCGAGTTGTAAGGATTCGGTCTTCAGAAAAGGAGTACTGGCCTCTCTAAGACAGAATCCTGGCTCCCGATCCTAGGAAAATAAAGTAAAATAGGTGTGAGTGAAAAATCACCCAATAAGTTTGGTGTATGTTAGTATTTAACAAATCATATACAAAATTTTCATTAGAAATGAAAATAAAGGTTTCTCATGAATTTACTTTCGAAAAATTTAACCACAGGAAATAATTGCATTTTTCCACTGAAAACAACTCTACAACTGTAGAATTTAGAAAATTCAGTTTTGTAGTTCAAAATCGTCACATGTTTGGAAAATATCAGTTTTCATCTCAAAGCCCCAATTTAAAAAAAAAAAAAAAAAATCCAGGTACTTCTCTCATTAGAAGAACACCTCGCGTGCAAAGCCCGCAAATGTTCGCTTTTGGCTACGGTACTATTGATTTTTGGAACTTCCCCATACGTACTGGACCATATCTTGCATTGCGGTTGTTGATGGTCCTCAATACCTCGGCCCTGAAGCCCAACACTTAACCGTATCATGCCAAAATAGTAAGTGACCGCAGCCCCGCACCTCACAATTTAGGTAATTTACTTGCCACCGTAAATTAGGGCTCCCAAATCCTATCGTCAATCAACATCAAAGTGACAAGGGATGAACACACTGGTATCAGTAAAACACCCAATATACACGCTTGAATGTATCTACTAAATTAGGAGATTGCCAGGAAAATAAACGACTAGCTAGGGACGGCTAATTTCAATGTCCTATCGCCCAGTTTAAAGTAAGACAATCCCCAGAACTAGTTAGATTACTTGGGGTCATCTATCTCAAATGAAAGCTAGTAAAAAGAGCACTCAACATCTTCATTGGATCATTACACAGTCTACTGTGTAATAATTCCCAAGGAATCCCAAAATTCCTAGGGAATAGAGTGGAAATAGTTTTCAGGGGCAAAATTATCATTTCCAAACTATAATTCTCTGCCGAGAAAACATTTTCCAAGAATTAAGTGTAAAAGGATAAAATGTCCTTTAAGCAATTAAATGCATTACGTAAGTAAGTGCAATTACGTAATTTATGAGTAATTTGGTCCAAAAGGAATAAAATTAGCATAATCCAAGAATTTAAATCCAAAAGAAATGAATAATTCAAGGATTTAGGATTTTATCACATTTCCAAGTAAAAGGGCATTTTCATAATTTCTCAAAGAGAAATATCTCATAATTCAAGAATTTAAACTATAAACATGGTATAAGGTTCATCTAAGTAAAACCAAAAGCCAATTTAATTCATAAAATATGAATGGAATGCTTTGAAACACATAATTTTTTATGGAAAAACATTCACAATTGAATAAATTCCATTTCTCATTAAAATGCGTTACTTCTCAAAATAATGACCATTTCCTGTTCAGGAAAATCATAAATGGTTTAGGAAAATCTAAAGCCACACATTCGTGTCTTTTCATGCTTTAGAGCATTATCATAAAAAATGAATATTTTCAAGAAGAAATCTCATGAATTTCATGTCATTTGAGTATAAAATAAAATAATAGATTTTATAAAAAATATCATATTTTTCTTCAAAGTAACCAAATCATTCAAATGTTCATTTTTGTTATAACAATTGCATACTAGCATTTTTATCATACAAGACATCAATGGACTCATATTTTCCTAGGGAATCTTAACAAGATCAAAAGCATATTAAATACAAGAAACCTAAAGTTTTATCAAGAAAACTAATGGCATTTATAATGCATAACTTCAATTTGCATAAACCACTAGCATAAGCTAGGTTTTCAAGTTTTCAAGGGACTCACCTCGAATATACTATTGCTCAATCTTTAAAACGTCCAACAATCGTCACAAGTTCGTAACCAAATGCCTACGATAAAGATTAATCCCAATGTGCTTGAGTATGCATTTCATAAACCAACATTATTCGTGTAATACATTAACAAGGAATTTAATCATTTCTTCTTGAAACAAAATAAACTACTTGGAATACTATTATTCCAAATTATCAATTTCTTGTTCTTTTCCCAAATACAATTCCCAACATTTCAACCTATTCAATTAATGCTCTTTAATTCCATCAATCAAATGAAATTTCATCCAAGAACATATACTATCTCAAAATTCGGCTTTTCTCATTAAACCACATCTCACTAATGAATTCATATCTTTCAATATATAATTCCGATTCATTCCAAATTTGCTCCAAACTTTTCCTATTTCACTTAGCTATCAATTCATGGACCGATTTCACAACAACAATAGAATTTAAGCAGGTTTTCTGTAGCATTTTCAAGGCCGACATTAAGCTTTTTCAATCCTTTTTCACCCAAATCTTATTCCATTTTTTAACCCTTTTATCTAACACCTAACTCCAATTAATTCCTCCATATTTCCTCAAATTTTCATCATCAAAACTCACTGTTTTCTTGGTATTTTCCAGCAGAAAATGTCACACGTACAGCAACAAAATTCGATAGCCTTTAATCCATTTTCCATAGTTACATGATTTCAACTAAAACTAAATTCATTCCTTTACTTCATTTAATCTTTTCTTTATTAACTTCTTCAAATTTCAGCCATAAAAATCCCTTCCAAACATCATCAAAACTTCACTAAAACATCACACAATCCATGCTATATGCTATTCCATGCATCTGGCTACACAAGAAAGCAAAAATAGCAATATAGTGTTCATATGTTCTTCAAGTAAAAATCACATAACATACTTATCTCCTTGCAAAACATACATCAATCTACTCCTTACAATGAGAAGAACAAAGTTAGTTCTTTGCATCAAGTGATTTACCTTTATTCTCCTTAGATTTTTGCTCAAAATCCTCCCTGAACCCTTGTTTTCTTCCTTATTTTCACAAAACTCACCAATTTCTCTCTCTTCTTCTTGCTAATTTCTTTCCTTCTCTCTCTTCTTATATTTTTCTATTATTTTTCTCTATTTTTAGCTCATAAAACCTGCCACAACCTGTCCATTGCCATTCTATTTTTCTTTCCCAAGAAAATTAATTTAATCTACAAGATAAATAAGCATTAAATGTACAAAATACCTAGCATGACACATGGCATGTTTAGGAAGTTCTAGAAATTCAACATGCCACCTATGTGTCCTCCAACAAATCACATTTTACCAAGAGGAACCTTTAACCAATAAGATTTGGACATATTTTTCCAACAACTAATCACAATTTTCTCCCAATTTCTTGAATAAAATTTTACCGACTTCTCCTAATAATTCATAAACCCTGATATTATTCATTTCGATTGCGAAAATTTTTATTTTACCAATAGAATCCCGACAACAAATGATTCATTTTTGTGTCTCTCAAAATTCCCAAATACTTTCTCAGTCTTCCGAAATCGCAATTGAAAATTCCATCAACGGCCCTTACAATTTTTAGTCTGGAAAAATATCTCATTGCATTGAATTTATTTCTTGCCCTTGCATTACATACAAATTCTCATCATATACAAAGTAGCCACAGTCAGAAAGTACAAAAGCGAGGTGTAACACCCCACTACTACGTACCCAAAAAGGGCGGGAATGTTGCCCCGTCCCTGAGGACAAGGGGTCTTTAAAATGAAGTATAAAAATGTAAAGACAACCAAAGAAATCAAACTTAGATAAATAACGGAAAACTCTTATTACATCGGCTCAAATAGGAGCAAAACTAAACAAAAACAAATATCCGATCAGAAACTTGAACCAACAATTGTCTCCTAGAACACAATGGAAAGAAATAACAAAAGCTTCAACCATCACATGCCCGCTTGCTCAGCATAATCTATTTCTTGAAAACATGATATAAAATAGCGTGAGATTAAATCTCAGTAAGTCCTATATGTGCACATGGTACTTTGAACAGTTCGTGTATGCATAGTGAAAAATATTTGCAGAAATATTCGGCAAGTCATAAATAATTTTCTCTTTGCAAGGAGTGGGTTTTTCTCATTGTCACACTTTATACAAAATAAATCATCCACTCGAATAAACAGTTATGTCACCACACGTTGGGCTCCATGAGGACAAGACACCACACTTTGTGCACCTTGCCTGGACCAAATCACCACACGTTGAGCATTCTGATCAAGGTGAGTGTACAGCCCACCGGGTAATATAATCCTCCTTCTCTACACTCAACAAACCCATCTGGGTGTCCATGCTGGAAAAATAAATAATACCTTATCAGGTACAAATGCTAGCTCAGACCGGCCTGACCAACTAACACTGTCGCCTTTTCAAACCGAACTTATCTTCTGGAGGTGGCCTCTTGCCAGAAGACTTACTTAAGCCTTCTAAGACTAGTATTGTTAGCCTACCCTTATTGAGTACTCAACAAACATATTCGTCAATTCCTGATTCAAAATATTTTCATATCCTGGCTTTGTAAATGTGGTTTTCTTTAGAAGAGTTTTCTAAAAATTTAGGAGAAAGAATAGTGTTCTTGATAAAATCGTTAGTTTGACAAAACCGGTAAAAGAGTAAATATCCACGTTTACAACCCAAGCAAACATAGTTTAACAATAGCTTCACAAGCTTTACAATATAGACTTACCATCACAACATTTAACAAAAGAGTTTATGCAGGGACTTACTTGATATGCCTCACATAAATAAGATAAAATCATAGCTTCCTTCCTTCAAATACCCTCCAAATCTAGAATCACATAATATTATTATCAAGGTCTCAATCGATTCAAACATACATTAAACTCATTTATTCCCATAACAATTCACAATCCATTATCTACCCCCAAATAAATTATCTACTTCTCAAAGTTCATACACTATGACCCTACATCCATCAAAGACATGATTAATATATCAAAAAGGTCTTGCCTTGGCCATCACAATTTTCATCCATCATTCCCACAATAGAATATAGCATTGCTATCCATCGAATAAGCTTAACTAATTACTCGTCCCAAAATATTCATATATCCCAACTAAGTACTTACATCATGCCTTCATACCTCCCTGGACATCATCAATCTCATTAGACCTTAACTTCGACATTAAGGGTGAGAATTCCCTTACCTTGAAACAATCGGGTTATCAAGATCTCGATACTCCTATGGTGATCGTCCTGAGTTCGTTTGAGAAGAAGAAAAAAGAGGCCTTCTTTCCTTCCTTTTGTTCGAAGGTAGCTAAAGAGGATGAAATTAGCCTTTAGGTGGCGTGATTCAAGGGAAGGAAAAGAAAAGAATTAACGGAAGAAATGATTCAAGAGGTTGAGATGATTTTTGCTTACCTTAGGGTGTAATCAGTTTTTTGCTAGGAATTGCTCTTGGGATTTTCAAAAATTGCAGAATAGTTCTTGCTGGAATTTTTGTGTAGGAAAGAGGGAGTGGTCGGCTACTGTGATTTAGGGTTAGATGGTGGTGCTAAGAAGGACTCTTAATGGCTTTAGGTTTCTTGGACAGCAAGGGCAAAAATTGCAGCTTGTTGTACCCCTTTTTGCTGCTGAAATTGGGAAGGTTTAAGAGGAGAAAATAATCTGGAATTGTTCTCTTATGCTGGCCGAAATATTGCTCAAGAAAAGGGTTGTGTGTGTTCAGGTCTTTTTGGCTAATCAAGGAAGAGTTTGCATAGCTTTTGGTCACCAAAAATCCTGTGCACATGCAGTGGTTTTTGTGCGAAAATTTGCTTAACAAAAGAGGGAAAATTCAGGCTATTTTGGTTGCTAATCTGTCCGCAATTCAAAGAGGAAATAATGAGTTCTTTAGGCGTTGAAATTGGCCAATTCAATAGGGAGTTTTAGTGGTGGTTGGAGAGTAGAATTTTCGGTCATTGCATTAAGCAAAGCCGGCCAAAAATACTGGTTTGAAGCTGCTGAAAATCCTGGTTTGAAGCTGGCCGAAATTCTAGAATTTTTTGTGGATAAAATCTGATTTTGTGTCACCACAGCAATCTGATTTGGTGAGGGGTGTTCTAGGTGATTTGAGCTAGGATTTGAAGAGTTTGATTGCACTTAGGAGTGCAGGAATTTCGTGCAGCTTGTGCATGCACAAGGCAGCCGAAATTCTACAGGAAAAAGAGAGAGTAAAACCTAGTTGATTTAGGATTGAAATAAAATCTGATTTTCTAAAGGATTTAGGGTAATATTTTCTAGTATTAAAAGAGTTTGTTTTGAGCTAAAACACCTTCAAAGATGGCGGCACTAAGCTGGAAAATTTTTCAGATTTTTAGCTAGGGTTCTATGTTCAAAATCAACAAGGTATCTAACTAGAAAAATAACAATTTAGTTCCAACTATCAATTACAAAATCTGATACATTAAAACCAAGCTGAAATTTAATTATTCTAACTAGGATTTTTGAAATCAAAGAATAAAAGCTGGAAATAAAATTAAACTTTATCCTCATCAAAAATTCCTGAATTTAGGAGATAAATATGGAGACTTATCTCCTTAGATGATGGCGCAGAAATTCACTAGGATGGCTAGGGTTTTTCGGCCAAAGTATGAAGAAATCTAGAGAAAAGAATTCAAAAAGAAAACTAAAATTCGCAAGAGGTAAGATTTGAACTCGGGTCACCAAGGAAAATCACCAAACCCAACCGCTATTCCAAATCAATTCCGGTGATAATATTTCTCTAGGAAATTCTTTCCATCCTAATTCTCATCTCTCCATCTCCTCTACTAAACTTCACTTAAAACAACTCTCAAGTAATGCAACAACACATTTAAATAATTTTATGCAAGCACAACCTTAAAAATCACATGCACCCATGCAAAAATAATTTGAAGATATCACAAAAAATGCGAGATGCTATGCAATGCATGACTTTTTCCCTATAGGTCAAAGGTGGTTTTGGGCGGGGTATTACACGAGGGGTGTCACATTCCGTCTTATTACATTTCTAACGAAATGGCAAAGTTAGCTGTGAAGTGGGTGACATTCATTTTAGCAATTTGAATTTATAGCATGTGTTAGTGTGTTCAAAGACTTTACATCAACAATTGACTTCTTACAATTTAGTCTTCTTGCATCTGCATGATCATTTTATTCCTTTTCCTCACCTTCATTTGTCTCTAAATAATGTGTGTTCTGGCATGTTCTTCTATTCCTTCCTACTATCTTTCTGCTAGAGACCACATATGCTTTCTTTTTTAGCTGCTATCAATTAGGAGGAAGATTTCTTTTTTTTTTCTTTCTATTTGTTCAAAAACAAGTTAAAATTTCCAAATTTTCACATTTAGACATGCACAGATTTTACTATGATATAACTTTTAAGAGTATCACTATTGTGAAAAATTATGTATTCAATATTTGAGGTTGTTATTACTCATTAATGTTTCACTATTGTGAAGTTCATATTGCTAACATTTTGAAAACAATCAAATAGATTGAGTAGTAATTATATGTGATTAACCAAACTGATGAATATAATGTTGTCGAAATTAATGTACGAGAGATTATACTATTCCAATACACTATTATAGCACTCTTGTACATTATATGTATATATAAATATTAGTGAATAAAAGTAATAACATTATATGTATATATTATACTAAGAGAATAAAAAGTGATGTTATTGTGATTTTCTTATAGAAGAAACATGTGACATTATTAGGTTGAACAAAATCTCAACTATTTTGGAAAATCTACAGTATATAAATGCTTGTAACAAGTTTTATCTAGGGAACTTAGACATTTAGAGACCACTTGCAATAAATTTTTTATATTCTATATCTTTATATTAAATTAGAGATTGCTTAGTAGGGTATGTTTTTATTATTTATTCTACAAACTCACAATTCTTTTATAGACATTCATGAATCTTTATTTTCATTTGATGTAGCTTTTTGTGCATTTGCATGCATCTATAACTTTCTGTAATTGGTAACTAATCATAGACATATTTTTCAATCACTCTAGGAGATTATGAATGTTGATAATACATATTCAAATTATCAATCCAATACATAGATCCTTATTCAAGATTTGTACAAATCTTGACTAAAATTAGATTGTATAATTATAAACTAGGGATGACAAATTAATTAAAAATCATATTTACTCCAGCAAATTCTACTATTTAGTTCTAATTCTTAGCTTCTTTCAATTCTACCCCAGAACTTTTAGAAATTAGTTTTCTACCCCCATTTTCTTCTATATTCTTCTTAGAAATTATAAACAATAAAAAATCATTAACACCTACAAAAAAAAAAAAAAAAAACACAAAAACACGTATCAAATCAATAAAACCTCAAGAATCTTATTCCAAACAAAACACCCTAACCCCAAGCCCAAAACCCAATAAAACATGAACTATCCAACACTTATTTAATATATTCATACTTATTTTAATCTAGTGTGCAAAATCTTATGCTCTAATTCATATGGAGGATTGTAGTTGGATATATAAAAGCTATGTCCTTAGTGTGAAAGAGATTACAATTGAATTTTAGGATTAGGTTAAAGTTTTCATGCTCGTTGCCTTGTCTAATATGTGATCAAATGTGATTTGATGTCCTTATGCAAAGTGCAAAAACAAGAACTATATTGACCCATAATAAGTTGAGCCTTACTTATACAAATTGGGATTTGTTGGTAACAACTATCGGTAGATATATCATGGCAAAACATCTAGTCCAACATCGGCCATTTCTATCACAACTAGAAGAACTATGGCTACTGGTGTAGAAGGGTGTTCTAGAGATTCATATCGAGAAATGGTCTTAGATAATATGAGCCCTGATTTTCTTCTAGACCTTCTATCATAAAAAACTATCGAAGAACCACCTAATGTCAAAACACAAAACTTTTATAACATGCTTAAGGTTGTAGACATCCCTATTTAGGATGGGTGCACAAACCATTCATAGTTGGGCTTAGTTTGTAGGTTGTTGAATATAATATGAAAATAGCATATACCAGAAAACGTTCAACCAGATGGTTCAACTAACGAAGAAGGTTGTACCTAGTAATAACAGGATTTCAAATGACTTCTATCAGATGAAGAATTTAGTATTGGGGCTTAGGTTACTTTTTCAAAAAATTGATGTGTTCAATAATGGATGCATGCTTTATTAGAAAGGTATCAACTCTATAGAATTCAAATTTTATGGCCATGCTCGGTATATAGCAAAGAAGATTGGGAGCAATGAAAAGTTTAAGAAGATTCCTCATAAAAAGAAGTACCACTTTCCAATAACACTAAGGTTGCAAAGGTTATATGCACCTAAACCACTATTAAACACATGATGTGACATGCTAAGAGCAAACTGGAGGATGGCTATATAAGTCATCCACGTGATAGTGAGGCTTGGCAACAATTTGACAAAAATCATCAAAATTTTTCTAAAGAAGTGTGAAATGTAATATTCAGGTTGTGCACTGATAGGTTTTCGCCATTTGGGCTATTAGGCAAGCAATACTCTTATTGGCCGGTTATTCTTACAACCTCCCTCCATGGATGTATGTGCAAGATTCAATAATGTTCTTGATAGTCATAATTCCTGGTCCAAAAATCCAAAACACAAAGTCAATGTTTATCTATGACCTTTGATTGATGAATTAAATCAATTGTGGTCTAAAGGGATTCCTGCCTATAACATATCAAGGAAATAAAAATTTCAAATACGGGCTGCACTCTTATGGACTATAAATGACTTTCTCGCATATAGTATGTTGAGTGGGTGGAGCATAGTAGGTAGATTAACATGCCCATATTGCATGGAGCGGATAAAGTCATTTCTTCTGTAGCATAGCAGGAAACAATCCTAGTTTGATTATCATCATTATTTCTTGCCAATGGACCATTTTTACAAGCGAGATCAAGGACAATTAGGAGAGATAAAGGCCTTAAAATAGCACTACTAGTACTACATACTATTAGTGATGCAATTTGGGCTAGAGTATATCATTTCCTAAAATTAACAAAATTAGATCGTGAACTTGGTAACAATAATGGCAAGGGAAACAACCACAATGGCCAACGGAGTATTTATTTATTTATTTATTTAGTGGATTTTCTTTGCTAGCAAACACATTTGATCCAACATAATACAAATATGATGCACAATAAGAAGAATCTATTCGACGATGTGTTTAACACAGTTATGGATGTGAAAAGCAAAACAAAGGATAGCTTGAAGGCTTATTGGGACATGGAAATATTATGTCACATGTCGTAGTTAAGGATTAGTACTGCAACTAATGGAAGGGCCTCTATACCTAAAGCATGTTGCACAATGATGACAGAACAAAAAAGAATTTTATTAGAGTGGGTGAAAGACTTGCAACTCCCGGTTGGATTTGCATCTAACTTGGGACAATATGTTGATTTGAATGAGTTAAAGAAGCCAAGAATGAAAAGCCATGATTGTTACGTATTCATAGAGCGTTAGCTTCCGATTTCCTTTAAGGAGTTTCTTCCTACTAATATATAGGTATTCCTAACTGAATTAAGCCAGTTTTGTTGGGATTTATGTACTCCAAAGTTTTCAATAGCTCATATGATGAAATTGGAGTCAGATATGCCCATCCCTCTATGTAAGTTAGAGAAGATCTTTCCCCCTAGGATCTTTTATGTAATGAAGCATTTAATGACTCATTTACTATATGAGGCTAAAGTATATGGTCCTATCCAATAATGATACATGCATTTTTTTTCGAAAGGTAATCATCTTTTTATTCCCACTTCTTTAATTTAATAAAGAAAACCTTAGTTTAATATTATTAATTTTTATTCTACCATTGTAAATTCTTATATCATTTAAAAATGAAGATGAAAAATAAGGTAAGAGTTAAATGGTCAATTTGTAATACTTATCTTATTGAAGAAGCATCCACTTTCTTCTCATACTACTTTGAATCGTATGTGCAAGCAAAGCACACAAAGTTGTAGCTTGTAATGAAGAAAGAAAATGCACTTCCTCTGAGGGCAGAGGAACATACATTATCTATATTCAACATTCCTAGAAAGATGTTAAGTAAGATTCAAAATGCATTCCTCGCATCTGACATCTGAGGAATACAAAGCAACTTTCAATTATATATTATTAAATTGCAAAAATGCCTAACCATATATCGAGTAAGATTTCTATTCACTTAGATTTTGTTTAGTAGATTGTCAATAAGACAAATGATTTATTCCATTTTGCACTACATAGGATCTTTGCACAAGTACAATCCTCGAAACCAAACATCTTAAAAGAATAGGTCGATAGAAAAATAGAAAATGAATTTGTCAGATGGTTTAGAGATTATGTAAGTTTTTTAGCTTACATTATCTTGTGAAAATGCTATTCTTATATCTTATCTTATAAATAACCAGATTTATATAGTAGCACAATGGAGATAATGCAGTTGCAAATAGATTCTTGTAAACCTTGAGTTGGGACCCTCGAGACAAGTGAAATTATCCTAAGGATATATTGTGAATGGATATTGGTTTCACAATCACGAGCATTGTGAAGGGAAATGTGCCATAAATAGTGGAGTATGTGTTAAAAGAGGTGGTTCTGACACATTTGAAAATGACTACTACGGAATCTTAAAAGAGGTTATAGAGGTCCAATCTCTTGGTCATCTACTACAGACTGCTGTGCTCTTAAAGAGTGACTGGTTTGATAAAACCCCAAATTAAGAAGTCAAAATATATCCATTGTTTAGGCTAATTGATATTAGCTATGGAAGAAGGTACTCAAAGTATAATTTTTTTTTTAGCACTGCAATCAAGTCAAGTTTATTATTTTAAATGCCTAGGCAGTGAAAGAGTACAATCTAATTGGTTAGGAGTGTGTAAAACCAAAACTCATTATGTTCTTGATGCACATTTGGTTCACAGAGCTTATCAAGAGGACGTTGATAACAACAACAAAATCTGTATATCTTTAATGGTAGATCTTGGTCCCCTTACCCATGAGTCTAGGGCGAACAAGGAGTTAGACGATGATGAGGGAGTGTTAAGAGAGGTGAGTAAAAAGGGTGAAGACAAAAATGAGGGTGAACGAGAGATAGATATCGAAACTAATGAAGATGATAGAGAATATTTATCGAAAGATGATCTAAGTGAATAAGCATAGTTTTTTTTATGATTAATTCACATGTTTGGAGTTTTTGTATTATTAGTTCATGCCCCCAAGATGCATTTTTTATTAAAGAATAGATTACTTAGTTTTAATGATGACTTCACTTCACTTAGATTATGCTTTGTACACTTAGTGAATTTTCTCAAATCTCTTCACTTACCTTTGATTGATTGTAATGTGTATGCATTAATTCATTATTTTTATCTATTTGCAAATTTATTTTGTAATTTATATTTTATTGATAAAAACTTATTATCTAACAAAGTGGTCATTGTTTTTTCATATAATAGTTCACCCATTAATGCATTTTGGGAGCTTTTATATATAGAATTCTATTAGACATAGGCATGTTTTTCAATTCTTTAAAGTGTTAACTATAACATTGTCATAAACAAATTCAGATGATGTGATCATTAAAAAATTAATATGTTTTGTAAGTGGAACATTGGAGTTTGGGATTAAATGGATCACTTAGATTTATGATGACTTCACTTCACTTATTTTATACGATACACAATTAGTGAATTCTCTTACATCTTGTGGCTTACATTTTATTGATTGTAATGTTCATGTATTAATTCATTATTTTTATCTATTTGCATTTTTTGTGTAAGTCATACTATTTCTAAAAACTTATTATCTAACAAATGGTCATTGCTTTATTAATATCATAGTTCTCCCATTTGATGCGTTGGGAGCTTTTATACATAGGCTTGTATCCAAGGGGGTATTTTTTTTTAGTTCTTCAAAATGTTAACTGTAACATTATGGTCATAAACAAATTTAATTGATGTGATTATTATCAATTTTATATGTTTTGTAAATGAAGCATTGGAGTTTGGGATTAAATGACTGGAAAGTGGAGCTTGGATGTGTTGGAAAGTTGCCTTGACTTGTTTTGGTTCGCTGATGGCTTTTATGATGAAATAAAATGTTATTGTGTGTCTTGCGTACTTGGAAAATGTCTGTTTTATAAGGGGGACTCTATCAAAACATTTTTAAAAATTTTGTGTATTAATCATTAAAACTATATATGAATTAGTACATCTCAAGGTTGTTGTCTTCTATTATATGTTGTATTAAACTAGGTATGGCTTCTGGAGGATAGGTATCTCAGGTAATAGGACATGACTTAGGCCAAAGAGATCATAACCAAATGTCGTCTCTGAGCAAGGCTCCACAACTTCAAGTACCACACATCCCTGAGGATGAGCCACAAGAGAGTGAACAACCTTCTCCTGTGGTGTCTTCATTTGTGGCGTCTTATCAGCCAGGTTCATAGGTTAACAAGAGCCAGCCTCTTATAGTTCATCGTAAAGAGGGGTAAGTATTAAAACCACATTCATTTGAAAAATTCTTTTAGATGTTATTTATAATTACATATTATAATTTTTTTTCACATAGTAGCATTTTCTTTCTATCTCTATTTTTCAAAAAGATTCGCCGATGCTATGAATTGTATCTATTTGCTTACCAATATGTTCTAGAAGCACTTCTAGGGTACGTACACTACATGCACGCATATGCCGTCAAATGTAAAGGACATGTGGTTTAGAAACTTTAATTTATGGTTCTAAGTTCAATGTGTTGTTCCTATTTTTAACTTATTATATTAGCATATGAATGAAGTTTTTTTTTTTCTTTTTTTAAATGTTACAAGATGTGTATACCTGTGGTGCATCTATTGTTTTGTATTCTTAATTTTTAGTATATAGTTTAACTTCATTTCTATTTTTTCCATTTATAGTATATTTTAATCACAAGTTTTAAATGTGTTATTCAAGAATATTTCCACTAAAACCATGAGGATGGTGCACGAATCCATCTCGACTGGGAAAAGAAGTTGTAGGCCTTATTTTTGAATGCCTTTTTCTAAGGTTCGGGTGAGTGATAAAAGCAACCTTGTAGGGTTGATCCCGCATATTGGACAGAGATGACCTAATATTGGGGGATAGAGGATTATCAGTGGGTTACTTCCACTGTAAAGAGGTGTAGGGCTCAAGGAAGTACTTTTCACACGGGGGATCGAACCCTTTTATAGAGCACGAGGACTGTCTGGTAATTTTTTTTTTTAATTTTTAACACAATTTCTTAACTCGTTGCAAATTTTATTTTCGTTGTTATAAATTTAAATATAACTGCGGTAGAGAGACTAGGGGAGTAGTTTTAACTACATGGAAATGTTTAACAATTTACACATGTTTCAGAATGGTCCCAGGATAAAAGTGTTCATTAGTGAGTGGTCCCACAATACTGTGAAAATAATTACTTATTATTTAAATAGTTATCATTACTTTAGTTCTTGTAATTTAATCAACATAACAATTACGATTATTTTTTCCATTTCAAGAGGACATGAACTAATTAAAGTAGCATAACTCCCAAGGTTCTTCTAGCAGCTCCAATACCTCATCTGCCATACCTGATGAGAAGTCCATGTTAGTGGAGGTAGTGGATGGTTTCAATATGGGTCTTTTGTATATAGTCAGAGGTACCACGAGTACATTAGTGATTGCATTAGAGTCAGCTGCCCTCATCGTCTTTTTTTACAACAACTCCTATTGATGAGATTGACAGGATTGAGGTGAAGGTTCAATAGGCTGAGCATCGGATCTGGCAGCAGTACAACCGACGGCTTGACAAATTCAGACAATGAGATAATTGCATGATTGGTTGGATGGAGGCTATGTCTAAGAAGATAGGTGTTCTCGCACTGTAGTTGCCTCCCATTGATAATAAGGGAGTTGAGGATAGTGATAATGAGGATGAGGACTTCACTGTATCGCCACCAGATTATCATCCACCATCTACTAATAGTAGTAGTGGTCTTCCTCCACCACCCTCTCTAGGAGCTAATCCTACTCTAATCACCACTTGACGTATATTTATCCAGAATATCAAGCTTCATACACTACCCTTGTAAAAATATTTATTAGACTATTTTATACTAGTTATTATTATTCCTATTACTTGTGTTGGTAATGTTTAATTTATCGATTTCAAAACATATTTTGGTGTGATATATTGTTTGTCTGTTGGTTTGATGGATAACTATATGGTATATAAATGTTATAGGGGATAGACATAAACTAGAATAGGTAAGGAATCATGGTTGAAAAATGCGACGGATTAGTGATGACCAAAATAAAGAAGAAAAATAGAGAAACTGCCACAGAGCCCTCACTATTTGCCACAACATTGCTATGGAAAAAATTTTACAAAAAATAGTGACGGCCAAAATAACTAAGAAAAACAAAGAAGCTACACAAACCCCTGACTATTTGCTAGGGCATTTCTACAGCAAAAATTTTATTAAAAAAATGCAACTATCACAATCCGCTAGCACATTAGCTAAGAATCCCAAGACAGTAGCAGTAAAGGTCATCACAACCCAAAGTTAGTCCCTCGCTATTTGTTAGGGTTTATTACGGTTAACTATTTTAAATTCAGATAATAGATATAGCCATCACAAAACTCTCACAAATTAACGAGGGTACTGCAATGGATACTTAATCCGAAATTTAATCAACCTATTTTAACTTCCACTACCAATGCTAAGTTGTGGTAAATAGCGAAGGCCTAACGATAGCTATATATATTTGGCTGTCACAAGTCTACAGCAAATTTATCGCACTCATTTGTTGACTTCATTAAGCTATTATAGCAAAGCCATCATTCTTAACGATGGTTGTAGTCTGCCCTCGCAAAATTTTTTGCCAGCAACTACTAATTTCCTGAAGGTAATTTGCTATCGCCACACTATCACTAGTGAGGTTTAGTGGTGGCCTTCCAAGGGATTTTACTGGAGCTAAAACATACCTTTCCTATAGTGACAACATCTCATATCCACCACTTTGCTTAGGACTCCAATGGTTTTAGAACTAGCAGAATAGCTAACAAGTGTCAAACCTGTCACCAACAACCATTACAGTCATGTCATTTATATTTGTTGGCCACAAGAAGCCAAGTAAAAAGATGTATCTTAGCAGCTTCAAATCTGCGATATACACTTAACAAGGAAAAAGACCTTGCAAGTATAAGTCTAATCTGTATGATATATACTTACATTACTACAATTAAGTAAAGCCACCAGCAAGATTAGCAACCTGCTTCCTATATTGAAAACTTACACTAGTTAAATAAATTATGGTCATCTAGGAAATAGACCATTTTGTCATTCAAAGAATCCATGATAAAGGAATAAATTCTTGACACATTGATAATATCAATGCTTTTGCAGCTTATAATTAAAGTAAAACATAAAAGTATAGGCAAACATGAAATGAAATGTAAGATGCAATCGGATCCATGCAACCACCAAATAAGTAGATTGGCCAACAAAACAATTCATATACCAAAAGGAAAAAAAAAAAAAAAAAAAGCCTGTAACACAGACACATACCTATTGATTTGCCCAAGAGAACAATAATATCTATGGTTATCCTTGCAACTTCTTCACTAGAAACAACTTGGTAGGCTCCTATACAGATGAGGAGAAAAAATTCAAAAAAAAAAATGAACTTTTCTTCATTCTGATGAAGTAAAAATAGTAAACCTTGCAAAAGTGGATTAATTTACCAAGACTATTAAGTGAAAGCAAAGAAGACCCATTGGATTTGGGCTAGCAATACCAGCGACATAAGACATATTAGAAAAGAATAAAGCTTTGAATTTGACAACCTAAGTGAACTATATTCTTGATGTTGGGTGTCGATAGCAATGAACAGTGTGCAGCGGAAGTAACAGAGGAAGGACAAAATCGAATAAAAAACAAGAGAATCATTCATATGTAAATAAAATGGATCGAGAAAATGGACTATGGATTACCTTTTACAAATTTTTGCATCTTTACAATGAAGGAAATACCACAACCTACAATAGAACTTCACTTCACATTCTGCTTTCAACAATGTTCAGGGCTTCGGAATACTTCTACCTACGACAAAATCAAAGCCACATATCAGACTCCACTTGTATTGTTCGTGATTAACCACCACGTCCCAAGTATAGGGATGACTCTAGTAGTATCCACACAAGGGTAATACTTAAGCAAAATGCTATTAGTTGGTGCTATCAAGCTTGGCAGTGGCTAGGGTTGATTTTCGGAAGAAATAATAGACGACCGAAACGTAAGGTTTATCACTAGAACTAAATAGTTATTCATATGATTATCTCATAGCATGCTCATCCAATATACATACTTATTCATCCAATAAGAATCTACATGTTAACTTTAAATATCCCTATACTTACAGATGGGAGAACTGTTAGGTATCTCAAGCTTGTATCCTATACGGCACAGTGAAAAATAAAACGAGATACCATCCCAGGACCCACCTATGTGTGGAAAATAAGACATAAAGATAATAAAGGTAGCAGCTTTTTACCTTTGTTTGATCGTCTGAATAACAAAATTTCTTATTCAAGTCGAAGTGCGATCCAGCAATCCTCTTGTGCAAACTCCACATCGGTTGAACGTATAACCACTATAATTACAATGTATGATTATCTCTAACAGTAATCCATACAGAGGAATACTCAAGCACCAAGATTTCCTGTGCTAGCAAAAAAATATGGTGGCTAGGGCTGTTTTCATTTTCAGCAAAACGAGAGTGACAGAGAGAAGAAGACGTTTGTTTTGTGGTTCCTATTTTCGTGTGAATCACTCTTTCTAGGGTTTCATGTGACTAATAATATATGTCACACGAAAATTCCTTCCAAAATTGAAAATTCTAATCCTATTAGAATTCCCTAATTGTAATTGGAAGTATCAAGTTCTCATAACTACAACTTGGATCACAAATTATAACTAATTATAATTTATCCACAACAACTTCTCTTTCTCTCAATTAACCTCACTATATTATCAAATAACATCTTGAGTAAATAATCCTCTATAGCGTGTGACCTATTAAGTTTCCCAATCAATTGTAGCGAACATGAATTAATCTAAATGTCTTTGAAATTAATAATCCATAATTAATTAGAATTAATCCTATTAATTCTAATCAGGATTAGTTTATTAATTCATCAATTAATAAGCCCATATTCCCAGATCATGAGCGGTATCTAGCAACACATCATGACCACCCAAGAGTCCAGGAAGTCAAGTGGCTTGACATGAACCCTTCAATAACAAACTTCAATGCAATTAACTCCATTCACCATACAATATCTCATTCAGTTTGGAGTACGGAATTAGTGCCAACTCCATCCAGAATTAATTCTGGCCCAAATACAATAGTACTTGTACTAGGAATCCACTACTCTAGATGTGTATCAATTGAAAGTGTTTCCAATACACAATTGCCTTGGCCAAGGACTTTCCGAGTAGTAATTCCTACAAGTGGTCGTGAGACATTCGCCCCTACTATTAGGAGTGGTGAATCTTTTATTAACCCTCTCAACTACTTTCGTTTACCTCACAATGTACTCAATATCCATCCCATAGATGGCCATCGATCGAGCTTCGGAGATTGGAATCAAAGTACAAAGCTCAGCAAATAAAGTACCTTGGAGATCTCAAACCTAAGGATACTTGCACATTTGCTATATTGAGATTATATCACTGGTACTAAATAGTTATCCATGTGATTATCTCAAAGTTAGGTCATCCAATGAACTTGTTCCATTAACAAGTATCCATGTGTTAACTTTGAGTATTTCAATACTCACGGTTATGAGAACCACCACCTGATCAAATCAGGAAGTCTAACACATGCTAGTCTTAACGCATTAATAATGTCCTGTCTCATTAATACTATGACTAGGGACTATTTAAGTACTAACACCATCTAGTGTAGTAGGAATCTCATATCATGATCTCTATCATGATTTCCTTAACACAATGTTGTACTAGGGATTTTATCGAACAGTTATATTACTTAAAGTAAACAAAAGAAACTATAAGATAAATACTACCTTTTATTAAAATAAAATGTGTCATATACAATATACAAGTAATTGCCTATAGGGCACAACACTAACAAAAACCACCACTACTTGGTCTATTCAAGAAGTATAACAAGAGCCAGTCTTTGTGCATTAATGATGTCTCATCTTATTAAGACTCATACTAGGGATAGTTTAAGTACAAAGACTTTAAAGTATAGTAGGAACATTACATCATAATCTCTACCATGATTTTCTTAACAATATGTATTGTACTTGGGATATTATCTATCATTTTACATACATATAAAATATCAAATGAATTGAAAGATAAAGAATACCTTTTAATTAATAAGTGTACAGAATACATTATAAAATGATTGATTTTAGGGCATAATACCAACATTTGATACATAGAACAAATCAACAAATTGGAGCACTAGCCAGTAAAATGAAGCTTAATCGAGATAGTAACTAACTTGGAACATTGGTTGCAGTCGGGAGTGGAGCAGAAACAGAATTTGCAAGTAAAAATAGGTTGATAGATGCTTCCTTGGATTTAAAACACTTGGGGGGCGACATTTGAGTCGCCATTGAACAGGAAAACAAATTTCGAGTCGGGTTCTTACTTCATATTCATGCGGAACAAAGCACTTGAATTTTTGACACGTTATTGACATTAATCCAGTCATTGTAGAAAAATATTGCCCGAGACTCTATTCCAACCAGATCTAACGGCACCAAAACTTTGCCTAATAATCTACCGGAGTTGATGCTGCATGTGCTACTTCGCCACTTAGTGTAGATCAATATTTTGAGAAGGATCTTTTTGGAACTGGAGCAATTTCTAGCGTACTTGTCACAATCCTTCTTGCTAAGGTGAATTGTGGTGGCGGCTGGAGTTTAGACTTGTGCTGCTTCTGGGAATTGTGTCTCTAACAGAATGTAGGGCATCATAGCAGTTTGAAGAGAAAAGACCTTCAATTTGATTTTGAAAAAAAAAAAAAAATAGCAATGACGAAGGATGCACCACGAACCTTACTAGTTTAGAAGCCACAGGAATATTCAATGTAAAACTCCTCTTAAGGCAAACGAACACAACTTGGTTTACCCTAGGCTTGATGATAATGAGCAAAGGGGAAAGTGAAAATTTTTGACTAAGTATAAATTGATATGAGGTCTCAATTTTAGCTAAAGGGGAATGTCGTTTGCTCTTGAATTGACAAGAGCTAAAAGGGAAAATGATGTTGCAAAGTTTTTTGTCTGGAAGTGTAGGCGGCATTATTTTCTTCAAAAAGTCAAATAAATTTAATTTCATACACAATACAATATAACTATAATTATATACATACATACATACATATATATATTACACTAAAAAGTTTTAAATATATATACATGACATATATATACATACATACATATATATATATATATATATATATATATATGCGTGTTGTATACATTTCAAATATATTATGTATATTGTATATATGGGTCTTGGTATTTTATGTAAATGGATATACTAAATTAATTAATATAAATATATTTTATACATAAATATAGTAACAGAGATGTGTGGATATATATACACATTGGATCGCGAATTAATATATATATATATTAATTAATCATAATAAATATATATAATTAATTATATATATATTAATATATATTCTAGATCGCGAATTAATGATTTAATAGTTAAACTTATAAAAATCATCTAAAAATGCAGGAAAACCAAACTTAAAGGTAATCAAAGATAGTTAAATACCTTATCAAAGAGCTTTTACAATTCTTGTGTACTTTGATGAATATAAAATCCAATACCTTAATAAATTTATAGAATTTTGGGTTACGAATTAACAATCCAACCATTAGATTTATCAAATAAGTTGAATAACTTACACAAACCAACTTTAGAAGAAATTGAACATAGATTAGCTAGTTGTGTAATCATTTATGTAATAACTTTTACATATATCCTTGAATTTGTCATACCCTAATGCATATTTAAAATATTGGTTAACAAATTAAAAATATAACCATAAAATTTGTTCAATTGCTTGGGAAGAAGTATGGAAACAAAGGAAAGAGAAAATCGAACGAATTAACCTATTGATTAAAGAATGCTAGTCAGCTAACAAAATATGGGATAGAATAGTTTTTAGTTACCATTAAGGAATAAAGAATTTTAAAATTTTGACTATAGTTTATTGGAAGAGTGAAAAAATAAGTTGAATTTTCAAGGATAAATTAGGAAAAAATGGACTAACTATACAAAGAAACCACTTTTCTCAATACTCACGCATTTGGTTATGTAGGATGGATAAAAGGGACGGTGGAGTATATTTTTTGGCATTTGCATAAAAATATCAACAAAATATGTTAGGAAATCCATATTTTGCTGTAACGAGCAATCATTAATCTTTACTTCTTCTAGTAATTTCCATAAATGTACTATCTATAAGAATCCTTTTCCCCCCCTAGTTTCGAGCACACACCTCAATCATTTTTATAACATTAGTTTAAGTTAGCTTGTATTTGAATTGGATTTATCAGTGAAAGTTTGTTATAGTTTTGAGAAAAATATTTGTATGTATTTGGATTGAATGTTAAGTTTTTATATTTAAATATTTGATTTGATGTTAATTAGAGAATATCCTAAGTATAATTAAAATATTAATAATTAATTAACAATTAAAGTTAAAAGGTATTTGAAAAGTATATTTAATGTAAATTGTGGGGACCCATTCATAGAATGTGGAGAGAATTTGAATTTTGAATTAAATTAAAGATTTGGAGGAAGATTTTATTTTAAATAGAGAATGAATTGTTGAAAATTTTTTATTTTTCCAAACCAAATATTTTGCCACGAGACCACACACATATCAAATAAGTCTCACAAAGCATACAATTCCATGATCCAATTACCTTTTAGTGATGGTAAATTAAATAAACGACATAACTTTGTCGATTCTTATTATAATATTCAATTTTTACTCTTCAATAGACAAATTAATTCAGTTAGTTACGCAAATAAATTAAATTTAATTGGCAATTTAATTAAATCACTAATTTATATTTTGTCAATAAATTTAACTTTCTTACCCTACATTGTGTAAATTATTTTTAAATATATACATCTTAGATGAAAACATTTCAAATATATGGATGTAATATATATCTATTTAGTATATTATAAATGTCGATCCTCATATTATAGATAGCAATAGTTAAAATGTGTGCAGAGATGTATAGATATATACATCTATGTTATATACAAAATATATTTTAAATCATTAATTAATGATTTAGTCGTTAGATTTGTTAAATTAGTTGGAAAAGTCATGGGAACAAAGTTTCGAGAAAATCAAATAAAATTAACTCTATGAACAAAAAGCTTTAGAGAAGATCAAATTATTTACGATGCACCAAAAGCTAATACTAAACTTTATGCTTTATATCCTTCAACTTCACTTCCTCTAATGAATACTTCAAACATTGGGAAAACTCCTAAAGTTTTAACAACATGATTTGTTAAGCTACTTGGAAAGAAGTATGGAAATAAAGTTTATAGAGAATCGGACAACGTTAATGTATTGATCAAAGTGTTTCGGTGAATGTTAATTTATTTGAGATGCACCAACTGTAACACTTTTTCCTGAGTAGTCTTCAAACAAGAGATATTTTACTACTTTTATGAACTTTAGGATATAGTAAGAGAATAATATAAGAGGAATTATTGGAAATGGAAAAAAAAAAAAAAAGATTATCATAGAAGCAAGTATTTGGAGGAAGATGGTTGGCGATGAAAAAAAAATATATTATATGAAGATATTTGATAAGAAAAATCAAAGAAGATGGCCCACTAATTAATGAGAAAGAGAGAGGATAAGATTAGTTGGCCCAATAAGCTCTTTACACAAATGGTGTGATGGCCTGCTTTATTAAAGAATCCTTAGATAATTTATGTATGGTGGCCCTCTTCATTAAACGATCCTTAGATATTTATGCCAAATGTACAAAGCTCATTGAACTTTAGATTATTCTAGGAAATTCTCTCACACTTCTACTAATTTCTATTACTTTCTATGATCTTCCATGATCTTCTATTAGCTTCTTTTACTTTCCATTATTTTCCATTGACTTCTATTACCTTCCATCACTTTTTCTAAAGGTTTCTATTAATTAGTGGTAACCTACTATATTTAAAGGAGTTAGATATTTGTAAGAAAGCCATTTGACCTTGGAAAAGTCATTTGATCATGTATGATTAAGTAAAGCTTCCAACACTTTCCATAACTTTCCTACACTTTCTATAAGATTCCATTAACTTCTTCTGCATTCTACATCTTTCTAAATTTGCCAAGTCATAAAAGAGATGTTCTACACTCTTCTAAATTTGCTAAGTCATAACAGAAATCAAGTAGCTTCTCATACATTCCATGTTCTTCCATTATTTCAATAAATACTAGACTTCTCTTAATTTACCATGTTATAAGAGAAACAAGGAGAGAAAGGAAAGAAAGAAGAAAGAAGAAAAGGAGAAACAGAGGAGAGAGAGATAGATAGAGAGAGAAAGAGAGATCGAAACAAGAAGAAGAAAAAAGAAAAGGAAAGGAAAGAGAAAAAATACTAAAAGGGAGAGAAAGGAAAATAGAAGAAAAAGTTGAAACTTTGGAGCTTGATTTTGCTCAATCACTTAGATGAGCTTGATTCCCATTAATTGGAACCTAACTCTTAACCCATCTCTCGAATTCATTAGGAGCAATCAATCCAAATAACAAATCCAACACAATAAAATCAAGTATTCATTCTTTAGGAATTGGAAATCAACAAATCCAAAGCAGAATTAATACATGAACTAACTAGGGTTCAATCCTTCAAGAACAATTAAAGTAATAGATATAAATTGACAAAGAAAACTAAAAAAAGGGATAAGAAATTTCCCATAGAAAAGTTGTGTGAAACCCCAGTTGAAACCAACCTTAGAGTAAGGGAGTTGGGATGCATATAATATTTTATTGCATGTTTAAATATATTTTTATATGATTTTATGTGCTTTGGATTTGTGATTTGTAACCTGGAAGGCTTAATTGTGGTTATTGAGAAAAAAGGGCAAAATGAAATTTTTTTCTTGAGGTGAAAATAGGGAGATAACTTGAGGATTAAATAAGAAAAATATTTGGGAGAGAAAATAAGAACAAGAGTTGTTGTGGTTTAGTAGTTAGAGTCGTGGAATTAATTCTTGAGGTCTTGGGTTCAAATCCCATCATTGGAGCTTTAGTATGAATAAATTTTATTTTTGTTTAGGAAGGCTATATTTTCGGCCTTGCATGATTTAGGGAAGAGTAGAAGTGTTGTCCTAGGGGAGACATGATAGGAGTATCCTACTCCTACTCTTGTGCCCTACAAAAATTTCCAAGGGAATTCATACCCTTCTTGATCCTTAGTTTTCTTACTTCTCAATTCATTAAAATGTTCAATTTATTCAAGCCAATTTCATTCCAGAAAATTCCAAAAAAATACTGTGGCTTTCAAGGTTCAAAAATGTCTAAGTGTAAGATATCTTATGGGCCGAAAATGGGTAAGAGTTGTGGAAGATTCCCAAGAGATTAATCTCCATGGTTGAACCTTCAAAACTCCACTCTAGCTATGTTCATTTTCTTCATAAAGTAATCTAGAATTTTTCCAACTTCTTGTGCATTCAAAGTGTCGAAATTTTCAGCCATCATTCCCTCCCAAATGCTGCCAAAAAAATAGCCCTCTTGGCTAGCTAGAAGTCTGAAATTATGAGGCCAAAACCGGACTGCACAAATGCTGTGCAAACTAAAAAATTTTCTGGGCAAATTCGCAGCTTTGGTGATCCTAAACCAAGCTATTTTCTTCTAGTTTTCATCCAGCACCTTAGCCACGTTTTTCCTCCATAAAGAAAGCCGGAAACCAACCTTGAAAGGCCTCTGAATGCCCCTTCAAATCCTCTGCAAACTAACTGGAAAATGGCAGCAAAAGCTGCCCAGAAAATTCCAGCAACTAGTGAAAATCTGTACAGGAATTTTTCCAGCCTTACTCCATCTTCAGCCTTGTCCAAAACCTTCCTCATTTTTCTGTACAAACTTCCCTTGAACAGTCATGAACTGAGCTCCATCATCTTCTCCAACCTTTTGCTCGAAAAACCTGTCCATGGCTGCCCCTAAAATATCTCCATCAATTACTCCAATCAAGCCCTTGATTGAATACCAAAATTCCAGCAAATATATGTAGTAAACTTCCATAACACATCCCTTAAACAACTAGACATTCCTTCACCATTGTACTCCCTCTTTTCGGCCACCATTAAGCCCTTTCAAAACAGCTTTCATTCCAGCAGAATCCCTAGCCATCCAATCGGCCATTAGAGCTTCCAAAAGCTCTTCTCCATTGAAGATCTTCTTACCATATTTTGTTTCCAAAATTGATTCCCTAAAATATTCTTTTTAGATTCCAAATAATCAGCCTTCCTTTTTCCTCTCAAACTAGAAATTTAAATTGCCAAAACTCCCTCAAACAATTCAGCCACTCCTTCCCTCAGAATTTCGGCCAACTTTAACCAAAATCCTCTCCATTCTTTTCAACCTTCAAGAACACCTAGAACACCAAGAACACCTACTAGTATCCATACGCCTAATACCACTCCAAACCACTCCAATCTTCTCCAAAAATTCCAGATCACACCTACTCCACCCCTTGAAACCACTTCTGTAATTTTTAACATCAAATACCAAAATCCAACTCTCTCTTTTGGATCGAAAAACCAGTATTTTTGTGAAGGCTCAAGAACATCTTCAAGGTAGGCATGATCAATCACACCACCTTTTCTCATCTTCAATTTCTAATGAATATATATATATATATATATATATATATATATATATATAATCATACTAATAGACTCTCTTTTTCTCTTTTCTCTCTCTCTCTCTCTCTCTCTCTTGGCCGAATGCTCTCCCTCTCTTGGCTAAATGGTGACTTCCACCATGGCTATATTTTCTTCATCTCTCTTGGACGGATCTAGTCTCCTAAGAGTTAGGATCCATTCGAAGCTACTCCAAGGTACTTATCAATCAAGTAAGCCTCTTCAACCCTCTCTTCAAATTCTAGATTCATGTCTCTAGGATGGTATTGGAAGGAGATGGATTATGATTAGGATTTGAGCATGTGTTGCTGTGATGAGTTGAGATTGAAGCATGAATAAATGTGTGCATATGATGGAGATGGGATTGATATATAAGTTGATTGTCTTGGTTGATTGTATGACATTTTTAGGGTTTAATGCATGTCTCCATGTCATGAGTGGTATATGTGATCAAGCATGTTAGAGATTATGTCACCTTTGGTGAATAGGGTTTATGTTTATGTATGTTTGTTAAATCCATGAATATGTATATGTTGGTAGAGGTTGGATCATATCTTGGTAAATTTAGATCTATGTCTTTATTCATGTTTTGGATGATTTGATGAATTGGAGTAGAGTATATGTTCATGATTGTGGCTAGCAATGGAAATATGATCATGACCTAGTTGTTCCTAAGCTAATTTTATTTCTTCAGTAAAATGATTAATGCTATAATTATTTCTAGTAAATTTCGAAAACCCTAAGAAGGGTAGATTTGGACTATTATATATAAAATAAGGATATTTTAGTCAAATAAATAATAATTTTTATTAAAGAAATAAAATATATATAGATATTATATAACATAATAATATCAAATGAAGCATTTTATATAAATAATCATGATAAGTAAAATATTAATTTTGTAAGTCTTATATTCATAAATACTATCAAAATTTATTATCTTTCAATTATTATCTTTTAATTAAAACCTATTAAAATTTACTTGCAATTAATTTTAGTTATCAATTATTTTCTAACAATTAATTAGTAATAAATCATTATTTTACCTAATATTGCCTAGGACCCTTCATCAAATAAACTCTAATTTATTTTTAACAAAATTTAAACCTTCAACTTATTGGTACCTATTTTCCAAAACCCTAATTACCTTAATATCAAACTAGACTTAGCTTACAAACCCTTTTATTTATTATCTGGCCTTAAAGCTTAGGACACTAGGATCATGGTTGAAGTAAGTTGAGCTAGTTTTATTTGTGAAAGTGGATTTTAGCTTGAGTTTAATTATGGCTTGTATTTACCCTAGGCGGGGTTAGGTCAGCTGTTGAAGAGCTTTATTTCATCTCAAGCTAAGGATCAGGTAAGCTCCTACATTAAACCTGATTGATGCAAAATGATTCTATGGCAAGCCAATTGTGGAGTGCATGGTCACTCATTTCTATAAAGGCAATTGAGGATTGTCTCCTTTTTCTTTTCAGTCAAACAAATTATTTGAAAATCAATAAGCAGATTTACTCAAACTCTAAACTCTTTCTAAAACCAATTTTGTCTTAAACTTTAGAAATCCTTAATTGCCATTTTTAAGTAGAGCTATGTTTATTTCATTTTTCCCCGAGTAGGATAAATTACGTTGAGTACTCAATAAGGGTGGACTGCTAAGACTAGTCTTTAAAGGGTTAGGGCAAGTCTCTCAGTAGGTGGCCACCTATGAGGGGTAAGTCCTTCCTGGATAAGATGTCAGTCCAGTAGGTCATGCCGGTCCGATCTAGCAATTTTTTGTCAAGTGGATTGTGTGTTGCTGGAATGGACAACCGGTTTTTGTTTGACTATAAAAAAGGAGGAGTATCTTGCCCGGTAGGCCGATCACCTACTTTTTGTCAGTCTGCACAAAGTGTGGCATTCTGACTGTTGTATGGTTATGGGGCCTAACGTGTGGTAACCCATGACCACCTTTTTGAGTGGTTGATTTTATTGATCATGTATGAATGGAAAAGCTAAAACACCACTCTTGATTTTGACTATTGTTTATTACTTGCCAGTATTTCTCTTATAAAGATTTTATACTTTGCATTCACGAACTGTTTTCACTGAACACTTAAAGTACACACGGACTTACTGAGATTTTTATCTCATCACCCTTTTTACCATGATTTTAGGTCGATCCTACTGTGGGTATGAGTAGCTAGTTGTTGCTTGCTTTGAAGATTTTTCTGATATTCATGTTGTGTATGCTTTAGGAGTTGAGAGTGAACAATTTTTATTCTAGATTTTGTTTTTGAATTCTTGGATGGTAATAAGTTAAGTTTAAAGTATTGTTTTTATTCTATTATTTTGATTGTGTGACCTAGTTATAAAGACCCCTTGTCCTTTGGATGGGGCGACATCCCCGGCCCTGTTCGGCCTAGGTTGTGGGGTATTACAAGTTGATTTCTTCATCTTCAATCTTCAATCTTCATTTGGCAACCTCTAATCCTCATTTTTCTCTTCTCTTCTTGGAGTGGGTGTTTTCTCTCAATGTTGGCCGCCCACAATAGTCTCATAAGGTTCTATTTATAGGGTTTGGAAAGCCATAAAAGTCACTTAAAATCATATCTACGCTTTTGTTCTGCAAACTTGCACAGCGCCGTCGGAGATGATATGCATGGCACTGTTCACCCTATAGTTACACTGTGCCGTCTGACATGATCTGCACGGTGTCATGCACTCTCAACATCTCTAAGCCTAGCCAGTTAATACTTTCTTTTTGTTGTCTTCTTTTTCTCTATCTTTTTTCTTAAATTTTTTCCTTTTTCATTCTTTTCTTCATTCAATCCTCATTTATTTAATCCTAGACATAACAATATAAAATTGTGAGATGAGTAATTACTTAGACATTATCTTACGATAAATTTAGTATAATTTAGATAGAAAATAAGTGCATAATGAGCACTCATCACTCCCCCATAAAGCCACATTTATTCACAAATACAAACAACTAGTTTACAAACAAAACAAGTGATAATAAACATAGCATGTTGGGATAATTAACAAGAACAAGTCAGCATATCTGCAATAAGGTCGAAATGGTACAGACATGATCTCATCCTCCACTTTAGAATTCATTCCAACACTTATCTATCCAAGTTAATCCCATGTAGACCTATGTATCAAGCTAGACATAACCAATAACATCAAAGTGAAATTAAACAAGTTTATGCCAAATAAATATGATTCACCCTACTTCTCCAATCAAGAATTCAAACAAAGTGATTCATATGAGACAGGATTGAATGACTCACTCAAGTCTCATGGCTTTCCCTAAGTACAAGTATTACAAATATTACAACACATTACAATAATACCTTACGCTTTCGTATAACAATACAACAATACATGTCAACTTAGATTAGCAAAATAGGAGCCTCTACTTTTCCATCATTTTTTTTCTTTTAAAGGGAATGCATTTATAGTGATTTTGACTTAAATTCTCTTTTTGCATCCCTTTCATTTTTTTGTTGCTTTTGTTTCTTTTTTTTTTCCCCTTTTCATTTTCATCTCACATTATTTTTTGTCATAGAAAATACACTTTGCATTCCTGGAGCCTTTTTTCTCCTCACTTTGGTAGGTGCATTGAGTAACCTGCCTCTTATTCCTATTTGCCTTTTTTATTGAAAAATACAATAAACAATTGAAGATTTATATAATGCAACATACAAAATAATTAAATGAATGAATGAATGAGAATTCCCAAGAAGCTAGAGATAAGCAAATGATCCACACTTTATATTTTATGACAAAGTTTTTATTCATTCTCAAAGAATCAAGCTTCACAAACATCTTCAAAGGTATAAACAAGATTAACTCACTTATCCAAACTTAGTCTATGTTATATCCAATATATAAGTGTACAAAAAAATAACTTTCCTAGAAAAGTCTTACGTAGAATTCCAAAGCAAAAAGATAAATAATAACTCCACCAAACTAACACATATACACATATACCAAAAAGTCTTAAAAATTAACCCAACACTACGAAATAAAATTTGAAAAAAATTGCCCAAATACAAAAAACAAAAAATTTAGCCCAAAAATAGGAAAAATTACCAAAACAATCAATAAAAACTTGTAAAAAAAAAATTATTCAACTTCTCCCCGCACTTTAATGAGGCAATGTCCTCATTGTCCAAAATATTTGATACAAGCATAATTACATGAAAGAGAATATAAAATAAAAAGAGAAGATAAGTAATAGTCACCAAGGATGTGAACTTGCACGGCACCGCCCAAGTTATTATACACGACACTATGTATTCTCAGTATATCCTCATTAGTTGGTTTCTGTGGATGATCGGCACCATTTCATATGAACTACACGGCACCGTTTCTATTTAGTTCATGCAAAACAAAGATAAAAAATACAATAGTACCCAAGTCAAAGAATTAACAACAAAGATATAAACAACAAGATCACAAAAAGTAATATACAAAGGAATCAATACAAAGACACAACAAATACTAAGAATATAACAAGTTATCATGACTAACTAAATCAAAGAACACAATCAGCAAATACAAACAAACCATAGCAAAACTATATGTTAGTGCCAAGAACTACACCAATACCCAACAACAAACAAATGACCAAACCAATTATGTGCACTGGAGATTTACCGAATTAATGTACAAGATAGTATACTCTCATTAATACCTAACTTATATACACAACAAAGCAATAATAAAGTCTAACTCAATAAAATCCAAAGAAAAATGAAGGATCAAGGACTTAGTGGATTTATTGGAAAGAAAATTTAAAAGAGTGCCACAACAACTACCAATCCATGAAAACTACACCTTCCAAAAACACCATAGTATCTCCCAAACAACCAATAAATAACTCCAACACTAGAAGAACTACTATATAAAGGTTATACAAACCTACCAAGGCCTCCAATTACACAACAACATTCCACAAAACATGGCCTCAACCATACAAGTTCATTTACTTCTCCACACATTCACAACTACAACAATAATTTTCCAACATCCACTAATATATAATACTAACCAATATATAATACTACAGTAACAAACACCAAAATTACCTCCTTAAAGCTAAAAGGAAAAACTCCACAACAATCAACCAAAATCCTCAAAATGTACAACACCACTACAACTACTCCCCTAACTAAGCTAAAAATTATACAACAAAATCTCTTCAATGAATAACCAATTATAACAACATTTCCATCCTACAAACACTTAACACAACAATAAAATACACAATCCTCCAATCTATAACAAGGATCTACAAAATAATACATATACAATTACTCAAATAGTATAAGGATACAACACTACAATTTAATACAATTTATTTCTCTCAATGAATAAAAATAAAGAATCAAAACACTATATATACAAGACAGAAAAGGTAAAATAAATTTATAGAGAAGTATAGTTAGTATTATACACAAATAGAGATGCAAATATGTACATAAAACAATTAGTAATATGAATAGGTATATACATGGCTAAATCAATAAAATCTAAGTTTTGATGATATTATCCTTATTTCCCAGCAACGGCACCAAAAACTTGTTGTGTGATTTTGAGTGTTGGAAATAGTATCACAAATCCACACAAAATCAAGTTTATAATTAAAAAGCCAAAACACTCAAGCCACACAATTGGGAAAGTATATACATCGCATAATATACCATATAATGGCAAGTATTATTTTTCCTCAAGGAAGGAATAAAGGTACCACTACTCATTCTTCTTCTACTGTTTAGCCTAACAAATTAATTAAATAAACTAACTACAATGGGTGCGAACATGGAGAATAAACACAACCCCCACAAGACTGACCATGAGAAAATCAAAGACAAGAAAAAGAGTGAAAGACATGAACTTGTCAAGAATTCCCCTAAATTAGCCGAGTACCAAATCAAACCTAAGATAGCTAAATTCCCAATTCTAAAACTGGTAGATGCCACAAATACAAAACCCACACTCTCTGAATTATGGATTCCCCATTCTTGAGCCAATTAGAGGGCATCTCTACCTCCCCAATTGAACCCAAGAAGCATTAAGTGGAAACCCCCCCCCCCCCCAAAAAAAAAAATTCTGGAAAAACCTAATACCCCTATCTCTAGATGACATCAAATTTTCAATGATTACCAAGTTCTAATCCTCCAAATCCTTTCTCCAGTTCATCAAGGGAAAACAAACATTGACCCATTAATTGGAACCCGACTCCTAACCCCATCTCTCGAATTTATTAGGAGCAAGCAATCCAAATAACAAATTCAATACAATAAAATTAAGTAATCATTCTTTAGGAATTAAAAATCAACAAATCAAAAGTAGAATTAATAAATGAACTAACTAGGGTTCAACCCTTCAAGAACAATGAAAGCAATAGATATAAATTAACAAAGAAAACTAAAGAAAGGGACAAGAAATTACTTATAGACAAGCTGATATTTTCATCTTCAATCTTCACTTGGCAACCTCCAATCCTCTCTTTTCTCTTCTCTTCTTGGAGTAGGTGTTTTCTCTCAGTGTTAGCCGCCTACAATAGTCTCATAAAGGTCTATTTATAGGACTCGAAAAGCGCTAAGAGTCACTTAAAATTATATCTTTCATTCTATGAACTTACATGGCGCCGTCAAAAATGATATGCATGGCGCGTTCACCCTATAGTTGCACAGTGCCATCTGACATGATTTGCATAGTATCGTGCATTCTTAGCATCTCTAAGCCTAGCCAGTCAATACTTTCTTTTTGTTGTCTTCTTTTTCTCTATCATTTTTCTTATATTTTCATCCTTTTTCATTCTTTTCTTCATTCAATCTCCATTTATTTAATCCTACACAAAATAATATAAAAGTATGAGAATCAATAATTATTTAGACATTATTTTACAATAAATTTAGTATAATTTAGATAGAAAATAAGTGCATAATGAGCACTTATCAGTATTTACTCCAAATTTAACAAGTCTCCATAAAGAAAGAGAAAAGAAAAGAAATGTAAATTAGATAAAAATAGCCACAAAAACTTACTTCTATTATCTTTTAATCGCATAAATGGATAGAAAGATAAGGTTTTTTTTTTTTTAATTAGAGGGTAAGATTTTTTTTTTTTTTTGGTTTGTAGTTTGTTGAGAAAAAAATCTATAATCTATAAAAATAGAGGGGTACTAACGAATTTTGTCTTTGAAAAATATACATAAAAAGAACTTTTTAAAATAAAGAATTCAAAAAAGTATGATTAAGAAGAAGAAAAATGAAGAACATCAATAAAATAATGAAAGGAAACAAAAGAAAATATAATAAAGAATTTTTATTTTTGAATTTTTTTAAATAAGTCTTTAAACCATTTTTTTTTTGTAATAAAGTCCCTATTAATAATCAATAATAAACGTGACTGTTAGAGTTTTAATGGAAGGGTAACATTAAATTGTTTTAGTACTTAGAGAAGCATAATTATGCATTTTATAAAATGAGGGGTAAGATTGCAAAAGTGACCAAATTTAAAGGGCGTTTTTTCCTTTAACCCTAATTCAAATTGGGTTTTCTACCAAACTAAAATGTTAAAGGAGTTGTAGACATAGCTTTGGTAGGAACATATTTAATAAATTCAAAATTGTCTTAAGGGTTTTATAGTCTTCTTCCTTCTCCTTCTACTCAACCATCATTTGTTCTCAACTTACTCCTGCAATCAGATTTTGCTCTGAACCTTTTGCTCTGTTGTGGGATTTCTAGAAGTCAGTAAGTTCATAATCTTTCTTTATGAAGCAAGGATTTTTTTTTTTTTTGGGTGCATTGATAAGTATTGAATACTTTATTTGCTATAAAGTTCGAGTTGTTACTTATCACGGAACTTCTAGATTGGTTAATTTGTTTGCAATTGATCTCACATCCTGCATTGTTTTTTCTTTATTTTTTCTATATAGCATTCATCTAAGTACAAATTTAAGTTCGAAATTTTGGGGTCTTATAATCTTGAAATTTTGATTTTCATATGAAAAAATAGATCTTGTAGTAAAGGGTACAAGTTTTTGCTTTTTATTGTATTATTGATGTGGCTTTTGTAAGCAAGTTTGGTTCTTTTATTTGGCTTTGTTTACTTAACTCTTGTGTCGACTGTCCAATCTGATATTTTAGTAGCATTTTATATGTTGGTGTTCGTGTATATGTTTGTGTTTATCGAGGGATCTAAGTTTTAGTTACTAGGACTCTTTTTGGATCTTGATTTAACCTCACCTAATTAATGCCAGTTGAATTAAGAATACTACTAGCCATTTTTCTTACTTAAATGCTTTCAGTATTTTGACTTTTTCTTATTTTGGGAAAACACATTTACTATGATGATGGTCTTATAGGAAAATAAGGGGGAAAATATGCTCTAGTTAGAAGCACAAATCCTTACATTAATGTGTGGACTGGTTATATGGATGCAAATTTTTCAGTCTGATTACATTTCTAACCAAATGGTAAAGTTAGCTGTGAAGTGGGTGACATTCATTTTAGCAATTTGAATTTCTAACATGTGTTAGTGTGTTCAAAGACTTTATATCATCAATTGCCTTCTTGCAATTTAGTATTCATGCATCAGCATGATCTTCTTATTCTTCTTCTTTCACCTTCATTTGTCGCTATATATATTGTGTGTTTTGGCCATATTCTTCTATTCCTTCCTACTATCTTTCTTCTAGAGACCACTTATGCTTTCTTTTGCAGCTGTTATCACTTGGGAAGAAGATTTCATTTTTTCAATTTATTCAAAAACAAGTTAAAAATTCAAAATTTTCACATTTAGACGTGTAAATTTTACTATGATATAACTTTTAAGAATATCACAATTTTGAAAAATCATGTATTTAATATTTGAGATTATTTTTACTCATTAAGGTTTCACTATTGTGAAGTTTATATTGCTAATATTTTAAAACAATCAAATAAATTAAGTAGAAATTATATGCGATTAACCAACATTGATGAATATAATGTGTCAAAATTAATGTACGGGAGATTGTACTATTCCAATACACTATTATAGCACTCTTATATATTATATGTATATATAATATTAGTGAATAAAAAGTAATAACATTATATGTACATATTATACTAAGAGAATAAAAAGTAATGTTATTGGGATTTGCCTATAGAAGAAATATGTGAAATTATTAGGTTGAACCAAAACTCAACTATTTTGGCAAAACTACAGTATAGAAATGCTTGTAACAAGTTTTATCTAGGGAACTTAGAAATTTAGTGGCCACTTGCAATAAATTTTTTTATGTTGTATAGATTTATTTTGAATTGGAGATTGCTTAGTATGGTATGTTTTTATTATTTATTCTACAAACTCTTTTAATATCAATTCTTTTATATATATTCATGAATCTTTATTTTCATTTGATGTAGCATTTTGTGTATTTGTATGTATCTATAACTTTCTACAATTAGTAACTAACCATAAACATATTGTGCAATCACTCTAGGGGATTATGAATATTGATAATACATATTCAAATTATCAATTCAATAGTGAATTTTCTCTCATCCTTATCCGCTTGTAAGTCTGAGTCTGTATATCTTGTAGGAACCAAGTCCTCAGCTCTGTAAACCAGCATATAATCTCTTGTACCTTCAAGATACTTAAGAATATACTTTACCGCCTACCAATAAACCTCCTCAGGGTTTGACTAATATCTGCTAACTATGCCTATGGCAAAACAGATATCTGGCCTAGTCAACAGTATGACATACTTAAAACTTTCCACAGTTGAAGCATAGGGAATCTTATATTGGAATGTATGCCCTCTAGACTAGGTTTCTGATGTAATTATCAAATTTTTTCATAAAAGAATTTATTCTCAAATTTTTTTCTGAATTTACATTTTATTTGTACATAATTTACATTTGGAAATGACTTATTGTGTTTAAGTAAGTGATTCATGTAAATGGTGGTCTTTCACAATAAGGTATGGATCATAGGTTACTTAACACATAAACGTTTATTCTTAACCAATTGATGAGAATGAGAATCTCATCAATTTAGGTTATTGTGTTATGAATTCCAAATGGGGAATGGCTTCCCTTTAGCCAGTAAATAGTCCACTCATTTCATAGCATGGGTATATTTCGAATACGTAGAATAGGACCTGAAATAGTAGTTTCTACAAGTACTATTTAGAAGAAACCCAGATTATTATTACTATAGCGTGGACTAATACTCTACCGCTTGAGTATGAGTTGGTGGTCTGACGAAACTAGAAGCATGTACTTTGATATGCTGTAGTTGAGGTACTTTCGTAAAGCCGATATACTTGTATGTTGGATATATGTAACTAGTTAGTGAAGACAGACTTGTACAAGATAGCTTATGTGCTATATCGCCCCTTGTGACTGTTCAAATTATCTAAATATCCAGGGCCTTGGGGAACATAAATTGGATGTTTGCTTTAGGGTAGCTCTCTTGGAAAATGGAAACATTTCAGGAGTCATGGATCATTGGACTAGAGGTTTAAGGATGGTAGATATCTTTTAGAGAGTTGTTAGTACACTCATCATCTCTACCTGTACGGTGAGGTGTAGAGGGGTATTTTAGTCGTTACACCCGTAGATCGGAGACTTTGATAAACCCAACATTATCTTTGAGGCTAATATTTCCTTATGGTGATATTAGAAAATATTTAAAATGTAAAATACAACTATTTATATAGCAGTGGTATTTTGGTCATTTTAGTAGCCAAGGTGATGTGTCTTTTGGTCCCCAGAATAGCACTTAAGTCCTGATAGATTTGGGTTAAGGAATTGGTCTTGGTAATTATGGGTTTTATTTTATCTTATTTAAGTAGTCTAATTTATTATTGGATTAGAATAAAATAAAAAACCTAAGAGAGAGTATATATTTTATCTAGTTTAATTGGTTAATAAATTAATCAGGGCCCAGATTGAATAATTAGAAAATTAACCTAGATATAAACTAGATAAAATGCCTGATATTTTATATTGATCTATTTGGGCTTGTTAAGTATTTATTGGACTGTTTTATGAAGTTCAAAAAATAATTAATTGAGGCTAATTATTAATAGGTGTTCAAGTCTAAGAGTAAATAATTTTATCTGATCTAAAGAACGAGACCAAGGGTAAAATAAAATAAAATATAAAAATAACACGGAATGGATCCCGTATTGTTTGGCATGAAAAGATAACAAAAAGCATATGCTTTTTGTTTCACGTACTTGGTCTCTCTCTGGCATGAAAAAAAAAAAAAAAGAAGGAAGGCCAATTCTTTGATCTAATTTTTGCTTTCACCAGTGGTTGTCAAGGAGTGGCCATATTCTGGAAGCTCAAAAGTTTCGTGTGAATGAGAAGAAGCAAACAGCTTGCAAAAGTGTAACCAAAGGTGCCTTTGGGAGAATCAGTGGCTTCAAGCATTCAGCAAAAAATGGTCCAGACATCTTCTTCGGTGCCAACGGTTGGAATATATGCCTTCTAGACTAGTTTTCTATTGTAATTATCGATTTTATCAACAATGGAATTTATTCTAAAAATTTATTTGTGAATTACATTTTATTTGTGCACAATTTACATTTGGATAGGACCCTTTGTGTTTAAGTAAGTGACCCATGTGAATGGTGGTCTTTCACAGTAAGGTATGGATTACGGCTTACTTAACACATAAACGTTTGTTCTTAACTGATTGATGAGAATGGGAATCTCATCATGTTTAGGTTATTGTGTTATGAATTCCAAATAGGGAATAACTTACCTTTAGCCAGTGAGTAGTCCACTCTCTTCATAGCATGAGCGTATTACGAATGCGTAAAACATGACCTATAATAGTGGTTTCTAAAAATATTATATTGAAGAAACTCAGACTATTACTGCTATACCGTGGATTAATACTCTACCGCATGAGTATGAGTTAGTGGTCTGACGAAGCGGGAAGCATATACTTTGATATGCTGTTATTGATGTTCTTTCATTGAACCGATATATTTGTATGTTGGGTATATGTGACTAGTTAGTTAAGACAGACTTTTACAATTTAGCTTCTGCGCTATATCTCCCCTTGTGACTATTCAAATGATCTAAATATCTGATGGAACGCAGAAACAGGGGAGCATGCACCGTACGAAAAAAAATTGGAGAAAAATCAAACGCGAGCCATAAAGGCCATGCGGAAGCGTGAAGATCATACATTTGCGCTCCTTAATCCTTCTAGGTTGAGTAAGAGCGGATTGAACGACTGGAATCGCCTCGCTTTGTCCACTTGAAGGAGCTTCCGGTTGAACACCCGCTAGCCTTCTACTCCGTCTTATTTGCATTAACGCTTAGCTCTTCAGCTCTCGGGATATTCCTCAGCCTAACCTCTAGTCGGTGAACACTATGGTGAAGAGGAAGGGTCTCAATTCTCCTTGGTTTACCTGCTACTGGTTAGCAAAGTCCAAGGAGAAACCAAGAAGAAGAAAACGTGAGAGAGAGCAGAGAGAGAGACCACGTGAGTCTTGTGGCTTTGGAAAGAAACTTAGGGTTTTTTCTTTTCAAAGAGTTGTTTATATTTAGCCAAAACTAGGTCTCTCAATCTCTGATAAACATCTCCCCGAGATTTCAAAATACCCGGATGTTATCCTGAGAAACAGTTTGGCCTAACCTTAAACTCCTCTTAACCGTATCTGGAAAAAACCCTAAGGTCCAAGCTATTGGGCGAGATAAATATTTATTATTTTTCTTGGACCCAAAAGCCCCAAAATAATAAATATTAATTATTTATTTTCTGGGCTTACATAAGTAACCCAATAAATAATTAATGAGCCCAAATGAACCATAATAATTAATCTTTAATTATTTATTTCTTGGGCCTACATAAATAACCCAATAAATAATTAAACATTAATTATTTTCCCTAGTTTAAACCCAGGTTAATTTCTTAATTATTCATACTGGACCTAGGCCCTGAATAATTAATTAACCAAATAAACTAGATAATTAATTTCTCTCAACTCCTATTTTATTTATTTTATTACAGTCCAATAATAAATTAGACTTCCTGAATAAAATAAAATAAAACAAAATAAAATAAAATCCTCTTCAACTGAGACTAATTCCTCAACCCAAAAATAGTTAGGACTTACGGGCTATCCCGAGGATCAAAAAGACACATCGCATTGGCTGCAAAAATGACCAAAATACCCCTGCTATATAAATAGCTGTATTTTTCATTTTAAATATTTTCTAATATCACCATAAGGAAATATTGACCCCAAGGACAATGCTGCATTCGCAAAGTCTCCGACCTGCAGGTGAAATGACTAAAATACCCCTCTACACATCGCCGTACATTTAGAGAGGAAGAAGTGTACTAACACCCCCCTAAATGACATCTACCATCCTTAGGCTTCTAGTCCAATGATCCACGACTTCCTGGAGTGTTTCCGCTTTCCAAGGGAGCTACCCTAAAGCAAACATCCAAGTCATGTTTCCCAGGGCCCTGGATAATTTAGACCATTCGGACAACCACAAGGGGCGATATAGTGCAGAAACTATCTTGTATAAGTCTGTCTTAACTAACTAGTCACGCATACCCAACATACAAGTACATTGGCCCTATGATAGAACCTCAACTACAGCAAATCAAAGTATATGCTTCCAGCTTCGCTAGACCACCAACTCATACTCAAGTCATAGAGTACTAGTCCACGCTGTAGCGGTAGTAGTCTAGGTTTCTACCATATAGTACTTTGAGAAACCACTACTACAGGTCCTGTTCTACGTATTCGAAATACGCTTATGTCATGAAGTGAGTGGACTACCCACTGGCTAAATGTAAGCCATTCCCCATTTGGAATTCATAACATAATAACCTAAACATGATGAGGTTTCCAGTCTCATCAATAGGTTAAGAACAAATGTTTATGTGTTAAATAACCCGTGATTCATACCTTACTGTGAAAGACCACCATTCACATGGATCACTTATTTAAACACAATGGGTCTGTTCCAAACAAAAATCGTGCACAAACAAAAAGTAAATTCACAAACAATTTCTGAAAATAAATTCTTTTATTAAATAATTCGATTTTACATCAGAAACCTAGTCTAAGAGGGCATACAATCCAACAATATCCAGAGCCCTAGAGAACATAACTTGATTGTTTACTTTAGGGTAACTCCCTTGGAAAGTGGAAACATTCAAGGAGTCGTAGATCATTGAGTTAGAGGTCTAAGGATGGTAGATTTCTTTTAGAGAGGTGTTAGAACACTCATCCTCTCTAAATGCGCGGTGATATGTAGAGTGGTTTTTTAGTCATTACACCTACAGGTCGGAAACTTTGTTAATGCAGCATTATCCTTGGTGTCAATATTTCCTTATGATGATATTAGAAAAAATTTAAAATGTAAAATATTACTATTTATATAGCAGGGATATTTTGGTCTTTTTAGTAGCCAAGGCAATGTGCCTTTGGTCGCTGGAATTGCCCTTAACTCCTGACAGATTTGGGTTAAGGAATTGGTTTTGATAATTATGGGTTTTATTTTATATTATTTAAGTAGTCTAATTTATTATTGGACTAAAATAAAATAAAAGGCCCAAGAAAGAGTATATATTTTATCTAGTTTAATTGGTTAATTAATTATTCAATGACAAAGGCCCAAATTGAATAATTAGAAAATTAACCTAGGTATAAACTAGATAAAAGGCCAAATATTTTATATTGGTCTACTTAGGCTTTTTAATTATTTGTTAGGCTATTTTAAGAATCTCAGAAAATAAATAATTGAGGCTTATTATTTATGGGTGTTCAAACCCAAGAGTAAATAATTTTATCTGGCCTATTAAATAAGACCAAGGGTAAAATAAAATATAAAAAAAACAACAACACGGGATAGTTCCCATATTGTTTGGCGTGAGAAAATAACAAAAAGCATGGAGCTTTTGTTTCACTCTCTTGGTCTCTCTTTATGATTGCATGAATTGAAAAGAAAAGGTGTAACACCCCACCTACTTACATAACCCAAAACGAGTCGAGGATGCCGCCGCGTCCTTTGGACTAGGGGTCTTTATAACGAAAGAATAAAAGAAATCCAACTTTTAAAAAAAGTCTAAGGGAAATTTTGACTTTTAAAAAAAACCTTCAATACTTATACAAAAGTTTCCACATAAAATTAATATTCAAAGTAAATATCTAACAAATGGACAAAGAAATTTCATAACAAAGGCTTCAAGCTACTGATCTTCTAACCTGATCAAGATTTGAGGCACCCTGAAAACATGGGTTCAAAATAGTGTGAGATTGGTTATCTCAGTAAGCCCCGTATGTGAGTCAAGCTAAGAAAACAAAACACTTTTCATGACTCATGCACTAACAGTATATCAAAAGCTTTATCATGCCTTCTTTACAAATTTAATTCTCACTTCTTGAAAGATAGTAGTGAGAAGTCATGAAGCAAAATGCTCTTAGAGGATTTTGTTTGGAAAGATATAAATAATAAAAAGATATTCAGCTTCGAATAAAATTCCAATGACACTTCAGACAGTTCCACAGAAATAGTTCATCAAAGGAAAGCAACCGAGTTAATGTGATAAGGCACAGAGGTGGCTCTCACTTCTGTGAAGCACTTGACCCCCAACACCTAGTAGGTGTACATCCTACCGAGTGAGATTATCCTCCCTCTCTCACTCAATCCAATCCGGTTGTCCCATTTTCGGCTGTCGGATCTACTAGAACCCCGTCGCTAGCTGAGGACGGCTCAACCTTTTATACTGACACCCTAATCGAAAAGAGTCAACCTCTCGAAGGTGGCCACCTGCCGAGAGATATCCCCAGACCAACCAAAGGCTAGTATAAAGGTCTAGCCCCCATTGAGTACTCAACGTTATTCAATCTTCACAATTCATAAGGCTCCAAAGCGGAACCTACAAAATTAACTCAATACAACTCCAAACAACAATTTTCAACTCGCACAAAATTTTAGAAGGCATGGTGGTAAGTCAATAATTTATTCCAAGTATTCATAGTGAAGGAGCCACATGCTCAAATAAGTCATACTATGATTTTTGAAAAGTATATGCATGATCAAGAATTCATCTCTTGCATATTCAAAACAAATTAAAATGTTTGATGCTTGGCTCCTAAGTCATGCTTGACATATTTTTAAAATTTATAAATCTAGAAGTTTCTAAAATTAGAAGTTTCCAAATGTAGAAAGTTTCCAAAATAAAAAGGTTCCAAATATAGAAGTTTTCAAAATTATCTATCGTGCTAATATTTCGTGTTTGCAAGAGATGCGCACCAACCTTTCTTTCAAACCAAGATAATAAAATACAGTCAATTTCATGAATGTAAGGGAACTTACCTTATCCTTAGGCTTAGGATATGAACTCTAGTAAGTTGGTCCTTACCCTTGATAATCTTCCAAATCTAGCAAAGAGTTCATATAAATTAATCACAGTATTTCCTAGATCATCCCAAACAAAATTCAAGTCCATATTACACACCAAGCATATATTATGCCTATACTATCATTTGTTCACCAAATAATACCAATGAGCAGCAAGTATGAACTCTACATATACTCAGCACCTAAGACCTTCCATCAATCCCTTAGAAAGCATAAAATCCATCCTTTAACATTTCTCACGAAATTACACTAAACTTAGCAATTAAGCACAAAACCCTTAGCTGCCTTCAGTTTTCAGCAACCATAGTCTAAACTCCTAAGGGTAAAAACCCTATATGAACCACTCCGATTGACCTCAAATTTTGCTAGCACATAGATTAACATGCTATGAATGAAACACACCAAGCACATTCAGAAAATCAGGCTCATACAAGTCACAAAAAATTCTGAATCCAAACTGCTTAAATCTGACTCAATTTTGGCCATGCTAAAAAGAAAATTAATAACTTCCAACCTTGACCCCATTTTAACCCCAAATTTTGCAGATTGTTTAAGCACACAAAAGCCTGCATTATCAACCTTTTTACCCAAGCAAACCATGCTCAAAAAAAATTACAAAACACTGAACAGTTACTTCCGAAAATCCCCTGTTCTTAGTTTTTTTTTCCCTTTGAAAAATTTCTGCAATAAACCAGAGTAACTTCCAGAATAATACTCCATATGCAAACATGATATTTATGTATTCAAAGAAGTTTCAAAAAGTTTCTTCAAAAATCCAATCTTGTCCTGCATTTTCTTGAGGTCAATTGACAGCTACCAAATAAACAAAAAAACTTCAGCTTCCAACATGCATTCGGTTCACTTGAAACAAAAACAAATAGAAGAGACAAATAGGAGCATATATTGTGAAACTATCCACAACCTCCATATGCATTCAGTCCATGAAAAGAAACAAGTAGACAAGAACAAATAGAAGGGACAAATAGAGGTAAGCATCCAGTTCATGAAAAGAAATAAGTAGAGGAGAACAAATTGCAGCAAGCATTCTCCACTTACAATTCGGCACAAAGAGACAAGTAAAAGCAATCAGTAGGCCTTCCAATTTCCATTTCAATTTTGTGCACAATGAGACAAATAAAAGCAACCAGCATGCCTTGCAATTTTCCATTTAAAATTCGTACACATGATGACAATTAAAGCAGCCAGCATGCTCGCCAAACCCATTCAAAGCACATCTACATGCTGCCTTTTTTCCAAGAGAAAATAAAAGAAGGATCAAGCTTGATACCTCTTGAAATCCTTTTAGGAGAAGAGAAGACTAGCCTAGGATGTTAGCTGATGTGTATGTCGGCCACAATAACAAAACTGAAGAGAGTTTGCTGTGAAGTTGGTTAAGGAAATATGTATTGTGTGTTGGCTATTTTGCTCACTATGGCAGCATTTTGTTGTTCAAGTTGAAGAGGAAATCATGCACCATTAGAGAGAAGAAGCAGTGCACGATGATAGCTGAAGTTCTTGAGAGTTTCAAGAGTTCTTAGGAGTGAAGGTAAGCTGAGATTTTCCTTAGGTAAAGGAAAGAAAATCGTGAAGCTAGGGCAGTTGAGATGCACCGGTTGATAGGAGGAAAATGTGGGGTTTGTTTAATTTCAAACACACTTCTAATCAACCTATAATCCTATAGATACTAATAGCCTTTGACCAGGTTCGAGAAGTACAAGGGCAAAGCAGAAAATAAAAAATCACTGCACATGAACTCGTGCAAAGCTGTGGGCCAAATAGGAAGTTTTGTGATCAAAATTGCTGAACTAAGTTTGCTAGGTATAATATTTGAAAATTAAAAGTGGTAGGTAGCTAGAGTTTTTAGGAGGAAATAAGGTCTTCAAAGGCACGAGCAAATGCTGAAATCTTAACCTTTCAAAGATAACAAAATCCTTGATAGATAGGTGGTGGATGTCAGCCATGGAGAGATGTAGGAAAATATAGGAGTCTTCAAGTCAAAATGTGATGGCTAAATGAGATCTACCACATAAATGCACAATTTAATATAATACAAGGAATATATATATATATGGATTGAAAGGAAATCATTTGGTTATAACATTATCAAGATAATACCTATAATATTATTATAATTCATCAACCAAAAACAACTATAACAATAAATAAGTTTTCAATAGATAATAAATAATAACAATATAGTTCTAATTAGTATAATAATTATTATCACTACTATTATAAATAATTAATAGATGACCAACCAAAATTAGAGGATATAATAGCTTTTTAGGAATGATTATGATAATAAAAATAATAATAATTTTTTTCATGTAAAGTATTTTATGACACAATAATCAAATAATGTCTTCCACTATCCCTAAATATCTTCTATTCCAAAACTAAAGAAAGGGCAAAAATCGTCTTCGAAAATGAAGGAAAAGGTTTCGGATTCAAGCAAAGCGGCACTTTTTTTTTTTTTTTTGGATGATAATTTTGGATCGAGTCTTGATCCAAAATCCATCCTTAATATTTTTCTTATTCTGAACACATATCCAAATAAATTTATAATATGCACATATTACCACAACACAACCTTGCAGATTCATGAACCAAGCATATGTCATGTTCAAATATATATATGTTCATAGTCAATGCATGCTAATTCTCATAAACTAGGTGCATATATGTTCATATTCAATGCATGCTAATTCTAATAAACTAGGTGTGACCAGAGTAGGGTATTACAAAAGGATCCATGGCCTTTTCTTCAGCTTCATTGTGAGAAGCTTTCACCAGCAGTGAAAGGGTCGTATTTCGGAAGCTCAAAAGCTTCGCTTGAATGAGACGAAGTCGGCATTTATAAGAACGTGGTCCAAAACCAAGCATCACAAGATCAACTAGAAGCATTGCAGAAATCATTGGATCAAGTTTTTCAAAACCTAAACAACTAAAAGGTATATTTTTATGTTTTGTAAGTATGCTTTCAGTTTCATTGTTTTTGCCATTTTAAGCTTCAAGTGGTATTAGAACCATGGTTTGGCAAATATAGGAAGCATGCTAGGCTTAACAAAAACAAAAAAATATTTGTTTTGGATGTTTTCTGTGAACTTTCACAGTTCCGATTTGGGATAGTCTCTGTGTAAGCTTCGCAAATGGAAACATAAGAACACTGTAATTTACTGCTTTCTTAGATGAAACATGTAAACCCATTGTTTTTAAGGGCATAGGAGCTTGTTAAGTGGTTTTACATACTGTCTGGACGAAAGAACTAGAAAAAGGAATGCAAAATCGCAGAAGAAAAATTGTAGGAAATGCTGAAAAAGATGAGCCGAGCCGCAATTAGGAGTGGAGCCGAGCAAGCCAGGGCTTGGAGCCGGAATCGCGCCAGCTTGCGAGGAAAGCTTCCTCACAGCATGCGAGGAAGCCTTCCTCACGAAAGAGGCTCTTTTGCAAATTGGTTTGGGCTAATTTCGATCAATAATTTTGACCGAGCAAGGCGAGTAGCGGGGCAGTTCATCGGGTCGGGTCGCGTGCACTTGCTAGGATCGCAGTCCATGGGTTTTTTCCATGGGCCATGATCCTGTGCGGCGGGTGCACTGGACCATAAATAAAAAAAAAAATTGGTCCCATACCAGACGGAGTTATTTTTGTTGCAATTGTTAATATTCTTTGAATATTTTGCATGAAAAATAATAGTAAAGAAAATTTAGGATTAAACAAGACCATTAATTAATTAATGTGTTTAATTTTATTATTTAGACACTTAGGTTAAAAGAATAGAAAATAATAAAAACGTTTACAATTTTCAAATATGCTTATTTTTTTTTGTACCCTATGTGCACATTTTCTCAAAGACCAAAGTCTTTGGGAATTTTTGAAAAAGAAAAATATTTTTCTTAAATCAAATGGTTAAGTTTAATTCGAAAAAAATTAATTCTTGGTTATTTTTTCAAAGGATTTTATCCGTGACATAGAAAATATTTTGGATTTAGATATTTTTGTTAATTAAAATAAAAAACCATTTTGATTTAATTTTAACAAGAAATTTTGTTTTTGTCAAATTAAACTTAAGATCAAAATCTCTCAAAAGTTTTATTAGAAATTTTTAACATTATTAAGTTTATTAACTTAAATAAAATTAATCCATGAAAAATTTCTCAAAGGGTCTAAAACCTTGACATAGAAATTTTTATGGGTTTAGATATTTTATTTTTGAGTTAAAAGAAAAACTTAATTGAAATTTTCAAATGATATTTTTCAAGAAAACCCTTATTTTAAAATACTAAGTGGGAGAGGGGTTCAACGGCCCCACGGCTTCCATCACAATCCTCATTAAACATCGTGGGTCCCCTTGCATCACCCTGGGAGTGAACCTGTATAGGATAAGGATACCACAAGAATCTAGAACTAATGGATTGATATAATTAATAACCCGGGACATGTGTTATGATTGGCCAGCCCATGTTGAAAGTTATAGTGCGAGGAATATCCATAGAAAATGAGAAGAAACGGTCATCCCATGATGGAGTTATCTTCTAGATCATTACCTAGAAGGGAAATTAATTTGTAGTGGTTAATATACTTAGCTTAGGAAACTGTTAATCTTCTCAAGAAGCTATGTTAGTTTTTCTAAGAACTAAATTAATCATATTAAAGATAATAGTGATAGGATTAACTATTATCAGATTTAATATGACAATAAAGTCACAAATTATTTTGTTTTTCACAAACTGAGTTTTCTATTATTTTTTATTTTTCAGATATGGTTGGTGGAGGTTCTTTTAGTCATTTGGCCATTATTCTCCATGAGAATAAGCTAACAGGTCAAAATTATGTGGACTGGAAAAGAAACTTGGACATAATACTCACTCCTGAGGAGTATAAGTATGTTCTCTTTGACACCTACACCATTATCAAGAAGGGTTCTAACGCTGACGAGCGAGAGACTGAGAAAGCATGGAAGAAGGCCAACGAGATGGCTCGATGCTACATGTTGGCCTCTATATCTAATGTGCTCCAGTCTAAACACGAGCACACGGCCACTGCATATGATATTAGCCAATCACTAGCCACAATGTTCGCAGATAAAAGCCAGCCCGCAATGCAGGAGGATCTTAGGATGATCATCAACACTAAGATAGTTGAGGGAGCATCAATCAGAGAGCATATACTCAAGATGATTGCTGCTTTCGAAGAAGCAAAAGTTCTAAGGGCTATAATTGACCCCGAGAGCCAAGTGGACATGGTTCTACAATCTCTTCCGGGCTCTTTTACTCAATTTAGGTTAAATTATAATATGAACAAATTAAACATGAGTTTAATCAAGTTAATGAAAGAGCTCCAGGTAGCAGAGAAGGTTATCACACCATAGTCCAAAACTATGATTGTTAGGATTTTTCTTCCAGAACTAGGCCTAAGCCCAGGAAGTTCAAGAAGAAGAAGGGAAACGCACCAGCCCAACCTAAGAATCAACCCAACAAGCCAAAATGCAAGTGCTTCAAGTGCGGACAGAATGGACACTGAAAAAATGAGTGTCCAGAACTTCAGACCAAGAAAAACCCTACAGGTATTGTTCTCTATCTAGAGTCAATTTCAATGGTTGGATCAACTTCCACTTGGATTGTTTATTCTGGTGCCACTGATCATATTTGTAACTCCTTGCAGGGGTTTAGGAAGATAAGAAGACTCTAGAAGGGTGAGCATGGACTATGAGTAGGAAATGGAGCACAAGTATTGGCCTTTGTAGTAGGAGAGTTGGATCTTATTTTTTATTGTAATAAAGTAGTTATTTTGAAGGATATTTTATATGTACCCAGTTTTAGACAAAATTTGATTTCAGTTGCAAAGTTATAAATCATGGATATTCTGTTTCTTTCCATTCTGTTATTACTATCAGTATTAATAGAGAAGTTTTATGTACAGGGTACATGTATGGAAACTTATTCTTTATAAATTCTACAAACAATCAAATAAATAACACTCAATCTAAAACTTTGAGTAAGAAGAGAAAGACCAATATCAATGACTCATATCTTTGACATCTAAAGTTAGGTCATATTAACTCAACCAGAATTCAGAGGTTAATCCATGATAGGCCCTTGGGCTCATTAAGATTGGAAAGTTAGCCTCAGTGTGAACCCTGCCTTATGGAAAAAATGACCAAAAGGTCGTTCATCCAAAGGCTGATAGAACTAAGGATATATTGGGCCTTGTTCATACTGATGTGTGTGGTCCTTTGTTTCCACAATCTAGAAGGGATTTTGAGTACTTCATCACTTTTACGGATGATTGTATAAGGTTTGGTTATGTCTACCTGATGAGGTGCAAGTCTGACACTTTTAACAAATTCAAAGTGTTTAAAGCTAAAGTGGAACGTCGGATAGGTAAACTAATCAAAACCTTACAATCGGATCATGGTGGAGAGTACCTTCTCAGTAAGTTCAAGGATTACATGGTACATCATGGGATAGTATCCTAACTCTCTACGTTGGGTACACCCCAGCAGAATAGAGTACCTGTGAGAAGGAACAGGACATTAATAGAAATGGTCCGAAGTATGATGTCTCATACTACTCTTCCCGTCTCTTTTTGGGGATATGCCTTAGAAACAGTGGCATACATTATAAACTTGGTACCTTTAAGTCAGTACCTAGGATGCCTTATAAGATGTGGACTAGGCATAAGCCAAGCCTAAATCATCTTAGGATATGGGGCTGTCCAGCTGATGTACTGATCATGGGAAACAAGTTAGAACCAAGATCAAAATTATACTACTTTGTTGGGTATCTAAAAGGGACAAAAAGAGGTTAATTTTATCATCCTAAGAAGCAAAAAGTACTGGTAAGTACTAACGGTAGATATTTGGAAGATGATCAAAGTACTTCCACTAAAAGGTTCAACAAGATTGAAACTCAAGGAGAAGTTATCTTTGGAATCAACTTTTTCAGACCCAATTATGGAAAAAGGAAAGACGCAGCCTTAAGAACCTATACAAACGGAGCTTCATCGTAGTAGGAGGGTATCTAGAGTTCCAAAAAGATGGACAGGAGAGGCTTTCGAGCTAGTCTCTGACCATCAAGAACAAGATCCTACTAGATACGAGGAGGCTATTGCTGATGCCAATGCAAATCTATGACATGATGCAATGAAAATCGAGATTGAGTCTATGTACTTCAATCAAGTTTTGGATCTTATAGCTTCACCTGAAGGGATAAAATCCATTGGATGTAAGTTGCTATACAAAAGGAAGTGGGGAGCAGATAGGAAGGTGGAAACCTTTAAAGTTAGGCTTAGGGTAAAAGGGTATACTCGAAAGATAGAATCGATTATAAGAAAACCTTTTCCCCTGTAGTCATGCTTAAGTCCATTCATATCCTTTTTGCCATTGCATGTCATTTCGACTACGAGATATGGCAAATGGATGTCAAGATGACATTTCTTAATAGCCATCTTAACGAAGACATCTATATGTCCCAATCGGAAGGTTTTATTGCTAAAGGTCAGGAACATATGGTTTGCAAGCTTAAGAGGTCCATTTATGGACTTAAGTAGGCATCTAGAATTTGGAACATTTGTTTTGACGAGATTGTAAAATCTTACAGTTTTATTCAAAACGAGGATAAACCATGCGTGTACAGAAAATTGGAAGGCATAGATATGGTTTTTCTTGTCCTATATGTGGATGATACTCTACTTATTGGGAATGATATAGGAACATTGTCATCTACTAAGGTTTGGTTGTCTAGTCAATTCTGTATGAAGGATTTGGGAGAAGCCAGTTACATTCCCAGTATGAAGGACTTGGTTGTCTAGTTAATCCAGTTTGAAGGACTTATAAATAGGAAGTAGATAATGTTAGGATTATCTCAAACAAAATACATTGACAATATGTTGGCTAAGTTTAGCATGGACACATGCAAGGGAACTCTAATCCATTGCAGACATGGGTTGTTTTTTTTGTTCTAAGGACTGTCCTAAGTCTCAAGAGGAAAAATACAGGATGATTAGGATTCTCTACGCTTCAGCTGTGGGAAGTCTCATATACTCCATGCTATACACTAGGCCAAATATCTGCTTTACAGTATGCTTAATTAGCAAATATCAGTCAAACCCTGGGGACGTTCATTGGCAAGCTGTAAAGTATATTCTCAAGTACATCAGTGGTACGAAATATTATATGCTAGTTTTCAGGGCTAATGACTTAGTTCCTACTAGATACACAAACTCAGATTTCTAAGCAGATAAGGATGAGAGAAAATTCACTAGTGGATATTTCTTTACCATGACTGGAGGAGCTGTTTCATGGAGGAGTATCAAGCAATCATGTATTGCTGACTCAACTATGGAAGCTGAGTATGTGGCAGCTTCAGAAGCATCCTAGGAAGCAGTCTGACTCTGGAAGTTCCTTTTAGAACTTGAAGTTGTACCACATATGGATAGACTGATTGTGGTGTATTGCGATAACTATGGAGTAGCCTCACAATCCAAAAAACTCAGGAACCACAAGAAGGGGAAGCACATCAAGAAGAAGTACTACCTGATCCAAGATTTCATTTAGAGAAGGGAAATCGTAGTGGAATAGATAGCCTCGGAGAACAACCTAGCAGATTCCTTCACCAAGACTTTGGCTAAGAGAGTCTTCAAGAGACACTTAGACACCATATGAGTGGGCACCTACAAACATTCTTAGTCTTAAAGTGCAAGTGGGAGATTGTTGGAATATATGCCCTCTGGACTAGTTTTCTATTGTAATTATCGATTTTACTAATAATAGAATTTATTCTCAAAATTTGTTTGTGAATTTACATTTTATTTGTGCACGATTTACGTTTGGATAGGGCCTTTTGTGTTTAAGTAAGTCATTTATGTGAATGATAGTCTTTCACAATAAGGTATAGATCACGAGTTACATAACATATAAATTGTTCTTAACCGATTGATGAGAATGGGAATCTCATCATGTTTAGGTTATTGTGTTATGAATTCCAAATAGGAAATAACTTACCTTTAGCTAATAAATAGTCCACTCACTTCATAGCATGAGCGTATTTCGAATACGTAAAACAGGACCTGTAATAGTGATTTTTAAAAGTACTATTTTAAATAAACCCAGACTATTACTGCTACAACGTGGACTAATACTTTTCCGCTTGAGTATGAGTTGGTGGTCTGACGAAGCTGGAAGCATGTACTTTGATATGCTGTAGTTAAGGTTCTTTCATTGAGCCGATATACTTATATGTTGGGTATATGTGACTAGTTAGTTAAGACAGACTTTTAAAGATAGCTTCTGCGCTATATCGTCCCTTGTGACTGTTCAAACAATCTAAATATCCAGGGCCCTGGGGAACATGCCTTGGATATTTACTTTAGGGTAGCTCCATTGGAAAGTGGAAACATTCCAGGAGTCGTGGATCATTAGGCTAGAGGTCTAAAAATGATAGATATCTTTTAGAGAGGTGTAGTACACTCCTTCTCTTCAAATGCACGGCAATGCGTAGAGTGGTATTTTAGTCATTTCACCTGCAGGTTGGAGACTTTGCTAATATAGTATTGTCCTTGGGGTCAATATTTTCTTATGGTAATATTAGAAAATATTTAAAATGTAAAATATACCTATTTATATAGCAGAGATATTTTAGTCATATTAGTAGCCAAGGCAATCTGTCTTTTGGTCCCGGAATAGCCCTTAAGTCCTAATAGAGTTGGGTTAAGAAATTGGTCTTGATAATTATAGGTTTTATTTTATTTTATTTAAGTAGTCTAATTTATTATTAGACTAAAATAAAATAAAAGGCCCAAGAGAGAGTATATATTTTATCTAGTTTAGTTGGTTAATTAATTATTCAGGGCTACAGGCTCAGATTGAATAATTAGAAAATTAACCTAGGTATAAACTAGATAACAATTTTGATATTTTATATTGGTCTATTTGGGCTTGTTAATTATTTATTGGGTTATTTTATGAATCTCAGAAAATAAATAATTGAGGCTTATTATTTATGGGTGTTCAATCCCATGAGTAAATAATTTTATCTGGCCCAATGAATAAGTCCAAGGGTAAAATAAAATATAAAAAAAAAACACATGATGGATCCTGTATTGTTTGACGTGAGAGGATAACAAAAAGCATGAAGCTCTTGTTTCACTCTCTTGGTCTCTCTATGTGATTGCATGAATTGAAAAGAAAAAGATCCAAGGCCTTTTTCTTAGCTTCACTGTAAGATGCTTTCACTGGCATTGAAAGGGTCGTATTTCAGAAGCTCAAAACCTTCGCATGAATGAGACGAAACCGGTGTTTACAAGGACGTGGTCTAGAACCAAGCATCACAGGATCAACTAGAAGCATTGCAGAAATCATTGGATCAAGTTTTTCAAGCCTAAACAACTCAAAGGTATATTTTTTTGTTCAGTAAGCATGCTTTCAGCTTTATCATTTTTTCCATTTTAAGCTTCACCAACGAGGAAATGCAGAGGTAAACAGCTTCCATGCGATGCTCTGTTTTCATTTTGTTCTGTGAGCATGCTTTCGGTTTTTTTTTTTTTTTTTTTTTGCCATATTAACCTTCAAGTGGTATCAAAGCATGGTTTGGCAAATATGGCAAATATAGGAAGCATGCTAGGCTTAACTAAAATAAGAAAATATTAGCTTTGAATGTTTTCTGTGAACCTTCGTGTATTTGGTTTAGGATAGTTTTCTATGTAAGCTTCGCAAATGGAAGGATAGGAACACTGTATTTTGATTGCTTTCATAAATATCGAGCAGACCTAGTGTTTTTTAAGGGCATAGGCACTTGTTAAGTACTTTTATATGTTGTCTGGACGAAAGAACCAGAAGAAGAAATACAAAAACGCAGAAGAAAAATCGCAGAAAAAGCTGGAGAAGATGACACTGTTCATCGGCTTAAGGAGCAGAGCGGGACCACCAAGCCGAGCCACCAGCTTTGTGTGAGTGGAGCCGAGCCGTTTTCGCGAGCAGTTGGCCTCGGCTCCATGGCTTCCGCGAGGAAGCTTTCCTCGCAGAAGAGCCAACTTCCTCGCAGTGCACGAGGAACCGATGTAAATTGTGCAAATTGGAGCCTTCCATTTTGACCGCTTCATGGGCGGGTCGCGGGCCGGGTCATGGGCACCCGCCCAAATCACGGTCCATGGGTTTTTCCCATGGGTCATGATTTAGTATGGCTGGTGCATTGGACCAGCGATTAAAAAAATATAAAAAATTTTGGTTTTTGGTCCCATACCAGGTGAAGTTATTTTTATTGTAATAGCTAATATTCTTTGAATATTTTGTATGAAAAATAATAGTAAAGGAAATTTAGGATTAAACAAGATCATAAATTAATTAATGTGTTTAATTCTATTATTTGAACATTTAGGTTAAAAGAATAGAAAAGTATGAATACGTTTACAGTTTTCTAGCATACTTATTTCTTTTTGTACCTAATATGTGCGTTTTCTCAAAGACCAAAGTCTTTGGGAATTTTTGACAAAGAAAAATATTTTTTTAAAGTTAAATGGTTAATTTAAATTCAAACAAAAATTAATTCTTGATTATTTTCTCAAAGGATTTTATCCTTGATATAGAAAATATTTTGGATTTAGATATTTTTGTGAATTAAAATAGAAAACTATTTTGATTTATTTTTAACAAGAAAAATTATTTTTGTTAAATTAAACTTAAGATCAAAATCTCTCAAAAGTTTTATTGAAAATTTTTGAAATTATTAAGTTTATTAACTTAAATACAATTAATCCATAAAAAATTTTCTCAAATGGTATAAACCTTGAAATAGAAATTTTTATGAGTTTAGATATTTTATTTTTGAGTTAAAAGAAAACTTAATTGAAATTTTTAAAGGATATTTTCCAAGAAAACACTTATTTTAAAATACTAAGTGGGAGAGGGATTCCAACGGCCCCATGGCTTCCATTATGATCCTCATTAGAGATCGTGGGTCCTTTCTCGTCACCCTGGGAGTGAGCCCGTATAGGATAGGGATACCACATGGATCTAAAACTAATGGATAATTAATAATCTGGAACACGGGCTATAATCGGCCAGCCCACGTTGGAGGCTATAGTTCAAGGAATGTCTATAGGAAATGAGAAGAAACAGTCATCCCACGATGGAGTTATCTTCTAGATTATTACCTAGAAGGAAAATTAATTTGTGGTGGTTAATGCACTTAACTTAGAAAACTGTTAATCTTCTCAAGAAGCCATGTCAGTTTTCTTAAGAGTTAAATTAATCATATTGAAGATAATAGTGATAGGGTTAACTATTATCGCATTTAATGTGAGGATAAAGTCACAAATTATTTTGTTCTTCACAAATTGAGTTTTCATTGATTTTCAATTTTTTAGAAATGGTTGGTGGAGGTTTTTTTAGTCATTTGGCCATTATTCTCCGCAAGAATAAGCTAATGGGTCAAAATTATGTGGACTGGAAAAAGAACTTGGACATAATACTTACTGTTGAGGAGTACAAGTATGTCCTCTATGAAACCTGCCCTATTATCGGGGAGGGTTCCACCACTGAAGAGTAAGAAGCTGAGAAAACATGGAAGAAGGCCGACGAGATGGCTTATCGCTACATGTTGGCCTCCATGTCTAATGTGCTCCAATCTAAACACGAGCACACAATCACTGCGTACAACATTAGCCAATCACTAGCCACAATGTTTGCAGATAATAGCCGTCCTGCAAGGCAGAAGGCTCTTAGGACGATTATCAACACTAAGATGGCTGAGGAAGCATCAGTTAGAGTGTATATGCTCAAAATGATTGCTGCTTTTGAGGAAGCAGAAGTCTTAGGAGCTGTTATTGACCCCGAAAGCGAAGTGGACATATTTCTCGAACCTCTTTTAGACTCTTTTACTCAATTCAAGTTAAATTATAATATGAGCAAGTTAAACATAAGTTTAACTGAATTAATGAAAGAGCTCCAAATGATAGAAAATGTCATGAAGCCACAGTCCAAAGCTATAATTACTAGGACTTCTTCTTCCCAAACTGGGCCCAAGCCCAGGAAGTTTAAGAAGGAGAAGGAAAATGCACCAGCCTAGCCTAAGAACCAGCCCAACAAACCTAAGGGCAAGTGCTTCAAATGCGGGCAGAAGAGACACTGAAAAATGAATATCCAAAACTTCAAGCCAAGAAAAATCCTACAGGTATTGTTCTCTATCTAGAGTCAATTTTAATAGTTGGATCAACTTCTACTTGGATTGTTCATTCTAAAGCCACTAATCATATCTGTAACTCATTGCAGGGGTTTAGGAAGATAAGATGACTCCAGAAGGGCGAGCATGAACTACAGTGCGAAATGGAGCACAAGTATGGGCCCTTGCAGTAGGAGAGTTGGATCTTATTTGTTTATTATAATATGGCAGTTATTTTGAAGGATATTTTATATGTACCCGGTTTTAGACAGAATTTAATTTCAGTTACAAATCTAATAAATCATGGATATTCTGTTTCTTTCTATTCTGGTATTACTATCAGTAGAAATAGAGAAGTTTTATGTATAGGATACATGTATGGAAATTTATTCTTTTTAAATCCTATAAATAATCTAATAAATAACGCTCAATCTAAACCTTTAAGTAAGAAGAGAATGACTAATGTCAATGACTCATATCTTTGGCATCTAAGGTTGGGTCATATTAACTCAATCAGGATTTAGAGGTTAATCCATGATGGGCCCTTATGCTCATTAAGATTGGAAAGTTGGCATTAATATGAATCCTACCTTGTGGGAAAAATGACCAAAAGGTCGTTCACCGAAAAGGCTAATAGAGCCAAAGAGGTATTGGGCCTTGTTCATACTGATGTGTGTGGTCCTTTGTCTACACAATCTAGAGGGGGTTTTGAGTACTTCATTAATTTCACGGATGATTGTACAAGGTTTGGTTATCTCTACCTATTGAATCGTAAGTCTGACTCTTTTGATTAGTTCAAAGAGTTTAAGGCTGAAGTGGAGTATCAGACAAGTAAACTGATCAAAACATTACGATCAGATTATGGTGGAGAGTACCTTCTTGGTGAATTCAAGAATTACATGATACATCATGGGATAATATCCCAACTTTCTATGATGAGCACACCCCAGTAGAATGGAGTAGCTGAGAGGATATTGATGGAAATAGTTCGAAGCATGATGTATCATGCTACTCTTCCTATTTCTTTTTGGGGATATGCCTTGGAAACAGCGGCATACATTCTGAATTTGGTGCATTCTAAGTCAGTACCTAGGACGCCCTATGAGATGTGGACTGGGCATAAGCCAAGTTTAAATTATCTCAGGATATAGAGTTGTCCAGCTTATGTACTGATCATGGGAGACAAGCTAGAACTAAAATTAGAATTATGTTACTTTGTTGGATATCCAAAAAGAACTAAAGGAGGTTACTTTTATCATCCCAATGAGCAAAAAGTGCTAGTAAGTACTAATGCTAGATACTTTGAGGATGATCAAAGTACTTCCACTAAAGGTTCAACAAGGTTAGAACTCGAGGAGAAGTTATCTTTGAAATCAACTTCTTCAGACCCGATTGTGGAATAAGAAGAGGCACAGCCTCAAGAACCTGTACAAACGGAGCCTCGTCATACTGGGATAGTATCTAGAGTTCCAGAAAAATAGACATGAGAGGCTTTCGAGCTGGTTTCTAACCATCAAGAACTAGATCCCTGATAAGGGTTGAATTAGTTATATTTTTCCTAGTTATTTGAGGCTCTTTTGTGATACATTTTTGTTAAATAACTGGTCATATTCCTTCATATTTGAGATTTTATCCTTAGAAAGGTATTTTATTCATTATTACAAATTCTTGGGTAAAACGAAATAAAAATGTCACAAAACAGATTAGAGGCGACGCCAACTAGGGCATTGGAACTGGTGCCAGCCATGCACTATTGACACGAACTTCAAAGTGATGGAAAATTGGTGAAACAGAGCAAAACAAAATGCAACTGGCGCCGGCTCCAAGAGTTAAGGCGGCGCCGACTTCATTCTAGTCTTCATTGTGCAAAATTCAGAAAAAAAATCGACGAATAAGTAGAGAACCAAAACACAACTGGCACCGGCTCCGAGAGCCTAGGCGGTGCCGGCTGTGCCTTGAAATTAAGGTGGTGCTTGATTTTTTCAATGCGATTTTTGGTAATCTGTGGAGTTTTAGTATCTTCCAACTTCTACTCTGCCAAGAACATTGTACCTATGAGTTTAGGCACTTCATAAGCCTATAAATAGATGAAAAACACAAGGGAAAGGGGGGAGAATTCATTGATCATCACATAAAATCATTTAATCAAATAAGGAATTCTTCAATTCAAGGAGGGTTGTGAAGGTCTTCAAAGGAAGAAGAAGGAGGCTTGTCTATGAGTGCTTTCTTTTACTTTGTTTTCTTTTTCTTGAACAATGATATGTTAATTATTTTATTATAATTCGACATTGTTTTAGATATTAATGATTTTTAGAATCGTTTGATCTTTTGATTAATTGATTATTATTCTTGGTATTTAATTACTTAGATTGATTACGGATTGATTGATTGTTTCTTCCCTAACTTGCTTGAGAAAGGGGTTGATGGTAGTTTCAATTCATTAGTTTTATATTTGTTATCTCTTAACTTGCTTGGGAAAAAGGTTAATTGTGAAAACTAGGTAATTAAAGGTTAATTGATATCTGCCAGAGTATGGATTCATTGGTTAATTTCATGTTTTAAGTTTGCCAGAGTATGAAAATTTAATCAAAGGATTATATTTAATGCATTTTTTGGGTAAGACTGGTTGAGATAGAGTATGTGATGTTAAGTTATCTAGAAGATAGGGATTCATGGATTGGGAAAGAAATGAGTCTACTTTAATCCTTTATGATACCAAAAGAATAATTGGTTATGATAAAGGTTGGGTACTTTAAGATCATGGTTGTCTAAACAATGGTTTGAATTGCATACTTCTCCATCCTCGACATGTATATATTTTTGTTTTTTTTTCGTTTGTTTTATTTTATTTCTTTTTCACTTTATCGAGTCAGTTAAACAATGAAAGAAAGGTGATTAATGTCTACTTATTTCTGGAGGACCAATACTCATTTGAACCCTATACTCGGTTAATGATGAGTACGCTTGCTTATATGTATAATTTAGGGTTAACGTTTTAATTTAAACTTGATTGAAAATGTGCTTATTTTTTATATTATTTGTATACCCAAATCCAGACACATCAATCCCACTAGATACAAGGAGGCTATTGCTAATGCCGATGCAAATCTATAGTATGAAGTAATAAAAGGCGAGATTGAATCTATGTACTTCAATCAGGTTTGGGATCTTGTAACTTCCTCCGAAGAGATAAAACCCATTGGGTGTAAGTGGCTATACAAAAGGAAAAGGGGAGCGGATTAGAAGGTGGAAACCTTCAAAGCTAGGCTTGTGGCGAAAGAGCATACTCAGATATGGCAAATGGATGTCAAGATGGCATTTCTTAATGACCATCTTAACAAAAACATCTATATATCCCAACCGGAAGGTTTTATTGTTAAAGGCCAAGAACATATAGTTTGCAAGCTTAAGAAGTCCATTTATGGACTTAAGCAGGCTTCTAGAACATGGAACATTCATTTTGATGAGACTGTAAAGTCTTACAATTTCATTCAAAACGAGGATGAACAATGCATGTATAGGAAATTGGAAGGCATAAATGTAGTTTTTCTTGTCCTATATATGGATAGCATTCTACTCATTGGGGAAGTTGTAGGAACATTGTCATCTACTAAGATTTGGCTGTCTAATCAATTCAATATAAAGGACTTGGAAGAAACCAGTTATATTCTCAGGATTAAGCTTCTTAGAAATAAGAAGCAAAGAATGTTAGGATTATCTCAAACGACATACATTGACAAGATGCTGGCCAAGTTGAGCATGGACTCATGCAAGAGAGCTCTAATCCTTTGCAGACATGGGTTCTCTTTTTGTTCTAAGGACTGCCCTAAGTTTCAAGAGGAAAAAGATAGGATGAGTAAGATTCCCTACGCTTTAGCTATAGGAAGTCTCATGTATGCTATACTATGCCCTCGGCCCGATATTTGCTTTGTCATAGGGTTAGTTTGCAGATATCAGTCAAACCCTAAGGAGGTTCATTGGCAAGCTGTAAAGTATATTCTCAAGTACCTCAGTGGTACGAAAGATTATATGTTGGTTTACAGGACTGACAACTTGGTTCCTATTGGATACACAGACTCAGATTTCCAAACAGATAAGGATGAGAGAAAATCCACTAGTGGATATGACTTCACCTTATCTGGAGGAGTTGTTTCATGGAGGAGTATTATACAATCATGTATTACTGACTCAACCATAGAAGCTGAGTAAGTGGCAGCTTTGGAAGCATCCAAGGAAGCAGTCTGACTCCGAAGGTTCCTTTCAAATTTGGAGTTGTGCCACACATGGACAGACCGATTGTGGTGTATTGCGACAACTCTGGAGCAGTCTCACAATCCAAAGAACCCAGGAACCACAAGAAGGGAAAGCACATCGAGAGAAAGTATCACCTGATCCGGGATTTCATTCAGAGACGCAAAATCGTGGTGGAACAGATAGCCTTGGAGAACAACCTAGCAGATCCCTTTACCAAACCTTTTGCTGAGAGAGTCTTCAAGAGACACTTAGATGCCATAAGAGTGGGCACCTACGGACTTTCTTAGTCTTAAAGTGCAAGTAGGAGATTGTTGAAATGTATGCCCTCTAGACGAGGTTTCTAGTATAATTATCGAATTTATTAATATAAGAATTTATTCTCAAAATTTATTTGTGAATTTACATTTTATTTGTGCATGATTTGGATTTGGAAATGACCCATTGTGTTTAAATAAGTAATCCATGTGAATGGTGGTCTTTTATAGTAAAGTATGGATCACGGGTTACTTAATATATAAATATTTGTTCTTAACCGATTGATGAGAATGGGAATCTCATCATGTTTAGGTTATTGTGTTATAAATTCTAAATAGGGAATAGCTTACCTTTAGCCAGTGAGTAATCTATTCACTTCATAGTATGAGCGTATTTCGAATACGTAGAACATGACCTATAATAGTGGTTTCTAAAAGTACTATTTAGAAGAAACCAAGACTATTACTGCTATAGTGTGGACTAATATTCTTTCGCTTGAGTGTGAGTTGGTGGTCTGACAAAGCTAGAAGCATGTACTTTGATATGTTGTAGTTGAGGTTCTCTTATAAAGTCGATATACTTATATGTTGGATATATGTGACCTGTTAGTTAAGACAGACTTGTACAAGATAGCTTCTACTCTATATTGCCCTTTGTGACTGTTCAAATGATCTAAATATCCAGGGTCCTGGAGAACATGACATAGATGTTTGCTTTAGGGTAGCTCCCTTGGAAAGTGAAAATATTCCAGGAGTCGTGAATCATTGGACTAGAGGTCTAAGGAAGGTAGATGTCTTTTAGAGAGGTGTTAGTACACTCCTCTTCTCTAAATGTACGGCGATATATAGAGGGGTATTGTAGTCATTACACCTGTAGGTCGGAGACTTTGCTAACGCAGCATTATCTTTGGGGTCAATATTTCCTTATGGTGATATTAGAAAATATTTAAAATGTAAAATATAGCTATTTATATAGCAAGGGTATTTTGGTCATTTTAGTAGTCAAGGCAATGTGTCTTTTGGTCCCCCGAATAGCCCTTAAGTCCTGATAGATTTGGATTAAGGAATTGGCCTTAATAATTATGGTTTTTATTTTATTTTATTTAAGTTGTCCAATTTTTTATTGGACTAGAATAAAATAAAAGGCCTAAGAGAGAGTATATATTTTATCTAGTTTAATTGGTTAATTAATTATTCAGGACCTAAGGCCTAAATTGAATAATTAGAAAATTAAGTTAGATATAAACTAGATAAAAAGCCTGATATTTTATATTGGTTTATTTGGACTTATTAATTATTTATTGGGTTATTTTATGAAACTCAAAAAAAGAAATAATTAAGGCTTATTATTTATGGATGTTCAAGCCCAAGAGTAAATAATTTTATATGGCCCAATGAATGAGACCATGGGTAAAATAAAATAAAATAAAAATAACACAAGATGGATCCCGTATTGTTTGGCATAAAAAGATAACAAAAAGCACATGTTTTTTGTTTCACATACTTGGTCTCTCTCTGGCATGAAAAATAAAAGAAGGAAGGCCAATTCTTTTATCTAATTTTTGCTTTCACCAGTTGTTGTCTAGGAGCGGCCATATTTTAGATGCTCAAAAGTTTCGCGTGAATGAGAAGAAGTAGACGGCTTGCAAATGTGCAACTGGAGGCACCTTTTGGAGAATCAGTGGCTTCAAGCATTCAGCAAAAAATGGTCCAGACATCTTCTTCAGTGCCAACGAGAAAACATAGAGGTAAACAGCTTCCATGCAATGCTCTGTTTTCATTTTGTTCTGTGAGCATGCTTCCAATTTCTTTTTTTTTTTTTCCATATTAACCTTCATCCTACTCAGTCTCTCTTTTTCTTCTTGAGGCTTTGGATAGTCCTTTGAAGAAAAAGACAATCCATATCTGCAAGGGATAACACCCCCTTGCATGAGTCCATGGTGAACTTGACCAGCATCTGGTCAATGTATGTAGGTTGGGATAAACTTAAAATTCACTGCTTCCTATTTCAAAGAAGATTTATCCCAAGAATGTAACTGGCTTCACCTAAATCCTTCATAATAAATTAATTAGATAGCCAAACATTAGTAGATGACAGTGTCCCTACATCATTTTCAATGAGTAGAATGTCATCCACATACAGGACAAGAAAAATCACATTTATGTCTTCCAGTTTCCTATACACACGTAGTTCATCCTCATTTTGAATAAAATCATAAAACTTTACAATTTCATCGAAAAGAATATTCTATACTCTCGATGCCAGCTTAAGTCCATAAATGGATTTCTTAAACTTACAATCTATATGTTCTTGACCTTTAGTAATAAAGCCTTTTGGTTGGGACATATAAATGTCTGCACAAAAATGGTTATTTAAAAATGTTGTCTTGACATCCATCTACCATATCTCGTAGTCATAATGATATGCGATGGCAAAGAGGTTACGGATGGATTTAAGCATGGCTATTGAGGAAAATGTTTCCTTATAATCGATCCCTTCTTTTTGAGTATACCCTTTTGCCACAAGCCTAACTTTGAAGGTTTCCACCTTCTCATCCACTCCCTTCTTCCTTTGGTACACCCACTTACATGCAATGGGTTTTATCCCTTCAAGTAAAGCTACAAGATCCCAAACCTGATTGAAGTACATAGACTCAATCTCGGCTTTCATTACTTCATGCCATAGGTCTGCATTGACATCAGTAATAGCCTCCTCATATCTAATAGAATCTTGTTTCTGATAGTAAAAAACTAGGTAAAAAATGTAACACCCCCTACTACGTACCCTAAAAAGGGCAGGATGTCGCCCCGTCTCGAGGACAAGGGGTCTTTAAAACAAGATACACAATATAAAGGCAAACCCAAGAAATCAAACTTAGATAAATAAATAAATAAAAACTCTTATTACATCAGGCTCAAAACTAGAGCAAAACTAAATAAAAACGATCATCTGATCCCGAAGCATAAAACAACAACTGTCTCTCAAAACATAATGGAAAATAAAAAAAGCTTTAACTATCTCACATCCCACCTGCTCAACATAACTAAGCTCCTGAAAACATGAAATAAAATAGTGTGAGATTAAATCTTAATAAGTCCTGTGTATGCACATGGTGCTTTGAACAGTTCGTGAATGCATAGTAAAACATTTGCAGAAATATCTAGCAAGTCATAAATAATTTCTCTTTACAAGGAGTGGATTTTTCTCATTGTCACATTTTGTACAAAATAAATCATCTACTCGACAAACAGTTATGTCACCACACTTTGGACTCCATGATAAGAAAACGATCTAGGCGCCACACTTTGTGCACCAAGATAGGAAACGGTCAAGGCACAACACTTTGTGTACCAAGACAGGATCAGATTACCACACTTTGGGCATTCTAATCAAGGTGAGTGTACAGCCCACCGGGTGAGATACTCCTCCATCTCTACACCCAACAAAACCATCGGGTGTCCATGTCGAAAAAATAAATAATACCTTATCAGGTACAAATGCTAGCTCGGACCAGCCTAACCAACCAATACTGTCGCCTTTTCGAGTGGAGTTCATTTTCTGAAGGTGGCCGCCTGCCAGAAGACTTACTCTAGCCCTCCAAGACTAGTATTGTTAGCCTACTCTTATTGAGTACTCAACGAACATATCCGTTAATTCCAGATTCACATTAATAAGTCCATACTTTGGCTTTGTAAGGCGTGGTTTTCTTGGAAAAAGAGTTTTCTAAAATATTTGAGAGAAAGAACAGCTCTTGAGAAAGCATTGATTTAACAAAACCATTTAGAGCATAAACATCCACGTTTACAACCCAAATAATCATAGTACAACAATAGCTTTACAAAGCTTCACAACAAATGACTTGCCATCACAATCATTTAACAAAAGGGTTTATGCAAGGACTTACTTGATATGCCTCAGATAAACAAGATAAAATCACAGCTCGCTTCCTTCAAATACCCTCCTGATCTAGAATCACAAAATATCATGATCAGGGTCTCAATCAACTCAAGCATGCATTAAACTCATTTATTCCCATAACAAATCATGATCCATTGTCTAACTTCAAGTAAATCATCTAATCCTCAAAGTACATACACTTTGATCACATATCCATCGAGAGTATGAATAATATATCAAAAAGGTCTTTACTTGACCATCACAATTCACATCCATCGTTATCACAATAAAACATAGTATGGCTATCCATCGAATATGCTTCATTAATTACTCGACTCAAAATATGCATCTACCCCAACTAAGCACATACATCATGCTATCATACTTCCAGAGACCTCATCAATCTCATTAAATCTTAATTTCGATATCAAGGGTAAGAATTCCCTTACCTTGCAACAACCGGATTAACAAGATCTCGATACTCCTATGGTGATCGTCCCGAGTTGCTTGACAAGAAGAGAAAAGTTGTCTTCTTTACCTCCTTTTGATCAAAAGTAGATAAAGATGATGAAATCAGCCTCTAAGTGGCGTGATTCAAGGGAAGAAAAAGAGAAGTATCAATGGAAGAAAGGAATCAAGAAGTTAAGATGGTTTTTGCTTACCTTAGGGTGTGATCAGTTTTGGCTGGGGATTGCTCTTGTGATTTTTGAAAATTGCAAAAGAGTTTTTACTGGAATTTTCATGTAATAAGGAGGGAGTGGTCGGCTACTGTGATTTAGGGTTACAGAAGTTTGATTTAGGGTTAGATGGTAATGTCAAGAAGGACTCCTAATGGCTCTAGGTTTCTTTGGCAGCAATGGTGAAAATTGCAGCTTGCTGTCCTCTTATTGCTGGCCAAATTTCAAAGGGGTTAAGAGGAGAAAATTGGTCTAGAATTGTCCTCCTAGGCTGGCCGAAATAGTGCTCAAGACTAAGGCTGAGCGTGTTTAGGTTTTTGGCCAAAACAAGAAGGAGTTTGCGCAGCTTTGGTAATCAGAAATTCTGCGCGAAATCTGTGAGCAAAAGAGAGGATTTTTTGGACTATTTTTAACTGCTATTCTATCCGCAATTCAGAGAGGGAATAATGAGTTCTTTAGGCGTTGAAATTGGCCAATTCAATAAGGAGTTTTAGTAGGGTTTGGAGTGCAGAATTTTCGTGCATTGCACTAAGAAAAGCTGGCCAAAATTCCTATACAAGTTGGCCAAAAATTTTGGAATTTTAGGTGAATAAAAATCTGATTTGTGAAGCTAAGGTGATCTAAATTGGTAGAAGGTGTTCTAGGTGATTTGAGCTAGGGTTTGAAGAGTTTGATTGTACTTAGGAGTGCAGGATTTTCCGTGCAGCTTGGGCATGCACAAGGCTGCTGAAATTCTGCAGGAAAAGAAAGGGTAAAACTTAGTTGATTTAGGATTGAAATAAAATCTGATTTGCTAAAGGATTTAGGATAAGATTTTCTAGTATTGGAAGAGTTTGAATTGAGCTAGAACTCCTCCAAAGGTGGCAACGCTAAGTTGGAGAAATTTCTAGATTTTTCAGCTAAGGTTCCTTGATTAAATCACCAAGATATTTAACTAGAAAAATAACAATTAAATTCCAGCTATCCATTATAAAATCTGATAAATTAAAATCAATCTGGAATTTAATTACTCTAGCTGGAATTTTTGAAATTCAAAAAGGATAAAAGCTGAAAATAAAATCAATCTTTATCCTTATCAAAAGTCCTTGAATTTTAGAAGATAATTATAGAGACTTATTCCTAAGAAGATGGCGCTGAAAATTTAAAAAGGAAAGCTGGGATTTTCGGCCAAGCATGAGGAAATCTAGGGAAAAGAATTCAAAAAGGAAAACTAAGATTCGCAAGAGGTAAGATTCGAACTCGGGTCACCATAGGATATTCACCAAACCTAACCGCTATTCCAACTCAACTCCAATGATAATATTTCTCTAGGAAATTCTTTTCACCCTAGTTCTCATCCCTCCATCTCCTCTACTAAACTTCACTTAAAATAATTTTTCAATTAATGCCACAGCACAATTATTTTCCCAACAAATAAATCAAATGCAAGTGCAACCTTGAAGATCACATGTACCCACGCAAGGATAATTTTAAGATAACACATGAAATGTGAAATGCTATGCAATGCATGACTTTTTCCCTATAGGTCAAAGGTGATTTTGGGTGGGGTATTACAAAAAACCTCTCCAGTCCATCTTTTTAGAATTCTAGATATCCTCCCACTATGATGAGGCTCCATTTGTATAAGTTCCTGAGGTTGTGCGTCTTCTTGTTCTATAATTGGGTTAGGAAAAGTTGATTCAGAAGATTACTTCTCCTCGAGTAACAACCCCATACCCAACAAAATAATATAATTCTGATCTTGATTCTAAATTATCTCCCTTAATCAGTACATAAGTTGGACAACCCCATATCTTGAGATGAATTAGACTTGGATTATGCCCAGTCCACATCTCATAGGGTGTCCTAGTTACTAAATTGGAAGGCACCAAATTTAGAATATATGCTACTGTTTCTAGGGCGTATCCCAAAAAAAATATTAGAAGAGTAGCATTAGACATCATGCTTCGAACCATTTCCATTAATGTCCTATTCCTTCTCTCAGCTACTCCATTCTGCTGGAATGTCTCCGGCGTAGAGAGTTGGGATACTATCTCATGATGTACCATGTAATCCTTGAATTCACAAAGGATATATTCTCCACCACGATCCGATTGTAAGGTCTTGATTAGTTTACCAGTTCGACATTCCACTTCAGCCTTAAACTCTTTAAACTTGTCAATAGAGTTAGACTTGTATCTCATCAGATAAATATAACTATACATTATACAATGATCTGTAAAAGTAATGAAGTACTCAAACACCCCTCTTACTAGAGTAGATAACGGACCACATACATCAGTGTGAACAAGACTCAATGTTTCTTTAGTTCTATCCGCCTTTTGGGTAAAGGACCTTTTGGCCATATTCCCCATAAGATAGGATTTACACTGAGGCCAACTTTTTAATCTTATAAGCCTGAAGGCTCATCATGGATTAACCTCTGAATCCTGATTGAGCTAATGTGACCCAACCTTAGATGCCAAAGATATGAGTCATTGACATATCTCTTCCTATTTAAAGATTCAGATTGAGCATTATTCAATTTATTGTTAATAGGATTAATAAAGAATAGATTTCCGTACATGTGCCTAGTACATATAATTTCTTTATTTCTACTTATAGTAATACAAGAATGGAAAGAAATAAAATATTCTTGATTTATTAATTTTGCCACTGAAACAAAAGTCTGTCTAAAACCAGGAACAAATAAAATATCCTTCAAAATAACTATTCTATTACATTCAAAAGTAAGTTTCAGTTCTCCCACAACAAGGGCCCAAACTTGTACTATATTTCCCACGCGTAGTCCCTATTTGCCCTTCTAGAGTCTTCTAATCTTCCTAAACCCCTGCAAGGAGTTACAGATATGATTATTGGCTCATGAATCAACAATTCAAGTGGAAATTGATCTAGCCATTGATATAGACTTTAGATAGAGAAAACATTACCTATGGGGTTTTTCATAGCCTAAAGATATGGACACTCCTTTTTTCCAGTGTTCTTTCTTCTCACATTTGAAGTATTTGCCTTTAGGTTTATCTTTGAGCTGGGACTTAGACTGGTGCATTGCATTACCCTTCTTCTTCTTGAACTTTCTAGGCTTGGGCCCAGTTTTAGAAGAAGAGGCCGTCATAGCTCTAGCCTATGGCTTCATGACCTTCTCTGCCACCTGGAGCTCCTTCATCAACTCCGTTAAACTCATGTTTAAATTGTTCATGTTGTAATTCAACTTGAACTGAGTGAAGGAGCATAGCAAAGATTCGAGAATCATGTCCACTTAGCTCTTGAAGTCAATGACAATCTCCAAGGCTTCTGCTTCCTCGAAAGTAGCAATCATCTTGAGCATATATTCTCTGACTAATGCTCCTCCAGGCATGTTGGTGTTTATGATCGTTTGAAGAGACTCCTGCCTTGCGGGCCGGCTTTTATCTACGAATATTGTGGCTAGTGATATGTTTAAGTCATACGCAATAGTTATGTGCTCGTGTTTGGATTGAAACATATTTGACATGAAGGCTAACATATAGCATCGGGTCATTTCATCAACCTTCTTCCATGCCTTTTCAGCCTCGCGCTCCTCAGTGGTGGAACCTTCCCCGATTACTAGGCAGGTCTCATATTGGATATACTTATACTCATCAGCTGTGAGTACTATGTCCAGGTTCTTTTTCCAGTCTATATAGTTTGGACCTGTTAGCTTATTATCGCGGAGAATGACGACTAAGGGATTGAAAAAACCTCCACCAACCATTTTTGAAATTTTGAAAAATAAAATAAATTCTCAGTATTTGTAAAACAAAAATAATTTTGTGCACTTTATCCTCATATTAAACTTGATAATAGCTAATCACATTACTATTATTTTTAATATGATTAATTTGGCTCTTAAAAAAACTGACATAACTTCTTGAGAAGATTAATAGTTTCCTAAGCTAAATGTGTTAAACACCACAAATTAATTTTCCTTCTGAGTAATGATCTATAAAATAACTCCATCAAGGGGATGGTAATTTCTTCTCATTTTCTATGGACATACCTCACACTATAACCTTCAATGTGGATTGGCCGATTATAGTACATGTCTCGGGTTATTAATTATATTCTTTCATTAGTTCTAGATCCTTATGGTATCTCCATCCTATACGGGTTCACTCTCAGGGTGACGCAAGTAGACTCATGATCTCTAATAAGGATCGTAATGGAAGCCATGGGACCATTGGAACCCCTTTCCCACTTAGTTTTTTAAATAAGCATTTTCTTGGGAAAATATCATTTGAAAATTTTCAATTAAGTTCTCCTTTAACTTAATATAAAATGTTTAAATCCATAAAAATTTATATGTCAAGGTTTTTACTCTTTGAGAAAATTTTTCCTTTTAGATTAATTTTATTTAAGTTAAAAACTTAATAATTTCAAAATTTTTCCATTTAAAAATTCCTAAAGATATTGATCTCAAGGTTTTATTTGACAAAAATAATTTTTCCTCTTGAGAAAATAAATTAAAATGACTTTCCATTTTAACTTACAAAAATTTCAAAATCTTATTTTCTATGTCAAGAATAAAAAATTTTTAAGAAAATAACCAATGATTAATTTTGTTTTAGTTAAAATAACCATGTCATTAAAGAAAAATATTTTTCCTTGTCAAATAAAATTTTCCAAAGATTTGGACTTCGAGAAAACATTCACACTGGACTTAAAATAATTAGCATGCTATAAAATTATAAACATTTTCATGCTTTTCTATTTTTAATCCTAAGTACCCATATAAAAGAATTAAACGCATTAATTAAATTAATTAATGATCTTGTTTAATCCTAAAATATTTTACTATTATTTTTCATGCAAAATATTCAAAGAATATTTACTATTGCAATAAAAATAATTTCATTTGGTATAGGACCAAAAACCAAAAAAATATTTTTTTTTCTTGGTCTAGTACACCCGCCACACTAGATCATGGGCTATGGGAAGACCCATGGACCATGGTCACAAGAACCCAGATCGGGCCTGGCTCTAGCTTTGAGCTGCAGCTAGCCTATGCATAGCCTCAGCACCAAACATGATCGAGCCGTGGCTCAGTTTAGCTCGGCTCATCTTCCGGCTAGTCATGCAGCTCGACTCATCTTCTTCCTCAATAATTTTTTTTTTTCTGCCGATTTCTTCTGCGAATTTTTTCTGGGCTTTTTTGCAATGCTTTGCGATCGTCCAAGGCAGTTTCTTGTTACATTTTTCAACAAAAAACATGACATCCGCCTATACCCTTTCAAATCAAGTTTACACTAAAGCTAAACAAAGCATTACGAAAAAAATTATAGAGGCTCCTATATCTCAACGGTGACATTTACAATGCATCTATACATACCAAAACATCGAAGAATCTCAATATATTAATCAAATTAGTCTTGCTAATTTTATTACCTAGCATGCATTCATCCTATGCCATTCAATGCATCATGCTCTGATACCACTTAAAGCTAATGAATCAGAGGAAGCCATGCATGCAGTGAAAATAAACCCAGAAAAATAAAGACACAGCACAGTGGAAGGTTAAAAACAATACCTTTGCATGTCCTTGGTCTGTTTGGCTAAGACAAGGTCCTAACCACTAGAGTGGCTACTTGTTTCGACGATGATTCTGGCAAAAAACCAGATATCCTTCGGCTTCTCCTCGGCATATACGCGAAGCTTTTCGCTTATCAGAATATTTCTCCGCCCAATCTGTGTTGGTGAAACAACCTAGGTGAGGAAAGACTTTTCATGAACTTTTGCTATTGATTAGCAAAATCAAGAAAGTTACACAATGAAAAGGATGAACGAGGGGGAGAGAGAATAACAGAGCGAACAAGAGCAATGTATTTTTCCTCACTGTTGTGCGTCTTCTACGAAGGAGAAAAACACCCCACGACTATTCACTCCCAGATAACCCAACCCCAGTGGTTTTTATATTTCAAACATCCGGAGGTTATCAATAAAAGAGGTTTGGCTTAGCTTTAACTCTTCTGTTCTGTGAATAATTAAAAAAAATCCTTTAGTCCAGGCTATTGGGCCAAAATAATTTATTATTTTTTTTGGACCCAATAGGACAAAAAATAATAACCATTAATTATTTATTTTTTGGCCTTATTAAAATATCCCAATAAATAATTAATGAGCCAAATGAACAAAATTAATTTTTAAGCCTTTTATTAACTAGTTTAAGCCCATGTTAATTTTTCTATTAATTCAATTTAGGCTTAGACCCTAAATAATTAATTAACTAATTAAACTAAATAATAAAATTAATTTCTCTCACTCTTTTATTTTATTCTAGTCCAAAAAATAAATTAGATTTCCTAAATAAAATAAAATCCTTTTTATTGTGATCATTTCCTCTACCTAAAATAATTAGGACTTACTGGCTATTCCAAGGACTAAAAAGACACATCGCATTGGCTACTAAAATAACCAAAATACCCTTGCTATATAAATCGCTGTATTTTTATTTTAAATATTTTTTAATATCAACATAAAAAAATATTGACCCCAAGGACAATGCTACGTTAGCTGTGTCTTCGACCCATAGGTGAAATGACTAAGATACCTATATACACATCACCGTTCATTTTGAGAGGAAATAGTATACTAACACCTCTTTAAAAGTCATCTACTATCCTTATGCTTCTGGTCCAATGATCCACGACTTCTTGGAATATTTTCACTTTCCAAGGGAGCTACCCTAAATCCAATATCCAAGTCATGTTCCCCAAGATCTTAGATAATTAGATCATTCAGACAACCACAATGGGCGATATAGAGTAAACACTATCTTGTACATGTTTGTCTTGACTAACTAGTCACATATACCCAACATACAAGTATATTGGTCCTTCTCAAGAACCTCAACTATAGTATATCAAAGCATATGCTTCTAACTTCGTCAAAGCACCAACTTATACTCAAGTTGTAGAATACAAGTCCATGCTGTTGCAGAAGTAGTTTGGGTTTCTATTATATAGTACTTTTAGAAACCACTACTACATATCATATTCTATGTATTTGAAATACACTTGTGTCATAAAATGAGTAGACTACTTATTGGCTAAAGATAAGCCATTCCATATTTAGAATTCATAACACAATAACCTTACCATGATGAGATTTCCATTCTTATCATCTAGTTAAGAATAACAGTTTATGTGTTAAGTATCCCATAGACCATACCTTACCGTAAAAGACCTCCATTCATATAAATCGTTTACTTAAACACACTAGGTCTTTTTCAATAAAATCGTGCACAAATATAAAGAAGATTTTACAAATAAATTCTGAGAAAAGTAGTTTTATTAATACAGGTCAAAATTACATCAGAAACCTAGTCTAAGAAGGCATACATTCCAACATTGGCAACATTTTGACAAAAGTCATCAAAATTTTGCTAAAGAAGTGTGAAATATAAGATTCAGGTTGTGCACTGTTGGGTTTTCACCATTTAGGATGTTCAACAAGTAATACTCTTCTTGGCCACTTATTCATACACTATACAACCTCTCTCCATAGATATGTATGAAAGATTCAGTGGTGTTCTTGACAGTCATAATTCCTAGTCCAATAAATCTAAAACATAAAGTCAATGTTTATCTACAATCTTTTATTGATGAATTAAATCAATTGTGGTCTAAAGGGGTACCTACTTATAACATATCAAGATAAAAAAAAAATTCAAATGCGGGATGCACTCTTATGGACCGTAAATAACTTTCCCGCATATAGTATATTTAGTGGGTGGAGCACAATAGGTAGATTGACATGCACGTATTGCATAGAGTGGATAAAATCATTTCATCTGTAGCATGGCGGGAAGCAATCCTAGTTCGATTGTCATCATTGTTTCTTGCCAATAGACCATCTTTGCAAACGAGATTAAGGTCGTTTAGGAGAGATAAAGGCCCTGAAATAGCACCACTTGTACTACATTCTATTAGTGATGTAATTTGGGCTGGAGTATGCCATTTCCTAAAAATAAAAAATTTAGACCGTGAACTTGGTAATACTGATGGCAGAGGAAACAACCACAAATGGGCCAATAGAGTATTTTTGTGATTTTCCTTTTTAGCATACACATTTTGTCTGACATAAAATAGATGTGATGCACAATGAGAAAAATGTGTTCAATAATATATTTAACACACTATGGAAGTAAAAGGTAAAACAAAGAATAACTTAAAGGATCGTCATGACATGAAAATATTATGTCACATGCCAGAGTTAAGGATTAGTACTACAACTAATAGAAGGGCCTCTATACCTAAAGCATGCTACACATTGATGACTGAACAAAAAGGAATTTTATTAGAGTGGGTGAAAGACTTGTAACTTCTTGATGGATTTGCATCTAACTTGGGACGATGTGTTAATTTGAAAGAGTTGAAGATGTCAAGAATGAAAAGCCATGATTGTCATGTATTCATGGAGTGTTTGCTTCTAATTTCCTTTAAGGAGTTCCTTCCTACTAATATATGTGCAATCCTAACTGAATTAAGCTTGTTTTATAGGGATTTAGGTACTCCAAAGTTTTTGATGGCCCATATGATGAAATTGGAGTCAAATATACCCGTCTTTCTATGTATCTAAGAGAAGATCTTTCCCCTGGGTTCTTTGATGCAATGAAACATTTAATGACCTGTTTACTGTATAAGGCTAATGTCTGTGGTCCAATCCAATATAAATGGATGTATCCTTTCGAAAGGTAATCTTCATTTTATTCCTTCTTCTTTAATTTGATAAATAAAACCTTAGTTTAATATTATTAATTTATATTCTACCATTGTCGATGCTTGTATTGAAAATAAAGATGAAGAATAAGGCAAGAGTTGAAGGGTCAATTTATAGTACTTATCTTATTAAAGAAGCGTCCATTTTCTTCTATTACTACTTTGAATTGCTTGTGCAAGCAAAGCACACAATTGTAGCTTGTAATAAAGAAAGAGAATGGGGTACTTCTAAGGGCAGAGGTGTTGGGGATATGCCCTAGAGTCAATTTGTACTTATACTATTGTCATTATATTTTATATAATAATATGAGGCTTTCCTTTTCATGAATAGTGAGTTTTATTTTGTTGGTCATCAAGTACGTGACTTGATAGTAAAACCCTACAATGAATACAATGACTATTCTAAAACTGTCCCTGATCGATTATTATTATTATTATTATTATTATTATTATTATTATTATTATTATTATTATTATTATTATTATTATTATTATTATAATAAATTAAGATTAGTATGTTTGTGATTCGATGACTATATTTTACTGGCCATGGATATTTGTGATATCGAGTCAAGACATAAATAAATGTTAGAGAACATTGTATTGGACATGACCCATTGTGAGAGTACTTCATGGAATATGTCATAAGTACTTTCTAGCCATAATAATATTGAAAGTCCTTCGACCTAAATTCATCATAGTTTCCTACTTGATAAATTCTATATTTTGACATTGTCTAAAGTTGTCTTTAACCAGATAATAAATTAGACTACTGTTTGATATAGAATAAATCAAGGAGAGGAATATGATTGATTGTGAAGGAATTTGTCCCTCTCAGTTATGGGAGAAATATCCATGGGCCCCTTGATAAGTTAGACTGTTAAAAATGTATGGCCGTGCTCAAATATATCAATCTAAGATATTGATATCATTTGTTTGAACAATCTACTATGAAATCAAGAAATAAATGATTAAGCTTAATAAGGATGACATGTTCCGTGCCTTATGCTTAATCTGGATATCGTGTGGCAAAAGGACTAAATATAAAATTATGATTTAGTTCAAAGAGATCACCGATCTTCATTTAACCTGAATAGTTATAATGTTTTGCTAGAAACCGCTTATAACTTGTAGGCCATTTAAATATGATTTAGACACACTGCCAGTGTTAAATGAACCTATAGGGTCACATAATAAGCGAACTTGTTAGGTCATTTTTCTGGTGACCAGGTTCGATGTATCTGGATGATATCCAGATTATAAGAATCTGACTCGGTAAATTAATTAGTTAAATTACCGAGATAATGGCGGAATCTTATCATATCAGTTTTAATTTAATTTGAATTTAAATTAGAATATGATAATATATTATTAGGGTTGGACTCTAAGAGGTTCGGGGGTTTTTAAGAAAAACCCTAGCCGTCTTTTCAATAGTCCAATTTTTCGGTTGAGAACATTCATGCCATTCTTTGCCAGAAAAGAAAAAAAAAACCTCTCAAACCCTAGGCGCTAGCACTCCCCGGGTATCGAGTGAGTTCGCGATGTGTATCCGATAGAGGATGTTCGCATACTGCAGCGTCTAGTGATTGTTCGGGTTGAACGTACAACAGCGCAACCAGAATCGAAGGATTTCGATTACAGCAACCAAAGGTAATTCTTAAACCTTAGATCTTCTTAATCGTTTACTTGGGTCCTCGAGAGGGATTCGTGGATGTTTTCCGCGTTTAGGAGTCCACGAATTCTAACAAGGGGAACCTAAATTATCTATATGCAACCTTCCTGGAAAGATATAACGGAAGATTCAAACTAGGTTCTTTGCATCTGAGGAATATAAAGTAGCTTTCCATTATGTGTTATTAAATTGTGAAAATGCATTGTTAATAAGACAAATGATTTATTCCATTTTATGCTACATAGGATGTTCATTGCCCAAGTACAATCCTCGGAATCAAGGATCTCAAAAAAAGAGGTCAATAGAAGTATAGAAACTGAATTTGCTAGATAGTTTAGAGATTATGAAAGTTTTTCATCCTACATAATCTTGTGAGAATGCTATTCTTATATTTTATCTTATGAATAATAGAATTTATATAGTTGCATAATAGAGATAATGCAGTTACAAATTGAATCTTATAAACTTTGTTTTAGAACCATCGAGGCAAGTGCAATCATTCCAAGGATATATTGTGAATCGATATTGGTTTCACAACCATGAGCATTGTGAAGGGAAGAGTACCATAAATAGTGGAGTATGTGTTAAAGGAGGTGTTTCTAACACATTTAAAAATGACTACTATGAAATCTTGAAAGAGGTCTTAGAGGTCTATTTTCCTAGTCATTCACTACAAACTATTGTGCTCTTGAAGAGTGATTTGTTTGATCAAACCTCAAATTAAGAAGTTAGAATACATCCACGGTTTAGACTAATTGATATTAACTATAGGAGAAGGTACTCAAAGTATAATCTTTTTATTTTAGCACTGCAAGTAAGTCTAGTTAATTATATTAAATATCTACTCAGTGCAAGAGCACGATCTGATTGGTTGGAAGTGTGTAAAACCAAAATTCATCATGTGCTTGATGCACCTTTAATTGATAAAGCTTATCAAGAGGACATTGATAACAACAACGTCATGTGTATATCTTTAATGGTAGATCTTAGTCCCCTTACACATGAGTCTAGGATGAACGAGGAATTAGACGATGACGAAGGGGTGTTGGAAGAGCTGAATAATGAAAGTGAAGATGAAAATGAGGGTGAATGAGAAACAGATATCGAAACTATTGAAGATGATAGAGAATATTTATCAGAGCCTAAATTCTCGTAGATTCGATACTTGCTAGTCCCTATACTATACGATGGGTATACTTACCCATATGTGTAGTTTTAGTAGTTGGCATTTTAATTAAAACTTGATTAATTGTATAATTTATTAGTAATATTTTCTATACTAAAAAACACGCATCAAGTTTTTGGCGCCGTTGCTGGGGATGGGAACTATCAAAAACACTCGAGTCTTGTTGATTTAGCCTTTGGTGTATTTGTATATATCACTAACTTTTGTGTTTAGGTAGTTTGTGAATATTTCTTTTATTTTTGTTTGCTTTTATTTTTATTTAATTTTTGTTTTTATTTGAGTACGAGATTCAAAATATCATCATGGATAATTATTCATAGACACAATGTCAAATGAGTTATAATGATGATATGTTTGCAAGGTTGCAAGCTCGATGTGCTAATAATTCTAACATTTCTTTGTCACATGATTTTTTAGATTCCTCTCAATTCTTGAGGAACAATGGTCCAAATGATGTTGTGTCAAGCTTAACATATCTCAAGAAGTTGGATCTTTCAATGCTACATCATACAAAACCCTTAGAGGATATCCACAACTCATACCCTTCACCCTAATTTCAAGAAGGTAACCTAGTATTTGTAGATGTGGTGCAAAGTATGAATTTCTTGATCCTATCTTTAAAATCTACATGATTAGGTCTAATGGAAAATTTTAATTGTGATAAATCTTTTGAAGGGATAAGTAGTGATTCTAATGCTTACACACTCTTTAGACATAATTTACATATTTATGTTGAGAACTTGATTTGTATGTCTAAAAAGGTACTACGGATGAGGGGCCATACATTTACATCGATTGCAACTAATATTTTCTATGCACCCTCCATTTTTCAAAAACCTCACTTATTTCTACTTTCATCATGCCTACCTTTTTTAATAAGCTTTAATTTCTTTTACAAAGGTTTGATGAGAAAGTATGATAAGTGAAAAAAGTTTGTCTCTTTGTCTTAGGTTGGATTTTCTTTAGTCTTTTAAGTGTCCTTTTCCTCCCCAAATAAGGAAAATATTTTTCATTTTAAGTGTTGGGGAGTGAGTCGTGTCGTTATTTGCTTTCTTAGGAATTTTAGTTTGTTTTCTTTTTTTTTTTAGAAGTGTCTTTCTTTTATTAGTATTTTCCTTGTGCTTTTATTTGTGTTTTCTTTTGTAGGTTTGAATAAAGCCTTTTATTGGAGAGTTATTGTACAAGCTCTTCTATTCTTGGAGCCTTTTATTAATCAAGGGATAGTGATTTCATGAATTAGAAAAGATCTACATAATTAAGTTCATGGCTTGGAAAACGATTGAATTTTACTTAAGTTCCTTTATGATGCTAAGATGGCAATGGATTGTGATGAATATTAAGTGATTTAATGTTATGTTTTGAATATGATTGTCTAGCTACATGAATTTACATCCTTGAGTTATCTATTTTTATCTTTATTTATTTTTTTTTTTATTCTCTTCTTATTTTATTGGCCAAACAATAAAAATTTTAAGGTGGGAGCCTAGGTTCTCGTGAATTCGATACTTGCTAGTTCCTATATCATACGATGGGTATACTTACCTATATATGTGGTTTTATTGGTTAAAATTTTAATTAAAACTTGATTAATTTTATAATTTTTTGGTAATATTTTTTAGATTAAAAAACACGCATCAAGTTTTTGAAGGGTATAGTGATGCAAATTTGATCTCAAACATGAATGAGTCAAGATCCACTAGTGGCTTCATATTCACCCTCGGTCAGGGTGCAATTACATGAAAGTCATGCTTGTAAATGATTGTTACAAGATCCTCTATGGAGTCAGAGTTTCTAGCTCTGGAATTAGCTAGAACTGAGGCTGATTGGTTAAGGAATTTCTTATATGATATTCCTCTGAGTGTGAAACCTATGCCCTCAGTATCCATGCACTGTGATTCTCAAGCGGCAATCCATATTGCCAAAAATAACTCATACAATGGAAAAAACCGACACATGAGATTGAGACATGATGTCGTAAAGTAGCTGCTAAGAAATGGAATAATTTCCATTGATTTTGTAAAGTAAGAAGTGAATTTGGCCAATCATCTGACCAAACCTTTAGGAAGAAAGTTGATTTTGGAAACATCGAGGGGAATGGGACTAAAGCCAATTAAGTAGTCAATTATAATGGAAACCCCACCTATGTGATTGGAGATCCCATGAAGCAGGTTCATATGGGTAATAACAAGTCAAAGTTGACTCTGAAAGCACTAATCTTAAGTCCTTCCTATGATGTGTGTATAAGTGTGCTTTTAACTGCAAACTATTTATGAGGGTTTTATTAAACTTTTAATGAATTCATATCCCTTATGGGTAGTGCATCTAAGTAGTGTACACTTGATGAATTCACCTATGAGAGTGTGGAATGGAGTCGTTCCTATGAAATTATTATTGGCTAATCTCTAAAGCACTCATAAATAACTAGGCATGCGCATGGCCTATTTGCGCAAAACAGCAATGAACGACAAAATTGTGGGGGTAAAAGTTGAATAATAAAATCTCTAACTTACAATTAGAATCATTAGTTCATAGAAGCTACAAGTTTCACTGATAACTTTGTAAGTTATGTTTTATTGTTCTATATTTGGTTCATAGTCTAGAAGACACCAAACTTAAAAACTTTTATCCATAAATATAATCCAGCATTTCTATGTCATTTTCCGTTATCAGATCCTTTTGGAATATGTGGGGGATTGTTGGTATATGACTTGTATTTCAAAAGGAAACAAACATAAGAAAAGTTTGACTTGTTCTTGCTAGTAAGCTCCAGTATATTTGCAACCTCCATACCATAACTGAGATTGCCTCACTTGGAGTATCATGCTTTGACCTATTATCATGCGACGATTTTTGAGCTAATCCCATTTTCCAGAAAACTCTCAAATAGACGTTGCAAGGAAGTGTATAAATAGCAGCCTTCTTGAATTCATTTGAAAGGGAAAAAAGAATAGAATACTCTCTGCACCCTTTGAAAACTTTGTTTCTTTTGCATAAACTTTCTTCTTTTATTTCGTGATAGCTGGGTTATTTTCTTTATCTTTTGATGTTCCCGTGCTCCCACTTTATGTGGAATGACTTGTTTTATCCTAGTGGGATTGCCTAAATAGTCCTTTAGGATGGTGCTATCACGACTCAAGCCATTATTATTTTTCGTTATTGTTCTAATTTTCATAACTTTTCCAACCGTATGGAGGTGTAGTAAGTGATTTGTTGGCTATAGTAGGTGGCGTATACGTTGGCCTTAGAATAGCAAATTCTTATTTTATCATTGGGATTGCGAGAGTAGATAGTAACTTAAATGGTGAAGGGGAGGATTGTCGGTGCAGAGACATTGAAGTTAAAAGATGGTTGCATCTTAGAGGAGAAAGCGTGCTTTGTAGGAGGATGAAGTTGAATATCAAAAGACAGGCATATAGATGCTAGAAAAACATCTTCCACTTGCCCTTGTGGCGGCTGCACTATTTCACCGACAAGTTTCTTCCGGTGGTATTGGTGGCAGCAGACGGTGTATAGTTGGGGTTTTCACATTTTAGGTGTATAGTAAAAAACAAAATTTGCCCTTCCTTAAGGTCAAAATTAGGATTGTCAAAATGATTTGGGTTGACTTGTCGAAAATTAGTCGGAATGACTTAATATGTCAAAATAAAAAAGATAAAAAATTTATAGAGTTAAAAAAAAAAGAATAAGAACTAATTATAATAAAATAAAAAACTTTTAAGAACTAAACTCATCAACTTATCTTTTAATATCTTGTGAATTATTATGTTTGATAGACCATAATTGGTAGTGACCATCAACATTGATCGGCTTTACTATTTTGTTTTATACCTTAGAGGCCAAGAGGCGAGGGGCGAAAGGTGTTGGTGGGGTTGGAGTCAGGACCGATGGCTAAAAGGTGATTGTATTAGCGTCTAAAATCTTTGAACTGTTATAAAATTAGGGTAGTGTTAGAATAAAATCTACACACTACACACTAAGAAAATTCTAACTATTCTTTGCACAAGAATTTCTCTTCAAACTTCTCTCTTTCTTTCTCTCACAATTCTTTCTCCAATCTTTCTTTCACTAATCTTTCTTTCACAAAATGATGGTGTATTACAAGCTTAGAGAATAGCTCTATTTATAGAGCTCTAATTAGTGAAATACATCATGGCATACATCATCTTCAACTAATCTCAATTAATGGTGTCTCCACTAAATGGTGGACATCCATAAAAATCTTCTAATAATTCACATAAATCCATAATTAGTGGAGCCTCCACTAATTAATGGAGATTCCAATAATTCATAACACTCCCCCTTGGATGTCCATCCATACATAAAGAATATGCCTCGTTAAAACCTTACTAGATAAAAACCCAGTGGGAAAAAAATCTAGTGAAGGAAAAAGAGTACATTATTCTATATGTATGTTTATTACTCCCCCTGATGAGATGATTCATTTAAATCTTTAAACCGACGCATACCGATTTTATATCTCAACTTTTCAAATGTTGCAGTCGGTAAAGTTTTCGTGAACATATCTGCGAGGTTGTCACATGACCGAATTTGTAGCACATCAATTTCACATTTCTTCTGGAGTTCATGAGTAAAGAAGAATTTTGGTGAAATATGTTTTGTCCGATCTCCTTTAATATATCCTCCTCGTAATTGAGCTATGCAAGCTGCATTGTCTTCATAAAGAGGAGTTGGAATACCTTTGATTGACGATAATCCACAACTTTCTCGGATATAATGAATCATGGATCTTAGCCATACACATTCTCGACTTGCTTCATGAATGGCTATAATTTCAGCATGATTTGAAGAAGTAGCTGCTATAGATTGTTTCGTAGAACGCCATGATATAGCAGTATTTCCACATGTAAATATATAGCCCGTTTGAGAACGTGCTTTATGTGGATCAGATAAATAACCAGACATCTCGCATAACCTATCAATATTGGACTGGTTTTATTTGAATAAAATAATCCGAGATCAATTGTACCTTGGAGATATCGAAGGACTTGTTTAATTCCATTCCAATGTCGTCGTGTTGGTGAAGAACTAAATCTTGCTAATAAATTGACAGCGAAAGCAATATCAGGTCGTGTGTTATTAGCAAGATACATCAATGCACCAATTGCACTGAGATATGGTACTTCAGGACCAAGGAGTTCTTCATCATTTTCTTGAGGTCGGAAAGGATCTTTATCCACATTTAATGATCGGATGATCATTGGAATACTCAATGGATGTGCTTTGTCCATGTAAAATCTTTTTAGCACTTTTGCTGTATATGTTGATTGATGAATAAATGTTCCACTCTCCAAATGTTCAATTTGTAAACCAAGGCAAAATTTGGTTTTACCAAAATCCTTGATTTCGAATTCTCTTTTTAAATAATCAATTGTTTCTTGGAGCTCTTCAGGAGTTCCAATAAGATTAATATCATCAACATATATAGCTAATATCACAAATTTAGAACCAGATTTCTTAATAAAAACGCATGGACATACCTGGTCATTTTTAAATCCCGCTTTCAATAAATATTCACTAAGACGTGTGAACCACATGCGCCCAGATTGCTTCAGGCCATATAATGATTTATGCAACTTGATGGAGTAATTTTCACGAGGATAATGTTTATATGCTTCAGGCATATGAAATCCTTCGGGATTTTCATGTAAACATCATTTTCTAAATTTCCATACAAGTAAGCAGTGACAACATCTAATAGGCGCATATCTATCTTTTCATGTACTGCCAAACTGATAAGATATCGGAGTGTAATAGCATCAACAACAGGAGAATAAGTTTCATCATAATCAATACCTGGTCTTTGTGAAAAACCTTGGGCTACTAATCGCGCTTTATATCGAACGATTTCACTCTTTTCATTGCGCTTTCGCACAAATATCCATTTGTAGCCAACAGGTTTTATACCTTCCGGTGTTCGGACTGCAGTCCGAAGACTTCACGTTTTGCCGAGTGCATTTAACTCCGATTGAATCGCATCTTTCCATTGCAGCCAATCTTTTCTATGCCGACATTCATCAACCGATCTTGGTTCAGGATCATCATTATCCTGTGTAACATCAAGAGATATATTGTATGCAAATATATTATCAATAACAGCTTTCTATCCGATTCCAACTTCTACCGAAGTGGTATAATTGATAGAAATTTCAGTGTTACTTTCATCAACTTCTGGTTCTTTGTCATCGGTTCTCTCTTGGTCTTTATCATTCTTTTCTTCAATATGATCTTCTGGATCATTTAATCCTCTTTTCTTTCGAGGATTTTTATCTTTAGAACCAAGAGGTCGGCCACGCTTCGGCGTGTTTTTGACTCAGCAGACTATAGGTATAATATTTTGTTCTCACTGGAACTTCAATTCGAATAGGAGCATTTATAGTTGGAATATGCGATTTTGTAACTCTTCTCGGAGTCAACAAAAGCGTCCGGCATTTGATTTGCAATGTTTTGCAAATGAATTATCTTTTGAACTTCAAGTTCACATGCGCTTGTGCGCGGATCAAGATAATTTAATGATGTTGTCCAAGCAAGATTCTTTTTATGTCTGTTTTGGTTCTCCCCTAATTTAGGGAATAATGATTCATCAAAATGACAATCAGCAAATCTTGTCTGTGAATACATCTCCTGTCGTGGGTTCAACATACCCGATAATAGAGGGAGAATCATATCCAACGTATATCCCCTTTCTTCTTTGAGGACCCATCTTTGTACGTTGGTTTGGTGCAATTGGAATATATACAAGACACCCAAAAATTCTTAAATGAGCAATATTTGGTTCCGACCCAAAAGCCAATTGCAAAGGAGAGAATTTATGATAACTAACTGGTCTTATACGTACAAGTGTTGCAAGCATGTAGAATAGCATGTCCTCAGTGCAGATGTTGGGAGATTTGTTTTCATTAATAATGGTCTAGCAATTAATTGTAATCGTTTAATTAAAGATTCAAGCAAGACCATTCCGTGTGTGAACATGAGCTACAGGATGTTCAACATTAATCCCAATTGACATGCAATATGCATCAAAAGCATGTGATGAAAATTCACCAACATTATCCAAACGGATATTTTTAATGTGATGGTCCGGAAATTGTGCTCGTAATTTAATTATTTGAGCAAGTAATCTCGCAAACGCCAGAGTTGCGAGTAGATAATAAACATACATGTGACCATCGAGATGATGCATCAATTAAGACCATAAAATATTTGAACGGTCCACATGGTGGATCAATAGGTCCACAAATATCTCCGTGAATCTGTTCGAGAAATGTAGGACTTCAGCTCCTACTTTTACCGGTGATGGTTTAACAATTAATTTGCCTAGGGAACATGCAAGTACATGCGAATTTTTCTGATGTTAATATCCTTTTATTTTTTAAAGGATGACCATGTGTATTCTCAATGATTCTTCTCATCATGGTAGATCCTGGATGACCCAACCGGTCATGCCAAATGCTAAAAGTAATAGGATCAGTAAACTTCTGGTTTACTAGATGATGAATTTCAATTGTACGTATTTTTACAAAATATAGACCAGTAGAAAAAGACGGCAGTTTTTCTAATATCGATTTCTTACCCAAATGCATTTGAGTAATAAAAAGATGCTCAATCCCATTTTCCTCATTTGTTTCAACATGATACCCATTTCTCGTGATATCTTTAAAACTCAATAAATTTCTTCTGAATTTTGAGGAAAATAGTGCCTTATCAATAATAATTGTTGTTCCTTTAGGCAACAATATACTAGCTCTTCCGGAGCCCTCAATTACATTTGCACTACCGTTTATCGTATAAATATTTATTTCTCCCATTTTGAGATCAGAAAAATATTTCTCATTTTTTAGTATGGTGTGTGTAGTTCCACTATCAATAATGCATATATCATCATTAACAACAGCCATCTGAACACAAATATATATATATGTAAACGTAAATATTATTAGAATAGAATGAAAATGAAAATACAAAAATATCAGGGTGAGGCTTTAGTTCTTTTGGACACTGCCATCACCAATTAAATGGTCTATCCTACCGTCCGGGTGTTCAAAAAATCCGATACATCCATATGGGTAATATTGATATTAAGATCTTCAGGATCACTATCGTCATCCTCAACATTATTTATTGGATGTTGAGAAAAATTTGCTTCCACATTTTTATTTTTCAATGAAGCTTGATACAATTCAACTAAATGCTTAGCCGTACTGACAGCTTTCGTGACCAATGACCTTTCATGCCACATCTATAACATATATCCTCATGCTTTTCTTCAATTTCTTTTTCTTTTCCCTTTTGATCTTTTCTCGTTCCACTTCGGTGGCCAGGATTTCTCACGATTTGATTATAATTGTGATAAGGGAAATATCGAGCGTGACTACGACCATAACCACGACCACGGCCACGGCCACGGCCACGACCATGACTATAACGATGGCTTCTCCTGGAGCCAACGACATTCACTTCGGGAGTGCTCGTAGAGCCGATTGGTCCGGCTTCATGATTTCTCAATAATAACTCATTATTTTTCTCTCGCAATGAGGAGGGCGAGTAATTAAATCTGTAAATTTTGTATACCCCTTTTCTCGATATTGTTGTCTGCAGGACAATATTCGAGGCATGAAAGGTGGAGAATGTCTTCTCCAACATATCTTCATCGATCACTTTTTCTCCGCATAATTTTAATTGAGATGTAATTTTATACATTGCGGAGCTATATTCATTCACGGTTTTAAAATCTTGCAACCTCGGGTGCAACCATTCATACCGTGCGATGAGGTAGTACGACCATCTTCGGTGGTCAAATCTTTCTTTTAAATTTACCCACAGTGCCATATGGATCTTTTTCGGTAAGATATTCCATTTTCAAATTTTCATCGAGATGACGACGAATAAAAATCAAAGCTTTAGCCTTGTGTTGTGCGGATGCACTATTATTTGCTTGAATAGTTTCACTAAGGCCTTCGACATTTAGATGCATTTCTGCATCGAGAACCCATGACATATAATTTGTTCCAGAAATATCAAGGGCTACAAATTCGAGTTTTGCGATGTTAGCCATAGAGATCAATAAATGCGTACTGTCTTCCGGCTTTGGTAACGGCGAAACTCGTGCTTAGTCTTCCGGCTTTTGTACCGGTAGAGACTCGTGCCGATAACGTGTTATAAAATTAGGGTAGTGTTAGAATAAAATCTACACACTACACACTAAGAAAATTCTAACTATTCTTTGCACAAGAATTTCTCTTCAAACTTCTCTCTTTCTTTCTCTCACAATTCTTTCTCCAATCTTTCTTTCACTAATCTTTCTTTCACAAAATGATGGTGTATTACAAGCTTAGAGAATAGCTCTATTTATAGAGCTCTAATTAGTGAAATACATCATGGCATACATCATCTTCAACTAATCTCAATTAATGGTGTCTCCACTAAATGGTGGACATCCATAAAAATCTTCTAATAATTCACATAAATCCATAATTAGTGGAGCCTCCACTAATTAATGGAGATTCCAATAATTCATAACATGAACCTCCCAAGAAAGAAATTATCAATATTATTCCAACTGATTTGCTATCCATCACATCAATGGCTGCATTCAACAAGAAGTGGAAAAGAGAAAAATTAAAAGGAAAATTTCGAAAACCTACTTTATCCTCTTATACAACTGTCAGTTGAATATTTAAATTTTTAATTTTAATAATTAAATATCTTAATTTGATTTTTGTAAAATAAATAAAAAATAGTTATAAAATTCGATTCTATAATCATTATAATATTTATGTAATCATGAAAATATTTAAATCTGATCAGTGAAACCTACAAATATTTGTGTTAAAATTATTAAATATTTTGTTATTGAATACTAAAATTTCAATCTCATTTTAAAGTAAAATTTTTCTTTAATTTAAATATATTATTATTTTATATAATTTTTTTTTTAGAATTGTTATATATTCCCAATACATTATATTCTATCTCTTTGTATCCCACCTGATCGTAGTATTTAATAATTTTTTAATATTATTCATCTCAAATAAATTCTTATTCGCTTATACCCAATTATCAAAATTAAAAGTTTAAGTATCCAATTATTATTTATATAAGAGTACATAAATTTTTTTTGAATTTAACCCAAAAATGAAAACCAAAATAGTACTTTTGAATTAAATAAATCGTCATGTATAGAATTCTTCAATGCATCATTATTTGTATAGAAGCGATCTATTCCAATGCAAATTTAATGCGGCTGTTGAAAATATATATATATATATATATATATATATATATATATATATATATTCTTTGTCAATAAATCAGTTTATCCTTGGATTAGAAAATTTTGCAAAGATGGGCTATGATGTGTGCTATAAAAGTTGTTCGCGGACTCTGTTTTTAGAATTATTATTATCAGAAATATTTGAATAGGAATTATTTTAAAATAAATTTATTTAAATATAGTTAAAAACTATAAAATATATACGATTAAAGTAAGACTTAAATGAGGTTAAAAAAAGAAAACATGATGTATTATAATTATATAATAGTTTTTAAAAAATAAAAATTATTTGAATTAAAGTTTTGAATTGAAAGAATACCAACCCACTTCCACCCTTAATATCTTTCTTTGTTTTCAAATTGAATATAATTTTCATTCAAAATTAAATGTCATATCTTAACTTAAAATACTGATTAAAGATGTTTGTTGATAATAGGAGTTAGAAGGATTAATTGTGAAACCCATAGCTAGTAAAATTAGTATGTTTTAAATTAAGGAGATTAATTGTCAAAGTTGAGATTGGAAGTATATATATATATTTTAAAAATAGGCATTTTAAAATAAAATTATAATTATTCAATTCTGGAGAAGAGTCTTAAAAAAAAAAGAGATAGTAATGAAGTATGTTCTGAAAATGAAAAATTAGATAAATACATAATATAGGAATTATTTAAACTAAAAACTACTAAAACCCGGAACATCAGTACAATAGGATCAGATCTTGCAGGAAAACTCAGGATAAGAAAAACTTCATTATTAGCACCGATCAAGTAGAAAAAGACCTGCGTGGAAAAAAAAATGAAGTATTTAAAAGTCAATGTTTTTTCTAGAAGATAAAAAAAACATAAATCTTTTTTTTATAATGCCACCAGTGCCCCCCCCCCTCCCAAAAAAACGTAGACCTATACGTGTATAATAATTGAAAAATGAAATTACTGCATTAATTACAAAAAAAATGATGAAATTAGTGCAGTAATATACCTCTTAGGATAGCAGTGTTCGCATAATGGTGTGATGTCTCTATTGCATCAGATTTTGAGGGCATCAATTAGCCTTGTTCCAGCTTGGAAAGATTGGAAATAGTTGCTGGTGTAATCTACAATAGAATTGTAGCGCTTCGGGTTCTGATCGTCGATGAGACCATCAGCTGGTTTAACCTCACTGCGATGGTCAGGAGTGAAGAAGATGGCGCAAGTCATTCTCTCTCTCTTCTCATTTGTCACCACTCTATGAATTGGGCTTTTGAACATCCCATTAGTCATTATCTGAAAGGATTCTTGAAAGGTGCTTTTAGTAATCCGCCAACGACTAGAGTCAGTTTATTTATTTAATAACTAGATTAGACATCTGAGAAGACATTTTTAATTTGGTAACTTTTTCTTTGGTTTGAACTGCGTTTTCGTTTCAAAGTCGCCAGCGGAAAATAGAGGTTAAACCGAAAGAAACTTCCACCTAAGAAATCTCTTCTACCAATTTTTGTCCTTCAAAGTGGAATTCCATAGTAATTCTTTCCAATGAAGAATGTATTTAGGCACATATTCTTTTTAATTTAAATAATTTTTATTCTAAAATAATTATTATATACTTATAACATATCATATTTTTTTTATAACCTTACTTAAATCTTACATATTTAATAATTTTTTTATTACATCCAAATAAATTCATTTTAAAACTTCACTTTAATTTAATTAAAAATTTAATTCAATAATTTTCATTTCTCTAAATTTATTATCACCTCCAAACATTATATTCTTTCTTCTTAATTTCACAATTTTTTCATGATTTAATTTATTTTTCAATTCAAGCAAAATTTTCTCAAAAAAGTTACAATAAAACTACAACATAAGAGTTCTAAAAAGAAAAAATGTGTAAATCATCTACAACATGTTGCAACCAATCTCAATTGTCCTATGAGAATCAAACTTTGAATTAACCTTATTATTTCGGTTGACAGCAGAGATTAACGGAAAGATGACCAAATATAGAGGAAACTAGAAATTTAGAATTGGATGATAAATTATATAAAAAGATATATTAAAAGATTTTTGAAAAATTTTAAGAATGTCTAATAAATTAAAGAGTTTTTTAAAATTTTTAATTTTTATAAGAAAAATAAAATTTTTAAAAATTTTGGCGGGGCGTCGTTCATTTGTCTCTGCGAACAATACAAAATAAATTATACATATGAATCAATTTTTAATAGAATAATATTATTTTAATAAATGTGTATATAATTTTAACTAGTTTATATAATATCTTAATTAGTTTGTACAAAATTATACTTCTGTTCTAATCAAATTGACAATATTGACTTAACACGAAATTTTATATAAAAAAAAAATTATAATATAATAATGTAATATAATAAAAATAATAAATATATGAATTCTAAAATTTAAATATATAAAAATAATATATGAGAAGTATATTGATTATTTTATAATATATAATATTTTAAAATTTTAAAAAATATTATTTTTTTGAAATAATTCAAAATAATAAATAAATGTATAAGTAGATAGTAATTAGATTGAGATAATTTATAGAAATATAATAAAAATTATTTAATATATGGGTTAAATTAGATTTAAAATGAAATTAAAAAGAGAATATGATGTGTTTTGAAAAATAAAAATTATTTAAATTAATATTATTTTAAATTAAGATAAAATTTTGATCTGAATGGAATGATTATTCACTTACGTTAATAAGTCTAAGTTAATTTTATTGAGACAAAAAGGGTAATGAATTTCCGTACGGAAAGTTCCGGATGCCCTTTCAACTTATCGCAAAACTGGGAACAAGTAGTGTTGAAACCAAAACTGCCACCGTCGTCTTGATTTGACTTTCTAAACGTCACTACATACTTTCCCAACCTTAAAGACTGAGGCCATAAGGGAATTTTTTCAGATTTAAATTAAATTTTAATTTAAATAATTTTTATTTTTTAAAATTTATTATATATTCACAAATAAATCATAATTTATTTTTTCATTAATAATTAAATTTTATATTTAATAATATTTTATTAAATTTTGATAAATATATTTTAATTTAATCCTTATCAAGTGCGTCATAGAACTAATGAGATAATTCTGTAATTACTTATTTGATTACCTCGACTTGATCTCCAAGGTTGAAGACGATGCCATCGGGAGTAAGAGGAACCCGATGCCACTGATCATCTTTCAGGACCTGAAGGCCGTCAACTTCTTTATCTTGCAACAGATAGGTTGTTCCTGATGCATCTCCGTGTGCTTTGGCAGCAAGAACAAGATCGGGTCTTGGACATGGAGGATACAGATTAAACCTAGAAAGCACTGTCGGATTTTCTCCAAATTGATCCACAAAGCAATTCTCCTCCAACTTCAAAGACTTTGCCATGGCCTTAAGAATCACATCATTCATCACTCGTAGTTTGTCTGTGAATTCGACCAAAATTTCCCTACATATTTCATGGGCAAAAAATGTTGTAAGAATGCTTTAAAGCACAGAAATAATAAAACCATGGCAAGTTTACCTGAAATTTTCTGGATTTTTTGGCCATTTTTCAAACTTTCTTAAGCTTTCCGGGAGACAATTAAGGTACAGACGGTCATTCCAGTCAAGGGTTTGGCTTTCTGAGTAAACTGTGTCATTTCCATAACCATCAATGTCATCTGCTGTTCTTGCGTATTTCAGCTTCTCCTCCATTGGAAGTGAAAAGAATCGTCTGGTAACATCGTGCACTTCGTCTAGGAACGAAGGAGTCATTCCATGATTCACAGCCTGAAATACAAATTAAGTTGGTAGCTGATCGGTATGCTGCATCAACATTTTTCCAAGAACAGCAATCTTATAACGAAATCAAACCTGAAAATAACCAGATGTGGCAAGAGCTGCGCGTAGTTTCTTGAGCTCTTCTTCGGCCTCAGGCGAGGAACAACTCAGAAGAGCAATGTCAATCTTTGTGATTTCTAACTCTGCGAGACTGGCAGCAGTGCCTAAATTGTCGCTGAGGACATATTTTCCCGGAGGACCATCAATGGCCTTAATGGCCAATTCTTGTACAGAAAGGGCTAATTCTTCAGCATTAACAGTACTATCAACTGTCGGTGCCATTTTTTACTCTCAAAAGTAAATATTCTCACTCTGAGATGCCAAAGCTATCGAATGAGTTGGTTTATATAGAGAATTCTCTATCAGCATTTTCCTATTTGGTCATGTCATCTAATTTTTCTTATTCCTTTGGTAGTTACAGCTAATCAGGTTTTACTAATATTTAATTGACTTTTTGGTCCCTCTTCGATATTTTCTTCCTTCAGGTTTGAATATTTGGATCTTCGCTTCATCAGTCAGATGAAAGTGGCTAACGATATTGATGAAGGAGAAAAAAATAATGAATGGTAGTGCTTTGATACCAACCCGTTTGGTTTAGGTAGTTGGTGGTGTGGCCAACTCGGCCACTATACAAGATCCAGATACTAAATCGGTTAAAAAGGACTTTATCTCTTCTTAATGTGTGATTCTCTTATGTTTGATTCTTTTTGTTATAGAATCGATATATTTATGTGTTAATCAAATTAAATCATATGAATATGTGAAAACGAATAATACATTTATAGATATCGTATTCAATTATATGATTCTTGAAGCCTTTGGCCTTCTAGTAATACTTCGGACCCCTAAACCTTCTTCAATGTAATTTTTCGAGATTAGAAAATCTCTAATCCTATTTTTTCTCTCTTTGTACCTAGTGGACTCATACAAAAATTGACACAAAAATTGAGACAATGTTATTTCTCACGTATGTTGAAAATAGAGTCATAAACTAGTATATATAGTTGACTCTACCTCCAAATATAAATCCTGATAAAATAAGAAAAGTATAGTTGGGTACAACTATTTCCACTTATACTATTCCATCTCAAATACAATTTTTTTTGTTTCCTACAATTTTTATTAATAAATAATAAATATTTATAATTTATTATTATCCCATAAATAGGAGCTATTGAAGGGACCTAACCGAATACCGTTAGACTAAACTCTAATAAATTATTTTGTCAACTAAAAATAATTTATTAATTACGTTCTATTCCACTAAAAGAACGTAATTGCACTTTTAGACTAATTGTAATTACTGAATTCAATAATTATATCCTTATGATTGATCGATCCAATAAATTACCCCCGACGATCAACATAATATTTTGAATATGATAGTATGACCACAATGCCCCTCATTCAATTCTTCAATTCACATCTTCAATTTGACAATACTATGTGACCACACCACACTTACAAATTGAATTCAATAGACACTATTGAATTACTGAGCTCAGATTTAACTGTCCCTTAGAAAAACTCATGAGGAAATGATCTTACCTATTAAAGATGGCGGATTTTATATTGCATAATAATTACTTCATATTTATTTCACTTTAATTCCCAAGATACCGAGATATTGATATTGAGTTAATCTCACTCTTTGGTAACTAAGGAATTTCAAGTTAGTAAATTTAAATAATTGTTTGCTCAAGATTAAGGTATTATGTATGATAATTTTTTAATGTTTTATTTGTATAGTTTATTCTACAAATAAATATTGATGGTTCATTCAATATATCCTTAATTTTATTACCAAAGTAAAAAACAGACTTCAATAAAATTAAGACAATCTCACCAAAATAAATTATCCAAATTTATTTTAGACTGCGGATAATTTATTTTGAATTAAATTATAAATCAAGTCTTTCTGTATTTAATAAATAACACTTGGTTTATAATATCTAAATAATTCGTGAACTAAACAGGCTCATACATATATATAAATATATAAAAATATACTTTATTTAATTTCAAAATACAAATATTGAATTTACTCGATGGGCATATCTAACAAAATTCTCCCACTTGTCTTAGAGTAAATGGGACATGTCAAAAATACCCATATTTCTATATAACTTCCAAAAATCACTACGGGTAAACTTTTAGTAAAATGATCAGCAAGATTTTTAGCAGAATGAATCTTGCATACTTTTATATCTCCATGTTAAACAATCTCCCAAAGCATGTGATATTTACGTTTAACGTGCTTACCACGTTGATGGCTGTGTGGTCCTTTCGCATTTGCCACTGCACCACTATTGTTACTGTAATACTCTGTTTTAAACCAGCATTAGTTCATGGGGAAAGTCATGCATAGCATCGCATCATATATTTTATTTGATAAATTTGAGCTATTTTTATGAAACTTATGTGATTTATGTGTTTGGTATTTCATGGTTAATTATTTAGATATAGTTGTGTTATATAAGGTGGTAGGGTTTTTGTTCTTATGGAGCAGAATTTATTGAAAGAATAATTAAGGGAGTTGAAATGGATTTATGGGAATTTATTTGATGAATATTCTCACAAGAGTTATTGTGGAATAATGGTTAGAACTTGGTGTGTAACCTTCAATTACTTGAGTTCAAATCCCAATTCTTGCGAACCTTCACCTTCTTATTTCTAATTAAATTCTTGTTTCCCTATTTCCTCTCCTCCTGGCCAAAATCTCGAGTGTAGCCAGCATTTTATTTTCCCAATCCCTAAAATATAAGAATGTGATTATTGTGGGTTTTGCTAAAAAGGAATTAAAGTAAATCAAATTCCTACTATTCTTTAGTTAATGTTTTATTCTAATCTTTTAGGAAGTTACATATTTCAACATTTAGAATTTCTTAAGATCTTATTCTAAGGATTTATTATGGAAATAAAAATATAGAAGCATTTATTTTGGAAACTATATTATAGCTACTATTTTTAAAAGAAGGAAAGGTTCTCCAAAGTTGATTTTCCCTAAAGAGTTTTATTTGGAAATAAAAAGATATTGTCCAATCTTTAAAGGAAATAAATATTTTCTCCAAGCTTTGCTTCCTTTCGAAAAACTAGCATTTAAGGAAAAAGAAAATTCAGCTTTATTCCATAAAACTAGATTTTATCACCAAATATAATTATTCCTTAATTAATTATTTTTGCCTAAAATAAATTAGGATATTAACTAAATTATTTCTTGGACTAATATTCCATTTTTATTACTTGAATTTTCTAGAGAAATACAAACCCTAGCCGCCACCTTTGATGGATTTAATTTCATTCAAATTCCCTAATTATAGGAAAAACTTACCATAAGTAGTTTTAATCAATCAAAACCCTTTTAGCTAATTAACCAACCAGATTTTTCCTCAATCCTTTACCCTAGTTTCGGCCACCTTAGCACACACACAAGCACATGAAAATTCCAGCTCCATTGCTCTCAAAATTTTCTCTTGTTTAGCCAAAACCAAAACACAAAAGATCTCATTTTTCCTTCTTCTCTTTTTCACGCAAGGCTTGACCGAAACCTAGCTTTTCTTTTCCTCCTTTTTCTCTCCATATTTCGGTCATCTTGGCAACCAGAAATCAGCCATAAAATCCTCCCAAAAACTGCTCAAAATCGGCTACATCAAGAAAGGCCAAAAGCTGTTTTTTTCCTTGTTGTGATCAAGAGTCCAAAGTAAGGTGCAACTCTCCCGAACACTAAAACGCCCTACCCTAACCTATTTCCTTCATCAACCAACCCTCAAATAAACTCTTAACACTCCCTCAATCAGGAAAATCCCAGCTGCCACCCTCTCTATGGATTTCGTCCATTGCAACCTCCAATCCTCTCCAAAATTGAAAACTAAACCTAAAGTGAGTAACCCTTCAACCTCTTTCAACTTTTATTCAATTAATCTTATTCTTTTCTCCTGAATCTCAGTCATTAAGGGGCTGACTCTTGTCCCCTATTATTGGCGATTTTCAAACAAGAAGACCAAGAGCATCCCAATCATCATTTCTTCCTCAAGTGAACCCAAGCAACCACCAAAGGCGCCACCTTTGCTCTTAGTGTGTCTCGTCAAGAGATAATTGAGGCTTAACTCCTCTAATTTAGATTAGGGTTGAATATATGGTGGAGATATTATGCATGAAGCCTAGCATGAAAGCATGCTTTGATTAGATTGATGAGTTTGATGGTGCAATATAATGAACTAGGTATATATGGCGTTGAATATGGATAAAAATTACTATGATGATCTAGATCCATTATATGTTGAATAAAGATAAGGTCTTTTGATGCAATTAGGGTTAATATATGAAGTTAACGGTAATTAAGTATGGAAGTCATTATGTAGATGGCTTGATTTGTCTATAAGCATGCATAATGATGAGATGCATGATCATGGGAAGCTATAAAGATGACTTAATGCATTAATCCATCTAGATGCCATGGATGAATTAGATGATTAATATGATCATAGGGATTCATGATGCATGATGGTAGTGGGATAACATTTGGATCCTAATTATAAAATCAATGATTCTAGATAAGGAAGAAAATGAAAGAGAGGGCAAGCAATGTTGAGGTTGATTGCTGAGTATATTCAAGTAAGTCCCTACATAACTATTTTGCTAACTATTACATGTTTTCAAGTCTTTTTTACAATGATATTGAAATTGTGTCAATATGATTATCGACATGTTGATTGAAACATGATGAAATGTAATTGTGGTATTTTGATACTTGGATTTAGAATGTGGATATTTTATTTTCTAAATAATTTTGTCAAATCTCAACTTTTAACTGAAAATGATTTCCTTTTTCTTATCACTAAAATGTTTTGAAAAGCTTGATGTGAAATCACGTTTTGCAAAGACAAGGTAATCAATGAGTATGAAAACAAGGGAAATAATTTTGCACCTAAATGGTTAGCGTTAAGTACTCAGCGGGGGTATGCTAGTGGTACTAGTCTTGGAGAGTTAGAGCGAGTCTTCTGGTAAGAGACCACCTCTAGAGGATAAACTTTACTTAAAGAGGCAATAGTACTATTTAGTTAGGCCGGTCTGAGTTAGCATGTTGATCCATATGGACTTTATTTTTTCGAGTTAGATAACCGGTGTGTTGGATGTAGAGATGAAGGAGTATCTCACCCTAGTGGGGGGTTCACCCACTGCCCAATGTTGAACGGTTATATGGGGACGCTATCATGATGGTAATCATGATAGGACTTTATTATTATTATTGAATCATTACTAATCCCTACTTTATGAATCAATGGTATTGATGGGTGGTTGATTTATTGAGAACTGTTTTGAATATGATGAGCATTGCTCCACTCAATAATTGTTTACTGATGAAAATTGACTTGCAAACATATTTTGTGGTTTTGAGAAACCTGTATGCACAAAATGTTTAAATGTGATATCCGCACACACAAGACTTACTGAGATGTCAATCTCACACCATTCTTATATCATATTTTGAGGGGGGTACATTTATTGAGCAGGTTGAAGGAATAAGAGATGATCGATTAGTTTATTTTATTTTGCTTTGTATTTCTTTTGAGAGACGATTGTTAGTTTTTAAATTTTAGACTTATATAAGTTTTGATTTCGGATGTAATCAGATTATCGTTTTTATATTATTTAGTCAATTTTCTTTTGTACCTACTTATAAAAATCCCTTATCCATTGGACAAGGTGACATTCCCGCCCTATTTGGGTACGTACGTTGTGGGGTGTTACAGTCAAAGTATAAACTAATAGTTTGAGATGCAGAAGGAACCATATTATGTTCTATCAAGAACTTCTTTAACCATACTACTTCTTTAGCTGCCTCACAAGCCACCACATATTCAGTTTCCATTATAGAATCAACAATATAAGATTGTCTGATACTTCTCCACACGACTGCACCACCACCTAAGGTGAAAACAGAGCCTGAAGTGGACTTGCGAAGATCTCTATCAGCTTGAAAATCAGAATTAGTGTAACCTATAGGTACCAATTCTGGAGTCGAATAAACTAGCATATATCCTCGAATTCTATGAAAATACTTGAATATATGCTTCACTGTTGTCCAGTGTTCCTGTATTGGGTTTGACTGATATCTACTGACCATTCCAACAACATGATAAATGTCTGGACAAGTATAAAGCATAACATACATGAGACTTCCTATAGTTGATGCATAAGGAACTCGTTTTATGCACTCAACTTCATTAGGATTTTTAAGACTATGCTTTTAAGATAACTAGATTCCATGTTTGAAAGGCAATTGACCTTTCTTGGAATTTTGCATTGAAAATCTCGCCAGTATTTTGTCAATATATGAAGTTTGGGATAAATCTATCTGTCTATTCTTTCTATCCCCGAATGATCTGAATGCCTAAAACATATCTTACTTCTTCCAAGTCCTTCATATCAAACTGTTTACCCAACTAATTTTTCACCAATATTAATGTCCCTACATTATTTCCAATGAAAAGTATGTCATCAACATACAGTATGAGAAAAATCACCTTACCATCTATAATTCTCCTATAGACACAAGGATGCTGACTAAAACCATTTAATGGCTTGATCAAACTTGATATTCCAAGATTTAGACACTTGTTTAAACTCATAAATGGACCTATTCAGCTTGCAGACTTTATGTTTTTTACCTTCTTGGATAAAACCATCTGGTTGTACCATGTAGATACATTCGTCAAGATTTCCATTAAAGAATACTGTCTTAACGTCCATCTGCCATACTTCATAGTCGAAGTGAGTTGTAATGGATAAGAGGATTCTTATAAACTTTAGCATAGCCACGGCGAGAAGGTTTTCTCATTGTCAATACTTTTCTCGATGGGTACAACCCTTAGCAACCAATCTAGCTTTGAAAGTTTTCACTTTCTCATCTATATTTTCTACAACTTCTTTATATGCAGTGGGATCCTCTTCTTCCTCAAAAGAGATTGCTTGAAAAGCCTCTCCATAGAGTAAGTATCTAGAGGAACGTCGAAAGACTCTCCCACTACGTTTAAGCTGTGGAGGTTCTTGGATGATTGGACTTTCTTCTTCTTCGTTGACTGGAAGGAAGTTGAACAGGGGCAGGAGGTTCTTCCACTCTATGTGTCGAAGAGCCAGCGGATATAAAAGGCGTAACATCTTTTTCTCTCCTACTGGAATCTGACATGTTAAGTAGCATAGATACGAATCTACCACGTGAATCTTGAGGATGAGTTTCTGTAACCATTTGTTTGGAATTATCTCCCTTGGTTTCCAAAATAACCCTACTCTCGAAACTATGTTCTTCTATGTACTTGTACTCTAAGAAAATTATATTTGTACTTACAAATATTTTCTTAACTTGAGAACTATAGAAGTAGTATCCCCTTATTCCTCTTAGATACCCAACAAGCAGACATAAATTTGATCTTGATTCTATTTTATTCATCTTTCCCTTTAGCACATATGCAGACAACCCCAAATACAGATATGTGTCAAATTAGACTTCTACTCGTTCCACAATTCCAATGGAGCGTACCCAACTTGTGTGGCCCCCTCTCCCAACGGATACATCCATTTATCACGTGCCAATTACTCCTTGAAAATATAAATCATTTTATGAGTTTTTTCTCCTTTTCGTTCAAATTATGTATCATTTTATAGAATTAAAAAATATTAATTTTTTAATTCTACGTTTACCGTTTATTATTCTATATTAAATTTTGTCATTAATTATTTTATATGTTATTTTAAAGAATTAAAAAGTTAATTTATTTTTCCAAAAAGTTCTTGAATTTTAAAGTTTTCTTAATTAATTTACAAGCTTCTTAAATGACATCAGTTTTTAACCAAACGGAGTAGAATACAACTACATTATCTGAGCTGCCTCAAACACCCGGCCCCTCACCCACCCACAACAAAACGGGGGTGGAGTAGGTGGGTACACATGAGATTAATGAAGACCAACTGACCAAGTATAATAAAAAATTGCTATTTAGGTAGGACTGCCATAAAGAACAAAAGTTCAGCCGATAAAAGCCAATGATCAGTTTGTGCAAGTCGCTTCACAAAGCTTAGAGGTAGATTTCTTTAATTTCCTCGTTCTTTAAAAAAAAACTCTTTTTTCTTTTTGTATCTGTAAAAATTTTCCGTTTCGTGATGATTATATTATTATATTCGCACGCTTTTCTTTTTCTTTTTAATAGCAATGCACTTAGGAAAAGGCAGAATTGTAGGACGAAACACATTGCTGCATTTTTTCGATCGGTAAAAATTGCTAATGACTTCTGAACATTTGAACATTTTTATTTTTACCCCTTGAATTAACTTGAAATCAACTAGTTATTGCAATCAAATTACGATAACATCTCATTTCCTGGCCTTCTAAAATTTTCTTCGTTAAGGACTAACACAAGCAGGTCATATTACTTGGACAGGATCCTTCATCTCTTAAATAGTAAAATTAGCTTGTGCATTTGATGTTTGAGCCATTGCTTAATCTTAAGTTCTTACTCACCGTAAATTTCATGAACCTTTTTCAACAAATATTAGATAGCAAAAATTAAAGATCAAAGATTCGAACAAATTAATAAGAGTCTTCCAATTTTGTACAATTTAATAAGAGTGAAACAAATATATTTAATAATTTCCTAAGATATAATTTCTATAATAATTTGTTTTCGCTTGTCGGAAACCAAATTATTCCGAATCTCTTTCACGGGAAAAGTATTAACTTCAATTAGTATATCATAATTTGTGTATGTATCATTGCATCTCAATTAGAAGATAACTTTGGTACAAAAAAGAATTAGAAGACAAATTAATACGATATCTCAATACTTAACTTCACATCTTATCAGCCAAAGAAGAATAAAATGATGGACCTTACACCGATGCAGGAATAGTCTTGTTGGATTAAAAACATATTTTTAATGTATTTAAATATGGAAATTATTCTCTTTTCTTGGGAGTTAATATATCTCAAATTAGTTAGGATGCTTTGGGGATGTTTGGAATTGTCCAGTGAATCGAGCTTGGTCTGTATGGGTAGATGAATGTGTAAGCCAGAGGCGGTGCTTAGAAGAGACGTAGGGAGCAATGTCCTTCTAGAAACAATATATAGCTTTAAACATTGGCCCCTCCAAAATTGACATGTTTATCTAAAGTAGAAAAGAAAAAGATTAGTTAAATTTTATTTATTAATTATCACACAACGTAAGAATAAAATATTACTATACATTTTTTAAAAAAAGAGTGTCTTTTGCTCTTCCTAGTTATAGCCTAAGTTCAACAATGGGAGCCACCGTAAAAGATAACTAAAGGACAATCCAGGTGGCTGTGGCAATAGGTCTGTAAAATGCTATTTCCCCTCTCAATGCAGAATTATTTACCATCAGAAGTGAATGCCAAGTCAAGTTCTAATCAATAAATTGTTATTCTTGGACGAAAATCTCATTGGAATTACATCATTCAATATTTGATTTCAAAATAAACTATATGAATATACTCATACTATTGTATCTTTTGTGCGCCATATGAAGAATTATCCACCTCATTTATTGGCTTCTGCAAATTTTACATTCTGCTGATATATTTGTCTAGAAACATTCAATCTCAACTAATGTTTTTCCCGCAACTTTGGTAGATATTCTTTCATATATATATATAATATTTTTAAAAAAAATAGTTTGCAGCCTATGTTAAAGCCATTCATCCTCCATAGGACAAGAAAGCAATTTCTCACATTTCATTTGTGCAAAACCCATTATTGATGACTTTAAGCATTTGAAGGAGCGTCATATGCATATATTTCAAACAAAGATGATTGATTATTGAAGATTTTTTTAAAAATAAATTTGTTTAATTTATTTAGCGTAATATTACTTAACAAAATAACCTTAACGTGACTTTTGTAAATAAATAATATTATTTATTTTTTTTCCATCTTAATAAAATAAAATAAAATAAAATAATAAAATACTATTTTGATCTCCACCAAACCTTTAGATAAATCTCTCCACTAGCCACCAACCCACACTTCGGGACGAGCGCTATCTCCTCTTAAGAATCGTAACACGTCTTTGACATTTACACAAAGGTCGCCTTTTTCGGTTGGTGGGGGCGCAAATAAAGCACAAGATATTGCTAATTTAGATAAACAGCTAATAAAGAACAAAACATCAATGAAATCCAATCAGTGTGTTATAATTTTTTTCCAAATACGCCATGTAACAGATTGATTCCATTTGTCCAACATTATAAGCACGTTTATTCCTTTTATACTTCGATGATGGAATAATCCAGCAATGGAACCTATCACAAGTCGTTCTTTCCTTCCCCTGGCGGCTCAAACTCTTCGGGGGACTGTCACAGGCCGTTGCGTGGGCAAAACTTTGTCCACTCTCAATTCAATTACCCGACGCCCAACCAAAATATTCGTGTGTTTTTTAACGTATTTAGAAAATCGAAGAGATCGAACGTTTCTAAGTATACTTAGCCACCCCCTGCAGTTAGGCCGAATATACCTAGAAATGTTCGGGACCTTCTTAAAGATGTTTTAAATATGTTTAAGGACATTCGAACTTCATTAGCTAAAGGCCTAAGATTGAGGGTGAAAGATAACATGGAACGATCAAAGACTGAGCCCGTCCGTCGTGCCTGATGCCTGCGCCCAACACCCAACTGAGGTGCCTGAGACCAATCGAAGGTACCAGAGCCATGCACCAACCCTACGTGCCGTGCCCGTGTAGCACACCCGAACCGAGCCCAGTGCCGTATCCGTTTCGTGCGCTCAACGACTAGTCAGTGCCGTGCCCAACGACCAGCCGGTGACGAGCTGACGGCCCCCTCCATTTCTTATATAAATATGTAGATATACTTTTGTTATATTTTTGTAAATTTCCTAAAGCCTTAAAAGTCAGGCATGTATATTTTCATAGTTAGATTCTTTGTATTTAGGTCTAGAGAAAATAGAAAAACTTTTCCCACCTCCTTGAAAAAACGGTATTTGCTCTTAGAACTTAGAAAAAATTTACCACGTCTATTATAGTGAGAGAAGAAAATCGAGATCGGGGAAACGTGAATTAAGTTGGTTGTGAACATTGGTATTCCCCCCTCACCAATACTTGTTGTATACTTTGTACCCATTTTTCAATTCAATGAAATGATTACTTTCATGCAATTTGGTACCGGTTAACTTTCGTTTTTGTGCCATTTTTTGTCGTTTTCATATAATTCATTAACGTTTTTAATTGTTTTCATTGTGATTCGTTACGAAATCACTTTTAAGTGTTTGAACGAGTTTGGAAGAGATCGGTGTGATGTTGGCTCGGGCTTAACCAAATCACATGCATTAGTCGATTTTGGAAAAAACGATCAGTAATAGGACTCCCTCCCTCGGTAGGAGTGTCACCTCATGGGGGAGGCCGAAATCAGTTACTTATATTTCATATATTTTTTTAATACATTATCTAATATATTTATATTCTTGTGTTTTTAAAATTTAGGTAAATAGCAAGAACTATTTGTTATATTATTATTAAGATAGTAGAGAATGCACTAAATTACATACAAAAAATTTTAAAACTTTTTCATATTTCAAATCTTTTAGTACATTATCTAATATATTAATATTCATGTATTTTTAAATTTAAGGCAAATAATAGAATCTATTTATTATATTATTATGGGTATAGTGGAGAATACACTAAATGTATAAGAAATTTCAAAACTTCTTCACTCGTACCATAGGCCACGTCGGGCCACCGGGCCTTGAAATGGCCATTTCTGACCAAACAACGGCCATTTTTGCCCCTATAATTTCTGTTGTGACTTGTGGTTGTATTCTTAAGGGATACATGATATTATTGAATTTTAATAAAAGTTATCATTTTAAAAAAATAATGATTATCTAAATTTATTTAGAATTTTAATTAATTAATAAGGTATAAATATATTTAATATCAATATATTGAATTATGTGATTCTTTGAGTTGTCATATGAAGGTTATATAAATTAATTAAATTTTTGAAATATATTTTCTTGAGAACGTAATACAAATATAATAACGGTATCAAAAAATTCAAATAAATATTATATGTATCTTTTTTGAAAAAAATGAAAATTATCTAAATTCATTTAGAATCTTCATTAATTAAATAGTTAATTACATTAATTAGTAATATATATATATATATATATATATATATATATATATATATATATATATATACACATTGAATTCTAACAATTCACACAACGCATAGTTTTAAACTAATATCTATAAAATATCATTCTAATCCAACTCAACCATCACAAAATTCATTTCTACTTTCTCTCTTGCTCATTCTCTCTCTCAGTCTCTTACTTTCTATTCTTGCTAGAAATTAATTAAAGTTTTCTAATTTAATTAATTTTTTTTTTAGGGGTCAACAAACCCTCCCACAAATTTTGTATCTTCAACAAAGTGATCCAAAATTTCGAATCGCAAGTGCCATGTGGTGAATTGCCGAAAATTTATCTTTATCATATTTTTTGGCTTTTGTCACTTACTCTCTCTCTCTCTCTCTCTCTCTGAAGTAGCTTTGTAGCTAATTTTGCCTTCTTATATTCTATGCATTGTTATATTAGAATATTAATATTCAGTCGAATGCCACAGTTGAATGATATTATGTTTAAAATGAATAAATGGAAGATCTCAAAATTTCAAATATCAGTGATATTATTTTTAAAATATTAGTATCCATATTTTATATTTAATTTTTTACTTTTATGGGAGGTTTAGATTCTAAGTCCCCTTCCTATATAATTATTATCTCATTATTAATACACTTTTGTAGGAAATATTGTCATTCTTATTCTTAAATCCTATTTGATACTTCAGTCCATACTTTTAAATGATTTTATAACAACAAAGCAAAATAAAGTTAATTATAAAAGATTACTTTAAACTCCTAAAAAAATCGAAAGCAATGTTAGTTTTAAATTTTAATACCAGCTTAAACAAAAAAAAAAAAAAAAAAAAAGGCCAGCAAACCAGCCTTCTAGTCGCTCTGGCTTCCTCGTCCTTGGGGCCGGTCTATGCAGGAACTCTGTCAGAAAAATCTTACTGGCCCTCGTGGCCTAAGGCCTTAATCCTTGATCTGGACCGACCCAACGGTATTTTCTTTTGTTACATGACATGCTTTTTAGGATTTCAGGAAATATGATGTTTAATGTTTTTCAATTAAACTTGGAGCCCTCAGTAGGAAATGGAGATATGAGCAAGAGGCATCTCCAAGAACTAACGATCAACTAGCAGTTATAATGTGTTTTAATTATGTAACGGCCATGTTCAACATCAATAAACTATACCAGCCTGGTCTTGACTTTTGATATGCACAAATAGCAAATAGATTGAAAAACAACTTTGTGGAAGACAAACTATGTAGTGAAAGCAAGTTTTCTACAAAAACTGAGCTTGAAAACATAAGGGACTGCAGGCACGCAAACTCCGGTAACACATTTTATGACGCAGAAGGCCCAACAGCGAAACAAGTCAATTAGCAGGAAGAAAGGTTCAGATAAAATAGTTGGGCAAGAACCAACATTGAAGAAACAGGTCAAAAATCAGATCTTTACCTACACGAATAACATCATCCTCTCTGCAAACCAAATAATAAATTCACAGTAAAATTATAAATTCTTTTCAGCGAGGGAGGGAGGCAAGAAATGAAAAAGGATAGCAGAGAAATTGAAATGTAGAAGAAGAAGCTACCCCGGCATTTGGCGGCGGGCCATAATGCTAGTCTTTTATCTCTAACCAAAGTTGATAAAACCCTAACAAACAATAAATTGAACATTCATAACCGAATACAACATAACCTTAGCAATATTATACAGGAAAAGCCCTCAAAATTAGGGTTCACAAAGAATTGCTGATACCTAACCATGATTTCCTCCGGCAAAGTGGACAAGTCGCCCAATCTTGCTGTAGCCACCGATCAAGCCAATCCTTGTGAGGGTGGAACTGCAACATCCATGTTGAAGGCTAAGAAGGAGGAGGAAAGAAGGAAGATGGAAAGGGAGGCGGCAAAGGCAAAGGAGAAAGATGACGGAGGGAAAATGGAATGGGAGGTAGGGAGCGGATTTGCATTGCGATTGAGGCATCCAAAATCGTGGGGGCTTCTCACCCACTAACACTCCAAAATAGACGTCTGCCAACCAAAATTGTAAAAAGACAAAAATGTCTTCATTGACAAAAAATGAACAGTGTTCCTTCAACTCGTTTTTCTCTATATAGAAGATATGTTTGTTGTTTGGTTCTTAATCCTTATTAATAAAAGAAAATGGAAATTTGTTTTCTCTTGTACATGCACATTAGGTTGTATTCGAGAAAACTGCCATTGTTTTTTTTTTTTTTTTGGTTATATCTTCCTGAAAATAAACATGAATATTATATATTATTACATAGCATAAGCCAGAAGGCCTGGTATAGTTACATTACAACTGGAGCATCTTCCATCCAAACCAAAACATCTCAATATCACATGCTTATCTAGCTATACCAGAATAGTTGACTTTCCTACGCACATGAGAAGCCCGAAGAAACTATCAGCATTGGTGAGTTCTTTTAAGGTGAAAACAATGAGACTCCAAGAATAATACTCAGGCCAGCATAATGCCACGAAACACGGCTAAGAAAGTCGCCATTGTTTATATATGATTGTCTATAGAATATGCATGTTAGGTTGTACTGGAGATAGCCGCCATTGTTAATTCATGGGGCAATATATGTGTTTGGTTAGGTATATTTTGGATTCATTTGGGGGAGGAATGGCGAGCATCTAACCTCTGTTTCCTATATTAGCTGCTAGGCCACAAACCATGTGTTTGGTGTAAATTGGCATATTGTTTGTTTATCTTCTAGATTAGCATGCTACTACTTTGGCTCGCAAAGAAAGAGGAAAGAAAAATGATCCTTTCTACTTCTATTAAAAGAATTTTTTTTACTTTCAATTTGTTCAGTTGGAGTATAAGAATAGTAAATAAAAGATTTTTTATTATTTTAAATCTATTATTATATTGATTATATTTGTTACTTTAAACATTGTAAAATAGAAGGAAAATACACATTTGTCTTTTAATTCCAGAATTGGAAAAGAAGATTTGATGATGTAGAAGTGGAGCTGCAACACCTACCAATTTACTTCCATCCCGCCTTTACCACAAATCAAATATGAGTTCATTGTTATTTACTTCCATATTTACTTTTCTTCTCTATATCTTGTAGAACTTTATTGATCAAGAAGATGTCAACTTTCTTCATAAGGCCCTCAATTTTTCGAAACGTGTGTTAATATAACCCCCTCTAACTTTATTATGAAAATACGATTAAAAAAAATCACATATGTAATACAAGTGATCTGAGACAACTTAAATATAGATTTAAAAGTTTTTATTATATTATGAGTAAATTAAATACTAGTCATTCCGTTTAAATTGGAATATTTATATTTTTATTTAAATTCATTTTAAAATGAGATATTCAAATTGAGATGAAGGAACTATTATATACTCTCTACATCGTTGTATTGTTTTCTTTGGGTCTTTAATATTCCTAGCTAGGGTCTTATGTAGGGATGGCAATCGGGCCGAGCCGGGTCGGGGACTAGAAATCCCGGTCCCGCCCCCGCATCCCTGCCCCCGGCCCGTCCCCGACACGGGGAAAGGCGGGGATCCCCGTCCCCGGCCCGGCAGAGACAAAATAATTCCCGGTCCCGGTCCAGCGGGGAACTGGGGCCCGATTTCGGCCCAGTGGGGAATAAAGGATGCAGGGGCCCGGTTTCGGCCCAGCCCCGATTTCAACAAAAAAAAAAAAAATTAAATAGATTTTGAAATTTTATAAAAATAAAAATTTATATTTTCTTAGCAAAAAAAAAAAATAAATCTAAATAATTTCTAAATAAGTACTACTAATATTAATATTTGATTTAGAAATAATATATACTTGTATGTGAATGTGAGATATTTTATATTAATAATCGAATGAAATTAAACAGTTGTAAATAAATTTAGGTATGTTCAATTACTAATCCAACAAATATTAATCAATCTTGAACGAAGTTGTGTTTCAAATAAGTTCAACTTTATTCTATTACTAACAGAACAAATACTCATTGATGTTGAACAAACTTTTATTCACACAAATATTTATATTTTTATCAAATTTATCATTTTCATCTTAAATTATAATCAAATCTTATATTATTACCATTTGTATTCTATTTTGTATCTTATCTTTGTGAGAAAAAATTAAAGTTAAAATATTAATTCGAGATAAATAAAATTCGAATTGCAGTATGAGATACAACACAATCATAATTTGCAAATGACAATATAATTTTAAAATAAGTAATGACTCTAAAGATATAAGTTTAAAAACCAAACATTTTTTGCTCGTGCCTCTCAAGACCTTTAATGGTTTGAGAAACAAATTTATATCCATGCCGCTTTACAATATCATTCTTAATTTCTCATTCATTTTTCCCCTTAATTGTAACTATTTCATAAATATCATTTTAAATATATATACAATAATAAAAAATTCTATGAATAAGAATTTTTATGAATAAAATTATCTAACATACTCTCAGTCAAATTATTTAAAAAGATTAAAAAAAATATAATGTTTACAATATTAGAGAACTAAGAATAAATAAATAACGTTTTTTAATATTGGAAAAATAAGAATAAATAAATTATTGAGTAATATTAAAATAATATTATTAATACCAATTACAATTTATAAAAAGATTATAATGATTAGAATATCAATGAGAAATAAAATGTTCATAATGCCTTACCATCCCAACTACTATATTATTTGTTAGTGCATTAAAATTACAAATTTATTAATTTAAGTATATTATTATCTCACATAAGAATCAATAATTTTATAAACCAAGATATATTTTACCTTATCATGATTAAGTAGATATAGTACAAGACATATATAGACACACATATTATATAATTAATATATATACTATATATATAAATATATACACATACTATATAATATGTATATATTTTATTTTTACACATGCTATATATAATTATTGTATATATATAATATAAATTAGAATTTTTATACACATGTACTATGCGGGTCGAGCGGGTCGGGGCGGGCCAGGGATGGGGATGGGCCGGGCGGGCCGGGGATCATGCTATCCCCGTCCCCGGCCCGGCCCCGCCTAGTGGGCCGAGATGTAGAGCCCTCCCCCGGCCCCGTCCCCGCTTAAATCGGGGAATCCCCGGCCCAATTGGGCGGGGCCGGGCCCCCGATTTATGCGGGGAAATTGCCATCCCTAGTCCTATGATGTAATAGTATCTATAATTTCTTTAATGACCTGTCTTTTATAAGCTTAACGACGTACGCTACTTGTTTCAGTTAATCAATTCGAGCTACATTTTCTTAGTAGTTGGTTGTTTAGGATAAGATACAATTTGTTGAGTTATTGAATTCAATACTTGTTGATTAATTTGACTATGAGGTAATCATACTAGAGGATTGAGTATGAAACTTACAATAAGGATCTTCAATAAATTTGATAGTACTAGATATTACTAGCACCTTGGTCAAATTTCTATTCTTCATTTAAAAATATATATATATACTGAGTTAATGTTTACATTATTTTGCAATAAAATATTCCCAAGTTTTTTAAAAAAAAAGTTGAAAAAAATTTAGTACCCACTTTCTAAACTATGGATAACTTAGACAAGTGCACATATCATTTTCTTGTTGTATAGATGGCAAACACATGTATGGTTCTCTCAAGAATTATATGCATTAGCACAACCTTCTTTCTCTTATCTAATCAACAATAGCTAATTAGGTAAACTAAATAAAATCTAATCAGTGAAATATTACCTAGACAAGAACCAAATCAATATATTAAACAAACAACTTTCAAAAGATAGATAAGATCCAGATGTAGAATTCCACAAACCTTCATATGTTAAGACTTACTCTTGACTTAATAATTAACCCTATATCATGAATCGGTAGGAATTTATAAATTAAATTATATACTCCCGTAGGTTATATAACTACTATCCCCAGGTTGATCGGGTGAAATATCTTCCTAAACGAAACCCTCAAGAATGCATTTCCCAACTCTGTAATTTTTTATGATAGATATGACCTTAACCAAGAAGATTATATTGTTCAATCTTTCGAATTGTATGCAACTCTTATTATTCATTAGTGATCTATTTATATATATGATTTCTCAATTTACATATATGAAATCAAATATTAAATTGAAATACCAGCAAATCTTAATATATAAATTATGAATAATACACAAGAAAATTTGAAACTTTCAATAAATTAAAGATATAGTCTTAAGAAATCAAGTTTAGGGTTCATTCAATCTAAATAAAAACAGATTAATTCATGCTAAGAGAAATAAAATCAATAATAATCAAAGAAGAGTAGTAAAACAAAGAACACATTCTCATAAAATTTTGGAATCCTTGGTCTTCAATTAATATCGATGAAGGTCATGTATTAATCCTCCAATATTGTACCTCATTTGTGCTTGAATGGCCCTTGACAACTCTATCCTACCCCTACTAAGGTGAGACCAAGTGACCTAAGAAAATAACTTTAAACGCCTCCTTTTTATCGTAAAAATTAGAATTTCGAAGTTGAATCTTGGTAGGACAGGGCCGTGTTGTCAAGTGTGTTTGACTAGGAAGTTTATTTTTGGGAAAGCAATAAGTCAGTGCTGGGCACGGCTTGGCCGTGTTCTAGCTTGTGTTACTCTTTGGATCTTTATTTTTTATACTCTGTTCAGCCCTGTTTATTTATTATTCGAACATGGGCTTCTACAAGGCATAGGACACGGCTGTGTTTCTCCTAGAACGCTGAAATTTGTGACTTTCTACCATTTTGTCCATTGAAACTCATCCAAAAACATTCTAAAATTTCTCATTAATCCAATTAATCCCTAAAATTAGATATGAATTGATTAGAATCGGCCTATGAATAAAGGATCCTTCAAAGAAATGGGATGGAAGTTTAAGGCACATTTGAAAGATCCTTGGGAAATATCAGGAATCAAAGAATTTCATGGATGCTTTCAAACTTCCAAAGAATAAGCCAAAAGTTAAGAGGATAATCAAGAAGTTTGTTAAAAGATGGGTTCCAAAAGGAGTTCACAAGGAACAACAATTCACTTAGAAGATGATACTCAAGGGAAGACAATGGAGTACACTTGGTTACCCTTGGAAGGCTTCAAAATGCACAATTTGTCACTCACATGAGTGGCAAACCAGAGAGAGAGAGAGAGAGAGAGAGAGAGAGAGAGAGAAGATCAAGGCCAAGGAGCAAAGTTGGAAGCAAGGGTAAGAAAATATGAGAAGAAGTGGTGCCGCTCGAGTTGGAAGGAGCAGTGCCATCTAGGAGATGTTGAGACCATGCGAGGCTACTTGGTTCATACCAAGAGATGCCGCCCGCCTAGTCCTATTTGAGATGTTCTTTGAACATCTAAGAGCAGGCAATGCCATCTACTCCATAGCAAGCAATGTCGCTTACCTTCCGAACACCACGAACTTATGCTTTGTTTTGTTTGTTTAACTTGATTGTTTCTCTTTTTAATTTCACAATTTTTCTTTTGTTTTAAACCTTCAAAATGTATGTGAGTTAGCATCTAATGGTTGATATTAGATCTCAAATTAGCTAGGTTAAGTAGCCTGTAAATACGTGATAGGGCCTAAATTAATCATATTTTTTTTTCTAGTTATTTGATATTATTTTGTGATACATTTTGTGAAATAACTAGTCATATTCTTTCATATTTGAGATTTTACCATTGGAAAGGTATTTTGTACATTATTTTAGATTTTAGGGGTAAAATAAAACAAAAATATCACAGAACAGAATAGAGGCGACGCCACTCCTGAGAAGGACAGCCGGCACCGGCTAGCTACTGGCAGCACGGAGAGGAATTGAAGGAAATTGCAAGTGAAATTGGAAATTAAAGAAAGTGGCTTCATGGCTTTGGTGGCTCGACAGCAGAACAAAGACATACAGCTGACAGCAAGACAAAAGACAGCAGCAACAATTAATCAAAGAAAAGCAGAATTTCGGTGGTGGGCCAAGAAGAATGAAAAAAAGTCAACAATGGTGGCTGCAAAAGACAAAAAAACAAAAGAACAAGAAGCAGCAAAATCTCGGTAGGTTTTGGTGATTTGCGGCTCAATTGAGCCGAAGCAAGGGAAGCGGCTCAATTGAGCCGCTGCGACAACAAAGAAAGAAACAGCAGGATTTTCGATGGCTTTAGCAGATTTTCTTTGGCTCAATTGGAAGCCGAATCAACAATTTCAATTCCACACGAATTGCAAGCTCCAGCACAAGAAGACAAAAGTCCAAATTAGATTGATTTTAGTTTCTCAATCTCACGGTCAAAGTCAAGGCGGTGGAATTCTTTAGGTTTTATTTAGGTTTTTATTTTAGCAATTTCTAGTCCTTTTTGGTTTTGGACTATTTTTAGGTAATTACTTCTTCATTATTTAGGATTCTTTTAGGAACTTTGTAAGCCTATAAATAAAGGCTAATGTACATAGAAAAGAGAGGTGCACAATGTAGGGACTTAGATTTATTTTTTAAGTGCATCACCAATATTTTCTCGAGATTAATAGTTCAAGGAAGGTTGTACAAGAAGGTCTTCAAAGGAAGAAAAAGAAGGCTTGTCTATGAGTATCTATTTCTTTTACTTTGTTTTCTTTTTCTTGATAATGATATGTTAATTGTTTTATTGTAATTCGACATTGTTTTAGATATTCATGATTTTTAGAGTTATTTAATCTTTTGCTTAATTGGTTATTATTCTTGGTATTCAATTACTTATGCTTATTACGAGATTAGTTAGTTGATTCTATCCATTGACTTGCTGGACCAAAGGGGGTTGATGGGTGTTTCGATTTATTAATTTCATATTCTGTTGGCAATTGACTTGCTGGACCAAAGGGGGTTGATTGTTTAAGAACTAGTAATTGAAGATTAATTGATGTCTTCCGAGACTAAGGGTTCATTGATTAATTTCATGTTCTAAATTCGCCGAGACCAAGGGAATTTAATTAAGGATTGTGTTTAATGCATCTTTTGGATGAATTAGTTGAGACGGACCAAGTGATTCTAATTTATCTAGAAGATAGTGATTTCATGGATTGACCATCAAAGTGAGTCTATCTTCATCCTTCATGGTGTCAAGAGAATGATTGGTTATGATAATGGTTAAATTCTTTAAGATTATGTTTGTCTAAACAATGGCTTGAGTTACATAAATCTACATCCTTGACATATACATATTTTTATTTTTTATTTTTATGTTTTTTTTTAAAATTTCACTTTATTGAGTCGGTTAAACAATGAAAGAAGGGTAATTAATGTCTACTTGTTCCTTGAGGATCAACACTTGTTTTAACCCTATACTCAGTTAATGATGAGTACGCTTGCTCATATGTGTAATTTGGGTTTAACATTTTAATTTGAACTTGATTGGGAATGTGCTTAGTTTTGTATGATTTTTATACCCAAATCTGAATGCATCAAGTTTTTGGCGCCGTTGCTGGGGAACAATAACATGAAAGCTTCGATTTTGTTGATTTAACCATGTGAATATGTAAATAGGTAAATATGTAAAAATATAAATTTGTACAATTGTTATTTTTGCAAAAAGGTGCCATATTTTGTTTTTTGTATACGTGTATCTTAATTTCCTTATATGTTATGTGCTTAAGTATATGCAAGTTAATAATAACTAACTTGTCTTTGTATGTTTATATATATTGTTTATTTAGTTTTACTAAACCAATTTTAATATGGAATATGTATAATAATAGTATTTTTAATTTGTTGATTTTTACGTCTGTAATTTTGAGTCAATACTAACCTTTCTTATTTTCAGATTTGGACTTTTGCAAACGCGATGTTTTAGACGGATTAAAGTTATCTTATTATGTGTTTCTTTATTTACAATTTTTGCTTTTAGGAATTCTTGTGTTACATGTATAGTGGTCATACATTCCATTAGTAAAAAAAAAAAAAAAATCGGAGTCTGGACAGAATGCAACCGGCGCTGTCTTGGGCCCGGAACCGGCGCCAGCTCCGTTCTGGAAGGCTATTAAAAAAAATTATTTTTTATTTATATTATATTATATTTTTTTAATTTCGTTTGTTCCCTTACCCTATTTCTTTTCTTCCCAAATTGTTCTTAGGTTGTCTTCTTCTTCTTGTTTTCTTTTCCTTTGATTTTCTTGTTTGTTTTTCTTATTTGTCTTATTCTTCTATTTTTCTTTCTGATTTTATTTTTCTTTCCTATTCCCCTAGAATTGTTCCATCTCTTCATCTTCGATTCCCCTTCTTCTTCTTCAAACTATTTTTTCTTCTTCTAAGTATCTATCCCCCATGGATTCAAAATTTGTTTTTTTTTTTAAAAACTTATACGTTGGGGGAATACATTGGTGGAAAAACTCTCTTCATGATAAGCTCGATTTCATCCTCTAAAATTTCTTGGCATTGTGTATATGTGTTTTTGAGGAAAAATTTACTAACCATGGACAAATCATTGTTGAGTTTACTTGGTGGGAAAAAATGCAGAGAATGGTTTTTAAATCTTGTGAGTGCTTCTAACGGTGAGCTATGTATTTTTTCTGAAATTTTTGCAAATCTGGAAATCTTAGCCTCCTTGTGGTATTTTGCTATAACGATTAAAGATTGGTTTACATTGTACTTGTGCTATCTATGTTGGATATTCTTCTTGTCTTTCTTAAGTATCAAAACTCTGGAAAAGTCCTTCACTGAAAAGAGAACCAATTGCAAAGTGGATTTGGATGCAACATGGAGAATCTTGCGATCTATTTGGCGGTTATGATGGTCTATTTGGTAGCTACTGGACAATTTGGAGATAAAGAAGAATCTACTTTGAGGGGGACTTAAAGGCTTTAACTTTCTAATTTTCTTCTCCCTTGATTTTTATTTTGTTATGCCTTATACTTTTACTTGTGTGTTAATCTTTCTATTTGTAGGTTGAAGTCTGCTGGGATAATTCTTCCAACTTCTTGAAGACTGAACGTTTTATATCTTGGAGCTAATCTACACTTGGGGAGTATTGCTTAAACTTTATACCCCTTTTCAATTTTGGTCCCATTAGAGATGCTTTATTGTGTTTATTTTTGGCCCATGAGGACATGGTCCAGTTTAAGTGTGGGGGAGTGGTTTGGTGATATTCTTGGTCCAAGTTTTTATCAATTATCTTTATTTTTCTTGTTGTTGAGTTACTTTGAAATTTGAAATTTTGATTGTTGAGTTATTTTGGAATTTGAAATTTGACTTTTTATGGAGTTAATATGCCTTAGGGAGTATTATTTTCTTTTCCTTTTTTACATTCTTGGTCCTTTTGTTATGCTTTAGTGTGCTATTTTAGGCCATTGAGGACAATGTCCAATTTAAGTATGGGGGAGAGATTTAACATTTTCTCAAGTGCATCTTTGTGATTTTCAATGGATTTCCAATTATATATGTTGGAGGGATTTTTAATGATATATGTTTGATTGACATTTTTTTTTTGAAAACCCTTTTTTAAAAAAGATTTAGAGCTAAATGGAGTTTATTTGTTTATAATGAAGATATGATTTTCTTTTTAACTTTGGATATGAATTTGTCATTCAGTATGGTAAGATTTTATTAGAAAGGTGAACTTGTGTATTAAGTTGAATTTTGCTAAGTCTTGAGAATTTAAGTTAACCTTGGTTATATTTGGTATTTGAGTTCTATTTTATTCTTTGAGTTTGAATATGGATGATATGATGAAATATCGGAAGAGTTGTTGATTAATTCTTGTATTATGGATTTAGAATTTACTTAACTTTGAGTTTTGAATAAGGAATGTGAGTTAATATATATATATATATATATATATATATATATATATATATATATATATATGAAAAAATTGAGTTGAGAAAAAATGTCTTATTTTTTTTTATCTTTGAAGACCTTTAGCTGAAAAGGGGGTCAATTTGGGGAGAAGTAGCAAGTGTATTCGGTGCACTCTTTTTAGGCTATTCTGAAGGCAAAAAGGCAAGAAAAGAAAAAATGTTGAAAAATTATTGGAAAAAAAATGATGAGTGATGACTAAAAAAGGGGGCCAATACGGTGTGTGAAGAGAAATCCATGCACTTGAGGCTATTAATTCCCAAAGTCAAAGAAAAAAAGAAGAGTGGAGTGTTTTCCTTATTTCACTAACTCGAGTTGGTAAATTTGAGTTTATAGTGCTTGAATTGATTAAATGGCATGACTTGTATGGTTTATGTTATCTATGTTTTTGCTTGAGGAGTGGAATAATTTTCATGTATTAGATATAAGCTTGTTTAATTTAACTTTGATGGCCTTGGGATTATTTGATTTAATGTATAAGTTTCCAAAGGTTTTAAAAGGGTTGACTGAATGACAATTTTGTGTCTAAGGTTGGAAAGAAATTATGACTTTATTATGGATGAATACAAAAAGAAATAAATTATTTTAAGTGCTTTAGTTAAGTATTTACTTAAGGACAAGTAAAGATTTAAGTGTGGGGGAGTATGATAGGGCCTAAATTAGTCATATTTTTTTTTCTAGTTATTTGATATTATTTTGTGATGCATTTTGTGAAATAACTAGTCATATTCTTTCATATTTGAGATTTTACCATTGGAAAGGTATTTTGTACATTATTTTAGATTTTAGGGGTAAAATAAAACAAAAATATCACAGAACAGAATAGAGGCGGCGCCACTCCTGAGAAGGACAGCCGGCACCGGCTAGCTACTGGCAGCACGGAGAGGAATTGAAGGAAATTGCAAGTGAAATTGGAAATTAAAGAAAGTGGCTTCATGGCTTTGGTGGCTCGACAGCAGAACAAAGACATACAGCTGACAGCAAGACAAAAGACAGCAGCAACAATTAATCAAAGAAAAGCAGAATTTCGGTGGTGGGCCAAGAAGAATGAAAAAAAGTCAACAATGGTGGCTGCAAGAGACAAAAAAACAAAAGAACAAGAAGCAGCAAAATCTCGGTAGGTTTTGGTGATTTGCGGCTCAATTGAGCTGAAGCAAGGGAAGTGGCTCAATTGAGCCACTGCGACAACAAAGAAAGAAACAGCAGGATTTTCGATGGCTTCGGCAGATTTTCTTTGGCTCAATTGGAAGCCGAATCAACAATTTCAATTCCACACGAATTGCAAGCTCCAGCACAAGAAGACAAAAGTCCAAATTAGATTGATTTTAGTTTCTCAATCTCACGGTCAAAGTCAAGGTGGTGGAATTTTTTAGGTTTTATTTAGGTTTTTATTTTAGCAATTTCTAATCCTTTTTGGTTTTGGACTATTTTTAGGTAATTACTTCTTCATTATTTAGGATTCTTTTAGGAACTTTGTAAGTTTATAAATAAAGGCTAATGTACATAGAAAAGAGAGGTGCACAATGTAGGGACTTAGATTCATTTTTTAGTGCATCACCAATATTTTCTCGAGATTAATAGTTCAAGGAGGGTTGTACAAGAAGGTCTTCAAAGGAAGAAAAAGAAGGCTTGTCTATGAGTATCTATTTCTTTTACTTTGTTTTCTTTTTCTTGATAATGATATGTTAATTGTTTTATTGTAATTCGACATTGTTTTAGATATTCATGATTTTTAGAGTTATTTGATCTTTTGCTTAATTGGTTATTATTCTTGGTATTCAATTACTTATGCTTATTACGAGATTAGTTAGTTGATTCTATCCATTGACTTGCTGGACCAAAGGGGGTTGATGTTTCAATTTATTAATTTCATATTCTGTTGGCAATTGACTTGCTGGACCAAAGGGGGTTGATTGTTTAAGAACTGGTAATTGAAGATTAATTGATGTCTTCCGAGACTAAGGGTTCATTGATTAATTTCATGTTCTAAATTCGCCGAGACCAAGGGAATTTAATTAAGGATTATGTTTAATGCATCTTTTGGATGAATTAGTTGAGTCGGACCAAGTGATTCTAATTTATCTACAAGATAGTGATTTCATGGATTGACTATTAAAGTGAGTCTACCTTCATCCTTCATGGTGTCAAGAGAATGATTGGTTATGATAATGGTTAAGTTCTTTAAGATTATGTTTGTCTAAACAATGGCTTGAGTTACATAAATCTACATCCTTGACATATACATATTTTTATTTTTTATTTTTATGTTCTTTTTAATTTTTCACTTTATTGAGTCAGTTAAACAATGAAAGAAGGGTAATTAATGTCTACTTGTTCCTTGTGGATCGACACTTGTTTTAACCCTGTGCTCAGTTAATGATGAGTACACTTGCTCATATGTGTGATTTGGGTTTAACATTTTAATTTGAACTTGATTGGGAATGTGCTTAGTTTTGTATGATTTTTATACCCAAGTCTGAATGTGTCAATACGCTCTTACACCATTGTAAACACAACTTTAAAAATTAGTGGATATTTTAATGAATCAATAGTCTCTTGTGAGAGCACTTCTCTTTGGGTTCTTCCCACATAATACCAAGACCATCTTTGGGTTCTAGTCCTTACCTTTCATTGAGTCTTGGGTGTTAGATTCTTATTCATCTAAAGTTCTTCTCAAGAGTCCAATTGGTTTTGTAGATCATCCAATCCAAATTGTTCTTAAACCCTAACTGGGTTGATGATGTTTGGGGTTGATTTAATAGATACAATTATTAGTTTTTAGGGTTCTAGGATCCTTAATTTCCTAGGGCTCAAAGTAATGCATTAGTAGTAGCGACAAAATTTTTATTTCCAAGGTAATGCATTAGTAGTAGCGACAAAATAACAGTATTAGCGAGGATAATTTAGTTTACTTGCTAAGAAATACAATATTAGTGACTAAAATTCATTTCGTTACTCAATATTAAAATTTCTTACTATTAACTATAACTTTAGCGATGAAATTTGTTTTTCGTAGCTAATACCTGTCTTATTTGTAACAATAAGAGTTAATTTCAATTTGGTCCCAGAAAAATGCAATAAATAATCCAAAGTCACGCTTTATTAAATGGATTTAAATACATTTATTGGAATAGATTTTAGATAGATAACCTTCAAATCCAATAATTATACATTTAAATAGTGAAACATAGCTAATATTTATTTTAAAGCATTAAGTAATAACACATTAACCCTAATATTCTGTAAAAATTATATTTTGACCTAAAAATATGAAAATTTTACAAATATGTCCTGAAAATGTTTGCAATTGGTCCTTAAATTTTTGAATATCGACAATATGATTTTTAAAAAATTTGCAAATTGGCCCCTAAATTTGAAAAATATTTTCAACATGAATGCAAAAATATTTGCAGAAATGGTCTATAAAATTTTGGATATTTATAATATGGCCCATAAATATTTACAAATTGATTTTTATATTTTTAATTATTTACAAAATGACTACAAAAATTTGCAAAGTGGCTCTTAAATTAATAAATATTTATAATATGACCTCAAAATTTTTGTAAATTGGTTCTTAAATTTTATATAATTGTAAAATAACTCCAAAAATAGATAATTACACACACACACACACACATATGTATATATTTATGTATATGTAAATACATACATATATATACATGTATATATATGTATGTATTTACATATACATAAATATATACATATGTGTGTGTGTGTATTTATCCATATACACATACATACACACACACACACACACACACACACACATTAACAAAGACATGTGTAACATCACTCCCTATTGATTACTTTAATGGACTAATACCTTGTAATGAGTGAGAATATGTATGAAAGCCCAGAACAAAAATTGATTGGTATAATGAAACGAATGTTATGTAGCAAAAAAAATTTTAAGGGGTACTGATGTACTTTTCGTCTGCAAATAGATAAAAAATCAGGACATAATATAAAAAATATGAGAGACACTAAAATACGCATTATAATGCGTAGAACATATTGGCAAAATAAAGCGTTTTCCCAATTAGAATGAATAGTTACCTTAATTCCAGTGATGGGAATCAAACTAGCCAATTGGTTCAATCTCAAGAAGGGGGAACGACCTTGTAAGGACCAATGGCAAGATCAATGACCAAGAGATTTGGAAGGATGATAAAGGTAGCCAAGTGCTCAATTGGTTGGCTATCCAAAAGGAACCCCAACAACAACTCAAGCCTGCACCAAATGAGGGAGAAAAAGCTGAAGGCCTGATAGGGGTTAAAATCACCATTCTTTTCCTAGTTATTTGAGGTTGTTTTAAGATACATTTGTTGTAATAATTAGACATATTCCTTCCTATTTGACATCTTACTTGTAAAAGGTATTTTTGGCAAATATGTGCAGATTTAAGTTAAAATCGAGCAAAAAGTACACAGAACTAGAATGCACTTGGCACCAGGCCCAGCCAATGGACCAAGCGTCAGGTCCATTCTGTCCAGTAGCAGAGATTGAATGAGCTTCAAGGATTTTTCCATGACAGACCTGGCGCCAGGTTTGGCAAGTGTATTTGGCGCTGGGTCCATTCTACCTGCTAAGGAAAAGACAGCCAAAAACAGAGCAAAGACAGAATGTACCTGGCACCAGGCAGGTTCTGGAGGCTAAAATTCTGTACATGGAATTTGGGCTTATCCAAGAATTTTGATATTTTTCTATTCCTACTTGGCCAAGACTTCCTCAACCACAAAATAGGCATCCAAGAGGCCTGTAAAAGCATTAGAGAACACAAGGGTTTGAGATACAACTAAGAGAGGTAAATCAAAGAGTAGAAATTCTGATTCTCTAATTGAATGAGGAATTCACCCAAGACAAGGAGGATTGTTCAAAGGGAGTCTTCAAGAAAGAAGAAAGAAGTTTGCCTATGAGTACTCTCTTTTCTATTTGTTTTCTTTTTCTTTAAAATGATGTATTCAGTGTTTTCATTGTAATTTAGCAATTTTTTTGGGATTCATGATTTATGCTTCAATTTAACTACTTGATCAATTGAGTGTTGTTCTTGTTATTTAATTACTCATTTTCCTTATGGAGTTGGTTGATTGGGTTTTGTTATTAACTTGCTTGAAAAAGAGGTTGATAATTGTTGTAATCTAATTAATTTCATATTTGTTATCTCTTAACTTGCTTGAAAAAAGGAGTTAATTATTTAGAACATTAGTAATCAAAGATTAGTTGATGACCGCTAGAATATGTATTCATTGACTAGTTTTATATTTTAAATCACCTAGAAATATAGGAGTTTATATGAGGATTGATTTTAATGCATCTTTTGGATAAGTTAGTCGAGACAGAATATATTCACTAATTTAATTAGAAGATAATGATTCTATGGATTGCAAATGAAGTGGGTCTATATTAAATCTTTCATGATGCCAAGATGATAATTAGTTGAGAGAATTGCTAATTTGTTCATTGTTATGTTTTCTAGGATAATTATCAAAATTGCATAAAACATACATCCTTGAGTTTTATATGTTTGAGTTGTATATGTTTCTTTAGTTTTTCTTTTTATTATTTTCTCACTTTATTTGGATCGGTTAAATAATGAAAGAAAGTGATTAGTATGTACTTGTTCCTTTGAGGATTGATACTCGTTATGTAACACCCTACACCCTAGGTACCTAGATAGGGCAGGATGTCGCCCCGTCCAAAGGACCAGGGGTCTTTATAACGAGAAATAAAATAAAACTAAAACTGCTAAATATAATTAAAAGAAAATTTCCATTACATTTGAAAGCAAATATTATACAAGTCCGAAAAATCAAAACTAACAAGCGTCTCTTGAAATAAACTCAAAAACACAACTAAATAAATGAACTGGAGCTCAACCCCAGCTTCGCCCCGCTCACTGAAAGCAATCCCCTGAAATCATGATATTAAAGGTGTGAGATTGACATTTCAGTATGTCCCGTATGTGCAAATGTTAGTTATAACTATTTCATGTATGCAAGTTTATCAAAACCACAAAATTGTGTTTGCAAGCCAATCTCATCAATAACAGTTATACAAATGAGCCTTACTCAATCAATCCAAAACAGTTCACAATAAATCACTATTTCATCATATTCACAATTCATTAAATAGGGATTAGCAAATGATTCAACAATATAATAATACAATCCATATCATGGTTACCACCATGATAGCTCCCTAATGTATTTTTTCAACAAAGGGGCAGTGGAGAATTCACCCACTAGGTGAGATACTCCTCCATCTCTACACCCAACATTCCAGTTGTCCAATTCGGATAAAAAATATCCACATGGACTAATATGCTAGCTCGGACCGGCCTGACTAAGCAGTACTGTCGCCTCTCCAAGTGGAGTTTATCTTTTGGAGGTGGCCTCCTGCCAGAAGACTCACTATTGCTCTTCGAAACTAGTACTACTAGCCTACCCCCGCTGAGTATTCAACGCTCCTCGATTAGGGGTAGAATCATTTTTCCTTTTTCGAAAGTCTTTGATTTGTTTGATTTCAAAACGTGGTTTTCGTAACAGTATTTTCAAAATCGTTTGACAATAGTGTAAGAAATCGTTTTTGAGTTTGAATAAATAAAATTTAGTAAATTCGTTTTGAAAATAAAACATCTACATTTCCAATTCAAGTCTTGCAACAATCCAGTATAACTCATCATTTTTAGTCAAGGCTCAATTCTTGTGTCAAAACATCATATTGACATCAATTCCAAATAACATTACAAAAATTGCTTGCAAACAAGTATCATTTATCAAAACAGTTATGCAGGGACTTACCTGGATAAATCACAGCCAAATTCCATTCAATCGATTGCGCTACTTTCCACTCCTTCCTTATCTAAAGTAAATAATCCCACAATTAAGATTCCATCATTCCATCCATTATTTCATACAACATGACTCTCCATGATTTCATTATCTACCTCTTTCATCCATGGTATTTAATTCAATAGATCACATGAATAACTTCCCTTTACTATTCTATTGATCATAACCATGCATTGATCTTGATCAATTCATCACATGACATCTTCCATATTAAACTAACTTAAAATCATCATAAATAGCTCTATAAACATTAAAAGATCTCATCTTCTGTCTATTTAGCATGGATCTAGATTCATCATGATAAGATACATCAATGTCCTATCTCATACATGCTTTGTCTATGGCTTTCCTCAACATGATCATCAATCTAATATATTCATGTTTTCATACTAGACTTTATAGACATCCTTAAGCCAATATTTTGAATTTTAAGACCATTTAAATCAATAAAGATAGGATCTTGATTACCTCTTAGCGATTTAGGCTTAAATTACGGTAACTCCTTGTTGACTAGCTTGAGTTTGATCAATAGTTGAAGAGTTTGGTTTGCTTAGATGCCCTTGATCAAGTCTCACCAAAGAATAGGTAAAATCTGTCCCTTATGGACGTGATTTAAGGAAGAGAAAAGGAAAAGAAGAGAGTAGGGGTTGAATAGAAGGGTTGAAGATCAATTACCTTGTAGAGAGATTCGGTTTTGGTTTTGTTCTTAGAATAGGTTGGCCGAATTTTGGAGCTGGTTGAATGCTGGGTTTTTTCGTAAGTTTGAGGGGCTGAAAGGGTGGAGATTTTCGTGGTTTGCTATATAGAAAAGGCTAGAGTTTTAGGTTTAGGTGTTTAAAGGAGGTTTGGTCTTGCTAGAGTTTCTTGATCACAAGAGAAAATTGTTCAGCTTTGGGTGTCTCTATGGCTGCCGAAATTTTGCAAGGAAATTAGGGTTGATTGCTGCTATATTTGTGAAGTTAAGTGTGGCTGAAATTCTGGAAAAACAGTGAGGAAAAATCTGGACAAAATGAGAGAAGAATGCTGGTTGGTTTTGGTCTCGAAAGTGGCGAAACAAGAGAAGGAAAAGAAGTCTTTGTGTAGCTGTATTTTGCTTGCTAAATAGAAGAATTTCTATGCAGGTTTTTGCTGAGAATTTCGTGCAGAATAAGGCTGGTTTTTTTGGCTGAAATTTTGAAGGAATTTGAGGGGAAAATTCTGTTATTCTTTTGGCTAAAACAAAGTCCTAGTTGGTTAAGGTTTTCTTGGACAACCCTAGCTAGGTTTTAGAGAGTTTGATTTGGATTATACTTGCTCCAAGGGTGGCTGCAGCTTTGATGCAATTTTCCAGAATATTTGGTGAGGAAACTAAGTTATCTATTTAGGAAATAATTTAATTAATTCCCTATTTTAATTTGAATAATTTTTAAATAGCTAATAAATAGTTATATTGAAAGAAAATTCTGGTTTCCTACTTCCTTGAAGCTATCAAATTCTTCTTCCTTTCCTTCCTAAATTTTTGAAAATCATCCTCTTATCCAAGAGATAATTATTTTATTTAAATTCACCTCTAACCTTTTTATTTCCTTAAATAAAAATATTATTTGAAAGAAGATAAAATAAGGAAATTTATTTCCTTGAAAATAATACCTATATAATTTCTTATATATATTTTTCTCTACTAGTATATTATTTAGATATTGCTAAAAGAAAATCTAGATTAGTAATCTTTAAAATTTTCTAAAAGATTATGATAAGATATTAGAAACAAAAATTTAATTTGTTCTCAAATATTTTATAAAACAATTTTAAAATAAATCACTCTCCTAATTTATTTTTCTCTTCTTAGGAAATTAATTTCCTAGTGGCTATTCTCCTAGGGATTTCGGCCAAGCTAGGGAAAAATTAGAGAAGGAAGAAAGAAAATAAGAGAATGAAAAGGATTGGAAATAGCTAAGATTCAAACTCAAGCCCGTCAAGGTTTAAATGCCAAGCTTTATCCACTAAGTTACATTTTCTTTCTAAATATTCTCCTAACAACTCCCTTGATTTCTTCCCACTTGCTTTACCCCTTTTTCTAATAAACATTCCTCAATAAATGAAAGCTCAAGCAATCCAACTACATCAAGAATAAATTAATTCATGTAATCCACAACCAATATTTTCATGGAAAATAATCCAAATTATCAAATGCGGCATAACTCAATATGACATGCATGACTTTTCTACACTTACTAAAGGTGGCCTTATATGGGGTATTACACGTTAATTCCCTATACTATACTTGCGATGAGTACACTTGCTCATATGTGTATTTTGAGATTAATGTTTTAATCAAAACTTGATTAAGGGATGGATTTAAAATTGATGATTTTATATCCCCAAAATTGACGCATCAAGTTTTTGGCACCGTTGCTTGGGAGTGATTTGGTGATATACTTTGTCCAAGTTTTTATCAATTATCTTAGCGTTTTCTTGGTATTGAGTTACTTTGAAAAATTTTAAAATTGAGAAACAATTTTGTTTTGAGCGCAAAGTTTGGAAATTTTGGAACTAATATGCAATGGAAATATTTTCTTGTCTCTATTCTTCCTTTTTATTTATTTTGGTCTTTTTGGCTTTGCTTTCATTATTATATCTTTGGCCTCTGAGGACAATGTCCAGTTTAAGTGCGGGGGGAGAATAAGGTTGAAGAAGTACTTTTTCATACCATTTTGTGAACTTTTTTTTTCAAAAATTTCAATGGTTTTATTGTTAAGTAAGGTTGTAATTCTTTTTCTTACTTAGATATGAGTTTTGTCATTCATTAGGTGGAATTTGATGAAATTAATTTTATTGGATAAGATATTTGTTAAGGCTTAAGAATTTTGATTAATCTTGTTTATGCATTGGTATTTGAATATTATTTGACTTATCTAGTTGAAATATAAAAGATATGATGAATATGGGAAGAGTTTATGGGCTAATTTTTGTATTATGAGTTTAAATTTTGCTAACTTTGAGTTATGATGAAAAAATTGTGAGTTGAAAAAAAGATTTTTGAGAGGAAAGATTGAGGAGAATGCTGAAAATTTTGATTAGAGTTGAGAGAAAAAACAATAAGTGGAAGCAACACTATTGTTGGTGTGAATTAGAGAAAATGATCTTATTGATGATCTTTATAGACCTTTAGTTGAAAAGGAGGGCAATATGGGGAAAAGTAGTAAGTGTATTCGGTGCACTCTCTTGAGGCTATCCCAAAGGCAAAAAGGCAAGCAAAGGTATAGAAAAAAAAATTGTGGAAAAAATGATGAGTGATGGCTGTAAAGGGGGCCAATACGGTGTGTGAAGAGAAATCCATGCACTTGAGGCTATTAATTCCCTAAGTCATTGAAAAACTTTGAGAGAAAAATTTTTGAGTGCTTTCCTAACATTATAGCTTAAGTATGCAATTTTTTGGGTTTATAATGCTTAAGTTGGTAGATGGCTTGACCTATGTGATTCATGTTATCTATTTTTTTACTTGAAAAGTGAAATAACTTTCTTCGACTAAGGTATGCACTTGATTAATTTGACTTCAAGAGTTTTCTGATGTCTTAGCCAATGTTTCAAAGTTTGAAATTATTTTCAAAAGGTATGAATGACAATGGTTGTATCTAAAGTTTGAAAGAAAAACAAGATCTTTACTATAATGAAGAAACTTTTGAAATGAGAAGAAAACCTTGTGTTTTCTTGATAATTTTTCTTGGATATAAGTGTTTTGCTTGAGGACAAGCAAATGTTCAATTGTTAGGGTATTGATAGGGGTTAAAATCACTATTCTTTTCCTAATTATTTGAGGTTGTTTTAAGATACATTTGTTGTAATAATTATGCATATTCCTTCTTATTTAATATTTTGCTTGTAAAAGGTATTTTTGGCAACTATATGTAGATTTAAGTTAAAATCAAACAGAAAGTGTACAGAACTAAAATGCATTTGGCGCCAGGCCCAGCTAGTAGACTAGGCACCGGGTCCATTCTATCCAGTAGTAGAAATTAAACGAGCTTTAAGGATTTTTTTAGAACAGACCTGTCATCAGGTCTGGCAAGTGTACCTAGCACCGGGTCCATTCTACCTGCTAAGGAAAAGACGGCAAAAAACAGAGCAAGATAGAGGAAGAACAGAGTGTACCCGGCAGCAGGTGGGTTGAAACTACCCAGTGCCAGGTAAGTTCTGGAGTCAAAAATTCTGTATGCGGAATTAGGGCTTATACAAAGATTTTGGTATTTTCGTATTCCTACTCGACCAAGACTTTCTCAGCCCTGAAATAGGCATTTAAGAGGCCTATAATGGTATAAGAGAACGCAAGGGTTTGAGATACAACCAAGAGAGGTGAATTAAAGAGTAAAAATTCTGATTCTCTCATTGAAGGAGGAATTCACCCAAGGTAAGAAGGATTGTTCAAAGAGAGTCTTCAAGGAAGAAAAAAGAGGCTTGTCTATGAGTGCTTTCTTTTCTCTCTGTTTTCTTTTTCTTTAACAATGATGTATTCAATGTTATCACTATAATTTAGTAATATTTTGGGATTTATGATTTATGCATCAATTTAACTACTTGATCAATTGAGAGTTGTTCTTGGTATTTGGTTACTAGTTTTCCTTACAGAGTTAGTTGATTGGGTTTTGTTATTAACTTGCTTGAAAAAGAGGTTGTTGTTATCTGTTAACTTGTTTGAAAAAGGAGTTAATTGTTTAGAACATTAGTAATCAAAGGTTAGTTGATGAGTGCTAGAATATGGATTCATTGACTAATTTCATGTTTTAAATCACCTACAATATAAGTGTTTATATGAGAATTGATTTTAATGAATATTTTGGATAAGTTAGTCGAGACAAAATATATTCATTAATTTAACTAGAAGATAGTAATTCCATGGATTGCAAACAAAGTGGGTCTATATTAAATCCTTCATGATGCCAAGATGAGAATTAGTTAAGAGAATTGCTAATTAGTTCATTGTTATGTTTTTTAGGATAATTGTCAAATTTGTATAAACCTACATCTTTGAGTTGTATATGTTTCAGTTGTACATGTTTCTTTAGTTTTTCTTTTTATTATTTTATCACTTTATTTGGGTCGGTTCAACAATGAAAGAAAGTGATTAGTATGTACTTGTTCCTTTGAGGATCGATACTCGTTAATTCTCTGTACTATTCTTGCGATGAGTATACTTGCTCATATGTGTATTTTAGGATTAATATTTTAATTAAAACTTGATTATGGGATGGATTTAAACTTAATAATTTTATATACCCAAAATTGACGCATCAAGTTTTTGCAAAAACTTGATACGTGTTTTTTAGTGTAGAAAATATTACTAACAAATAATACAATTACTTAAGTTTTAATTAAAATGCCAACCACTAAAACCACACATATGGGCAAGTATATCCATCGTATAGCATAGGGAATAGTAAGTATCGAATCCACGAGAACTTAGGCTCTCACCTTACTTTACCCAAATCTTTATTGTTTAGCCAACAAAATAAAGGAATATAAATAAATAACCTACTAACCTAATATACTAGAGAAATCTAATATACTAGAGAAAATTAAGTCATATGAGAAAAGTTACAAGGATAATCAAGGAGTGAGAATAAGGAGAAAAGACATATAAATAGAAAGAAATCCTTGAATACAAAAATAATGATTACTATCAATTCTCTTAATTTATGATTATCTTGGCATCATGAAGGATTAAAGTAGACCCACTTTATTTGCAATCTATAGAATTACTATCTTCTAGTTAAATTAGTGAACGTATTCCATTTCAACAAATTTATCCAAAAGATGCATTAAAATCAATTCTCATATAAATCCCAATATTCTAGTTGATTTAAATATGAAATTAGCCAATGAATCTATATTCTAGCAATCATCAACAAATTTTTGTTTACTTAGTCTTTACCTTTAACCTATTTTTCAAGCAAGTTAAGAATAATTAGTATTGAATTAATTAGTTGGTCATTCTCTCATAACATTACTTTTCAAGTTAATTAGAAGAAAACTAATCAATCCAACAAGATATTATGCTCAAATAATCAAATACCAAGAATAGTAATAAATTGATAAAAGAACTAAAATTAATATCATAAATCCAAAAGAATATCATCTAACGACAATTAAAACATTAGTATCAAATTGTCAATAAATTACAAAGAAGAGAGAAAAAAAAAAATCACTCATAGACAAGTAAGCCTTTTTCTTCTTCCTTGAAAACTTCTTGGATAACATTCTCTTCTTCTCCAAGAATTCTCCTTGATCCTCCTAAATCTTGGTGTTTCTCTAGGAGTTTTCCAAAGATATTACATTGAAGAATTGAAAACTATTAAAACTCTCTTATACAATGTTATTCTCTTGTATTTATGGGAGTTCTAATTGCCAGAAAGTGCCTACAAGAGTTCTTTTCCGTGGTTGAAAGAGTTCCTAAAAGAATCGAACTGAAATTGTCAAAATTTACTCTGAAAAGAAAAACCCACCGACATTGATTATAATAGACCTGGTATTGGATCCATTCAATGCACCTGGCTCTAGGTCCAATATGTTTTCTCCAGAAATTTGCACTTTTTCCAGAACAGACCTGGTGCCTTACCTGGACCTAGTGCCAGGTACAATTTAGAAACTTTTCACTCTTTGCTCGAAATGCACTCAATTCTACACAAATTTGTCAAAAATACTTTTTTACAAGTAAAATGTCAAATATGAAGGAATATGCCTAGTTATTACAACAAAAATATCTCAAAACAACCTCAAATAACGAGAAAAATAATGGTGATTTTAGCCCCTATCAAAGACAGAGAACCAGAGCTGACTCGGCATTGGGTCTAGCTAGCTAAGCTGGCGTCGGTTGCATAATAATCGCCAAAAATGTTGGATTCCAGATTAACCCAGCACTAGGCCTAGAGTTGGAGCCGACACTGGGTCACGTCGGTCCTAATCTCTGTTTTGCTAATTTTTATGTTTTCCTCCGATTTCTTTCTATTTTAAATACTATGTAAAGATATTTTAAGGGTTTATTTTGTCTGAAGGCCTTATTAATCACTTATCTAGGGTTAGGGTTGTATAAATACATCTTTTTGGTGATTTGATAAGACAATCAACTTAGTTTATTCATATTTGAAAGAGAGTCTTGAGAGGTCTTTACCTTCTTATTCATCTTGTTCATGACCATGCTTAGGGCTTAGTCCTCATTTTCAATGAGTCTCTAAATCTTGTAGATAATCTAATGTAGTTTCTCTTGATTGGGTATAAGTTACTTTGTTCTTCTAAGGTTTATTTTGAATTCCATTATTTGGGTACCTATAGTTCTACTTCTTTTATTCTTGATTACGTTTATTGTTTCAAGGCTATTTGGGTAAATTTATAGTTAATCTTACTACTATTCCTGTGGGTCTTTGATGCTTTGTTCTTTAAGGGCTGCTAGAATGTAGATAGATAGTTATTTTTCCTTCATTTTGGCCACAAACTTCCACCGTTTAGGTTTCACTATTTGTGCTAGAGTTTTTATCCATTGTTCCTTCAATTTAACCACTCAAGATTATATCAAAGAGTTTGGTTTCAGTGCAAGGGAAGCTTTGATTCCAATTAAAGCTTGAAATTAAGAAAAGGAGCCCTACAAAGTTAAAGAAAAACAGGAAAAATCCTTTAACTCAAAATAATGCCTCAAAATGGTCATGGTATCTTTGTTATTTCTTGATTTTTCCTTGACAATATTGCTCCTTAATATTATTACAATGCTTGGAAACAAATTTATCTTGTGTTTGTGGTGAAAATAGATTTGATAATAGGTAAAAATATTGGTTGATTTTAAATGAAGGGATTGCAACAAAGGTGTTTGAAAAATGATTTATGAGAATGTTTGTGGCTATAGTTTGGAGTTTTAACATTATTTTTCATTCCTTGAGATGTTGGAACTTGGTATATCATTCTATTGTTGAAATCCATGCTCATTGAACTCAACTTCACCATTGTACACTTGTGATTGCCTTGTTCTTCATATTCCTATTTATTAGTTATTCTTATCTCTTCATTCTTGCTAATTCTTGTTCGTTTCTTATTTAAAATTGCTTCCTTATGTTTTAGTGATTGTCTTGCACTAATTAAGTCCTTACTCCTTGAAATTCTTTCGTGAAATCTTGCTTGTTTAAGGTTCCCAACAAGTGTTTGTTGAAATTCCCCTAAGATCCCCTAATTAGCAAATTCATTGATTTTTGTTGACTTACTTAGTTAGACTAAATCTTAAGCTATTAAGGAGAATTGGGTTTGAACAAGAAGGTTTGAATGTTGAGAAAAAGGCAAGAGGGCCAGACTATTATCAAAAGAGCCAAAGAGGGTAAACACGAGTGTAGAGTAAATACCTTTGAGTGCAAACATGTAAGGGAGTGAAGAGAGAAACTACTTCTTTTTGTTAATCTCTTTTGTAGGTATATTTGAATATTCTATTACCATATCCCATGAATAAGAAATTCCTAGGTCTAACCCAAGTGGTCCTAGTTGGTCACAAGAAGAACCACTTGATGCTAAGACTTTGTGAGAGGATTTAAATGCTATAATGAGGACAATGCATAGTAGGTTTGAAGATATGACGAGGGAGATCACGGGATTAAGAGAACATTTGTGTTAATCCTCTACCATGGCACAAAGAAGGGGTCAAGAATGATTTGAAGCTCCTAGCCCTAGAATAAGGGATGATGATACACATACTCCTCTGTTAAATGTTCGATAAGGTGAGGAGTGGAATGAACACTCTATTGGGGGATTCTAACAAGCTTCCATGAGAGGGGGGAGACATGATATGGGATGAGGATGAGGTAAGAATCAAGGAAGGAATGGTGGAATCAATTCAAGAGGATTGGGAAAAGAATTTGAGGGAGTTGATGAATGGTATGAAGGGGAACATAGTGATGCATATGGGGAACTCAATAGAGGAGGTAGGAGAGAAAGAAATGAAGAGAAGAGAGAGTTGAACTATATCAAGATGAAGGTGTATACATTCTATTGAAAGAGTGACCCCAAAGCCTGTTTTGAATGGGAGAGCAAGATGAAAATATTTTTTAAGTACCAAACTTATAGTAAAAGATCAAAGGTGAGCCTAAATATTTTAGTTTTTTTGGAGTATGCATTAGTTTGGTGGGAGTAAGTTAATACTCAAAGAAGGTAAATGGGAGTAGAAGCCATGGGAAATTGGAACTTATTAAAGGACATGATGAGACTTAGGTTTGTTCCACACCACTACTACCATGACCTCTACCAAAGGCTTCAATCACTTAAGCAAGGAAATAAGAGTGTAGATGGTTACCATAAGGAAATAGAAGTGGTATTGATGATGGCTTAAATCCAAGAGGACCGTAGAGTAACAAGTGCTAGGTTCTTTGGAGGATTGAATAGGAAAATAGCCAATTTGGTAGAGTTACATTCCTATGATTGTTTTGAGAATATGGTTTATGCTGCCATGAAGATTGAAAGGTAACTAAAGAGGAAGACCTTTGCTAAGCCTACACTTCCAAATTCGAACACCATTAGCAAGATGCCAATTAAGAGGGATGATATCCCTAAACCTTCCAAAAGGAGTATAACACACCAAGGGAAGGATGGAAGGGTAAGGAAGATTGGAAACCTATGGAAGGTTGGAACAAGGATAAAGGAAAAGCCATGGAGAGACCATAATAGAATAGAGACATCAAATGCTTTAAGTATCTTGGCTATGGGCATACTTCCCATGAGTGTCTAAGAAAAAGGGTTATGTATACTAACCCTTATGGAGAAGTCTCAATCGACAAAAAAGAAGAATGGGAAAGATGCCAAAGAGAACAAGAAGAAAATATAGAAGAGGAAATTGATGACAGGGAAGTAGTTGGCTAAGAGCATTCTTTTGTTGGAGTCAGAAGAAGTTCATTGAACTCTCAAGCAATTGAAGACTAAGACCATCAACAAAGAGAGAACATATTCTACATAAGATGTCTAATTAATAAGACCTCTTGCAGTATCATTTTGGACAGTAAGAGTTGCACTAATGTAATTAGTGCAATCTTAGTGAATGAATTGGGTATGAAATGGATTAAACACCCCAAACTCTACAAGCTAGAATGGTTGAATGATAGTAGGAAATTAAGAGTTAACAAACAAGTCTTGGTATTTTTTGAGATGGGGAAGTACAAAGATGATGTGCTATGTAATGTAATGCCTATGTAAGCGGGCTATTTGCTAATAGGGACGCCTTGGTAATATGATAGGTGATAGGGGCTAAATTCATCACTATTTTCTTAGTTATTTGAGGTTATTTTGAGATACTTTTGATGTAATAACTAGGCATATTCCTTCATATTTGTCATTTTACTTGTAAAAAGTGTTTTTGACAAATTTGTATAGATTTAAGCGGATTTCGAGTAAAAAGTAAAAGATTCCAGGTTGGACTCGGTGCCAGGACTAGTTAAGGTACCAAGTGCCAGGTCTACTCTGGAAAATTGAGAAAAAGATTGGACCCGGTGCTAGGTAGGTCGAATGGACCTGGTGCTAGGTCCACTTTGAGCAAAGGGTGAATTTTCCTGCTCAGAGTAGATTTTGGTAATTTTAGTTTAATTCTTTTGGGAACTCTTCAACTATGAAAAAGGACTCTTGTAGGCACCTTTTGGCAATTAAAACTCCTATAAATACAGGAGAATAATATTGCACAAACTAGTTTTTAGATTTTTTAATTTTTTCAATGTAATATCTTTAGAAAACTCCTAGAGAAACACCAAGATTTAGGAGTATCAAGGAGAATTCTTAGAGAAGAAGAGGAGGTTGCACAAGAAGATTTCAAGGAAGAAAAAGAATGCTTACTTAACTATGAGTGGTTTCTTTTTCTCTTCTTTGTAATTTATTGACAATTTGATATTAATGTTTTAATTATCTCTAGAGGATATTCTTTTGGATTCATTATTTTGTATTGATTTTAGTTCTTTAATCAATTTATTGCTATTTTTGGTATTTGATTACTTGCATAATATCTTGTTGGATTGATTAGTTTTGTTCTAATTAACTTGAAAAATGACGTTAAGAGAGAATGACCAACTAATTAATTCAATGCTAGTTATTCTTAACTTGCTTGAAAAAGAGGGTAAGGGTAAAGACTAAGTAATCAAAGATTGGTTGATGATTGCTAGAATATAGATTCATTAGCTTATTTCATGCTTAAATCACCTAGAATATAGGGATTTGTGTGAGGATTGATTTTAATGCATCTTTTAAAAAAATTAGTTGAGATAAAATATACTCACTTATTTAACTTGAAGATAGTGATTCCATAGATTGCAAATGAAGTGGGTGTACTTTAATCCTTCATGATGCTAAGATAATAATGAATTGCGAGAATTGCTAGTGAATTATTATTGTGTATTCAAGAATTTCTATCTATTGACATGTCTTTTCTCCTTATTCTCACTACTTAATTATCTTTGTGACTTGATTTTCTCTAGTATTTTAGGTTGGTATGTTATTTATTTCTATTGTTTTGTTCTATTGGCTAAACAATAAAGATTTGGATAAAGTAATGTGGGAGCCTAAGTTCTCGTGGATTCGATACTCGCTATTCTCTATACTATATGATGGGTATACTTACCTGTATGTGTGGTTTTATTGGTTTGCATTTTAATTAAAACTTGATTAATTGTATAATTTATTGGCAATATTTTCTACACTTAAAAACACACATCAAGTTTTTAGCGCCGTTGCTGGGGGTTTGGTACTATCAGAAACACTTAAGTCTTGTTGATTTGGATTTTGTTGTAGTTGTATTACTAATTATTGTGTTTAGGTAGTTTGTGAATATTTTCAATTTATGTATCTTTTTTTTCTTTATTTTTATGTTATTTTTGTTTGTTTTTATTTTTATTTTCATTTTAATTTTGATTTTTTTTGAGTGTGAGGCTCAAAACATCATCGTGGACAATTATTCAAGGGCATAATGTCGACGGAGAAATAATGATGATACATTGGCAAGATTGCAAGCTCGGATTAATGCTGTTAGTGAGACGTCACTTGAAGCTTCAATCCAATCTTTTGTTGCAATATAAATACATCCATTCAGTGGCATGAAGAAGCATTCCATTGAATGAGCTATCAAAGAATCCAACTAGCCATGTTGGTTGAGGATGCCATAAAGGCCCATACACTTAAACAAGAGAATCCCCAAGGAAAAGAGAGAGGATATGAGGAACAAATGTCTAATGTGGAAAAGGAGATATTCGATGCTCCTCTATGTGCTAATAATTCTAATTTCTTTTTTTCACTTGATTTATTAGGTTCCTCTCATCTCTTCGAGAACAATGGTCCCAATGATGATGTGTTGAGTTTACCATACCTTAAGGAGTTGGATCTATCAATGCTACATCATAAAAAGTCTTTGGAGAATAGTGGTAATTTCTACCCTTCACCCCATTCAATGGGAGGTAACTTAGTTTTTATAGATAACGTATTGAAAAGTAAGAATTTCTTGATCTCATCTTTGAGAACTCAAACACTATATTTAAAGGGGAATTTTAATTGTGAAAATTCTTTTGAAGGGAAAATGGTGATTTCAAGTTTAATGCATTCTTTAGATACCATATGCACTAATATGTAAAAAACAGTATTTGTGTACCTAAAGGAATGTTCGAGAATAAGATTCATATGTTTTGCTTTGTTGAGAAAAATTATTTTCATAAACCTTCTATTTTTCAAAAACCTCTCTTGTTTCTAATTTCATCATGTGTACCTTTTTTAATGAGCATTAATGTCTCTTACAAAGGGATGATGAGAAAGCATGATGGGTGGTGATGTGTTCGAACTTGGGTATAAAAATCATACAAAAACTAAGCACATTCCCAATCAAGTTTAAATTAAAACGTTTAACCCAAATGATACATATGAGCAAGCGTACTCATCATTAACCGAGTATAGGGTTCAAACGAGTATTGATCCTCAAAGAACAAGTAGACATTAATCCCTTTTCTTTCATTGTTTAACTGACTCAATAAAGTGAAAAACAAATAAAAAGAAAAATAAAATAAAAATATGTACATGTCAAGGATGTAGATCTATGTAACTTGAGCCATTAGTTAGACAAACATGATCTTGAAGTATCCAACCTTTATCATAACTAATTATTCCCTTGATATCATGAATGCTTAAAGTAGATTCACTTCAATGGTCAATCCACGAAATTACTATCTTCTAGATAAATTAGAATCACTTGGTCCGTATCAACCAATTCATCCAAAAGACGCATTAAACACAATCCTTAATTAAATTCCCTTGGTCTCGAAAAATTTAAAGCATGAAATTAATCAATGAACTCTTGGTCTCAGAAGACATCAATTAACCTTCAATTACTAATTCTAAGCAATCAACCCCTTTTGGTCCAGCAAGTCAATAGCCAACAGAATATGAAATTAAGAAATTGAAACTACCATCAATCCCCTTTGGTCCAGCAAGTCAATAGATAGAACCAACTAACTAATATCGTAATAAGCATAAGTAATTGAATACCAGGAATAATAACCAATTAATCAAAAGATCAAACAACTCTAGAAATCATGAATATCTAAATAATGTTGAATTATAATAAAACAATTAACATATCATTGTCAAGAAAAAGAAAACAAAGTAAAAAAAAAAACACTCATAGACAAGCCTTCTTCTTCTCCATTTGAAGATTTTCTTGTACAATCCTCCTTGAACTATTAATCTTGAGAAAATATTGGTGATGTACTTTAAAATATTCTAAGTCCCTACATTATGCACCTCCCTTTCCTAGGGTAAATTGGCCATTATTTATAGGCTCACAAAATTCCTAAAAGAATCCTAAGTAAAGAAGAAGTAATTACCTAAAAATATCCAAAACCAAAAAGGAGTAATAAAAACTAAATAAAAGTATAAATAAAACTAAGGAAAAAATTAAGTAGTGTATAGTCCACTGCCTTGACCTTTTGTGAAATTGAATTCAATTTGGACTTTGTCTTCTTGTGCTTGGAGAACTTCAATTCGTTTGAATTGGAATTTGCTGAAATCAGCTTCCAATTGAGCCGTGGGAAGCTTTATTTCTTTCGAGCCATTGCCCAGCCAATTTTCAATTGCTGTCGAGCTATCACTGAGCTGAAATTCGAGCTGCCTTCTATTTGTAGCATCGGCTCACAGCCAATCACCAAACCTGCCGCTTTTCTTTGTTTCTTCTTGTGCAGCCGACGACCAAGCCATGAACTTGCTTGAGCCACCGACTTTCAACTTCTTTCTTTGTTTGCATTGGCTTAATTGCACAGCCTGCTATTGTTGACTTCTCTTCCTCCTTGTTAGCGGCTTGCTTAGCTGTACCAAGCCCACTGAAATTATTTTCTTTTGATGAATTCAATTTCCTTTTGCCCTTTACTCAGCCACCTTTGTTGACCCTTTTCTCTCCACCTTGGCCCCACCGAATTCAACCAATTCTTTTGTTGCTTTTGTTAAGCTTCTCCTTAGCTGACCGAATTGTTTTCTCTGTTGTTGCTGTCGGCTTTCTTAGCCGTGAGCCATGACCAATTGCTTCCTTTCCTTTCAAATTTCAATTGCACTCCTCTGTTTCACTTAATTCGTTCGTGCATCCAGTAACTAACCAGCATCGGCTGTCCTTCCTGGGTTGGTGCCACCTCTATTCTAGAAAATCACACAATTAGCTCTAATTTTCACTTATTTTTATATAAAATTACAGAAAAATATTTTTATAAGGAAAATATCAAATAGGAAGGAATATGACTAGTTATTTCATAAAATCTATCACAAAATAGCCTTAAATAACTAGAAAAAATATGACTAATTTAGGCCCTATCAGGTAGAAAGAGTTTATCTCTTTGTCTTAGGTTAGGTTTTAGTCTTTTCCCTCCCCAAAAAAGAAAAATATTTTCCATCTTAAGTGTGGGGGAGTGAGTTGTGTCTTTATTTGCTTTGTTAGGATTTTTATTAGTATTTTTCTTTAGTTTGTTTTCTTCTATTTAGGTGTGTCTTTATTTTGTTATTATTTTCTTTATTTTTTTATTTGTGTTTTGTTTTGAAGGTCGGAATAAATTCCTCTTGGACAAGCTCTTATTTCTTTTCCAAGTTCATATTGTTTGGAGCATTATTGCACTTGGGGAGTATTGCTTGAACTTTCTATCCCTCTATCATTTTTGGTCCCTTTGGAGACGCTTTAATGTGTTAATTTCTGGCCAATGAGGACATTGTCCAATTTAAGTGTGGCAGAATGGTTTAGTAGTATTCTTTGTCTAAGTTTTTATTAATTATCTTGGTGTTTTCTTGGTATCAAACAATTTTGTTGAAAATTGTGAACATTTGACAATTTGAAATTTTGTTTAGAGATTTTGAGCTAAATTGAGCTTATTTATCTGTAATAGAGTTGTGATTTTCTTATTAACATTGGATATCGATTTTCCATTCATTATGGTTTGATTTTATTTAAAGGTAAACTTGTGTGTTAAGTTGGATTTTGCTAAGTCTTGAGAATTTATATTTGGTATTTGAGTTTTGTTTTATTTTTTAAGTTTGAATATGGATGATGTGATGAAATATGAGGAAATTTGTTGACTAATTCTTGTACTATAGATTTAAAGTTTGCTTGACTTTGAGTTGCGAATAAGGAATATGAGGAAATAGAAAAACAATAAGTGAAAAAAAATTTGAGTGAAAAGAAATAAAAAATGTGAGTTGAAAACAAACATGGAATTGAAAAACAAAATGCTTTTATTATTGTAAAAAGAAAAAAAAGAGAGACTTTTTTTTGCTGAAAAGGGGGTCAATATGGTAAGTGGAAGAGAAGAAACAAAGAAGTATCACACTCTCTTGAGGCTATCCCGGAGGCAAGAAGGTAAGGAAAGAAAGTAGAAAGAAAAAGAAAATTTTTGGAAAACAATAATGACTATAAGGGGGCTAATATGGTGCGTGAAGAGAAATCCATTTACTTGAGGCTATAAATTTCCTAAGTCTTAGAAAAAAAAAGTGGAGTATTTTCCTTATTTTATTAACTTGAGTTGTGTAAATTTGAGTTTATAATGCTGGAATTGGTTAAATGGCTTGACTTGTATGATTTATGTTTTCTATATTTTTACTTGAGGAGTAGGATGATTCTCTTGTAGTAGATATAAGATTGTTCAACTTAACTTTAATAGCCTTGGGATTAAAAGGGTTGAGTGGATGACAAATTTATATTTAAGGTTGGAAGAATGTTATGTCTTTATTATAGATAATTTTTCTAAAGAAAAAATTGCTAAATTGTTTTGTCTTGTTCTAAATGCTTAGTGTTTAGTTATTATTTGTTTGAGGATAAGCAAAAGTTCAAGTGTGGGGGAATGGGATGGGGGCTAAATTCATCACTATTTTCATAGTTATTTGAGATTGTTTTGAGATACTTTTGTTGTAATAATTTGGCATATTCCCTGCTATTTGACATTTTACTTGTAAAAAGTATTTTTGGCAATTTTGTACATATTTAATTGGATTTTGAGTAAAAAGTGAAAGATTCCAGGTTGAACCAGGCATCAAGACTAGTTAAGGCACCAGACACCAGGTCTGTTATTGGAAAAATTGTAATTTTGTGGAGAAACAGATTGGACCAATTGGGTATCTCAGGCTCGTATCGTATACGGCGTAGCAGAAAATAAAACGAGATACCTTCCCAGGACCCGTCTATGTATGGAAAACAAGACATAAAAAGAGTAAAGGTAATAGCTTTTTACCATTAGGTGATCGTCCGAAGAACAAAATTTTCTTCTTCAAGTTGAGGCGCAATCCAGTAATCCTCGTGATCAAACCTCCACGTGAGTTGAACGTTTAACCACTATAATCACAGTGTGTGATTATCTCTAACATCAATACACACAGAAGGATACTCAAGCACCAAAATTTCTGTGCTAGCAGAAAAAGATGGCGGCTAGGGTTCTTTGATCAAGATCAAATTGAGAGAGAGAAGAGAGGAAGCTGTTGTTTTTGTTGCCCTAGGTTTTTTGGAGTCAATTTTGTATATTCTTCAACCAGCCAATTTCGTGTATATATCTCCCATATCTCACACGAAAATTTGCTGAAAAATCCTCCAAATTGAGAATTCTAAAACAGTTAGAATTCTCTAATTGCAATTGGAAACATCAAGTTCTCCAAATTACTATATGGACAATGAATTATAACTAATTATAATTTGTCCACAACAACTTCTCTTTCTCTCAATTAACCCCACTATGTTATCAAATAACATCTTGAATATATATTCCTCTATTGTGTGTGACCTATTAGGTTCCCCAATCAATTGGTAGAGAACATGAATTAATTTAAATATCTTGAAGATGAATAATCCATAATTCATTAGAATTAATCCTATTAATTTTAATTAGGATTGGTTTATTAATTCATCAATTAATAAACCCATATTCCCAGATCATGAGTGGTATGTAGCAACACATCATGACCACCCAAGAGTCCAGGAAGTCAAGTAGCTTGACATGAACCCTTCAATAACAAACTTCAGTACAATTAACTCATTTCACCATACAATATCTCATTCGGTTTAGAGTACGGAATTAGTGCCAACTCTCTCCAGAAATAATTCTGGCTCGAATACAATTGTACTTGTACCAGGAACCCACTACTCTAGATGTGTATCAATTAGAACTATTTCCAATACACAATCGCCTTGGCCAAGGACTTTCCGAGTAGTAATTCCTACAAGTGGTCGTGAGATATTCGCCCGTACTATTAGGAGTGGTGAATCCTTTATTGACCCTCTTAACTACTTTCGTTTACCTCATAATGTACCCAATATCCGTCCCATAGGCGGCCCTCGCTCGAGCTCCGAAGATTGGAATCAAAGTACAAAGCTTAGCAAACAAAGTACCTTGGAGATCTCAAGTCTAAGGATACTTGCACGTTTGCTATATTGGGATTATATCACTAGCACTAAATAGTTATCCATGTGATTATCTCAAAGCTAGGTCATCCAATAAACTTGTTCTATTAACAAGCATGCATGTGTTAACTTTGAGTATCTCAATACTCATGGTTATGAGATCCACAGTCTGATCAAATTAGGAAGTCCAACACATGCTAGTCTTAATGCATTAATGATGTCCTATCTCATTAATACTATGACTAGGGACTATTTAAGTACTAACACCATCCAGTGTAGTAGGAATCTCATATCATGATCTCTATCATGATTTCCTTAACACAGTGTTGTACTAGGGACTTTATCGAACAGTTAAATTACTTAAAGTAAACAAAAGAAATTGTAAGATAAATAATGCCTTTTATTAAAATAAAATGTGTCATATACAATGTATAAGTGATTGCCTTTAGGGCACAACACTAACAAACTCCCACTTGTACTAGAGCCAATCATTCATTTATTTAATACCGAATGACTCAACATGACAATCATGTTTCTTTTGAGATAGTGTCTTGATAAGCGGGTCAGCTATATTCTCATCTGTGGAAACTCTCTCTATCTTTACATCATTCCTATCTATGATCTCTCAGATCAAATGATAGCGTCGTAGTACGTGTTTGAATCGTTGGTGAGACCCTGGCTCATTTGTTTGTGCAATGACTCCGTTGTTATCACAATACAAGGTTATTGGACCAACAACACTAGGAACCACACCCAGTTCCGTCACGAACTTCTTGATCCAAATAGCCTCCTTAGCTGCTTCAGAAGCAGCTATGTACTCAGCTTCTGTTATAGAGTTGGCACTAGCCTTTTATTTGGAACTTTTCCAACTTATTACCCCTCCGCACAATGTAAACACGTAGCCAGATTGTAATTTAAAATCATCTTTGTCAGATTGAAAACTGGCATCAGTATACCCGTTTAATTTCAAATCACCTTCTCCAAATACTAAAAACATATCCTTAGTCCTTCGTAAGTACTTGAGGATATTCTTTACAGCCGCCCAATGTCCCTCACCAGGGTCAGATTGGTATCAACTCGTCAAATTGAGAGCACAAGATACATCGGGCCTAGTACATATTATAGCATACATGATAGATACAACTGCCGAAGCAAATGAAATTTTACTCATGTGATCCCTTTCAAGCAGTAAAAAAACGATTGCACTCCTACTAACTTTCTTGTATACACAAGTCTCATCCATGTTTTGAATAAAACTAAACTCTTTGATTGTTTCATCAAAATGGAAGTTCCAACTCCTAGAAGCTTGCTTAAGTCCATAAATAGACCTTTGCAGCGTGCACACTTTGTGCCATCACTGGATGTGAAACTCTCAGGTTGTGTCATATACACTTCCTTAGTCAGATTTTCATTTAGGAAAGCTGTTTTCACATCCATTTACCAAATCTCATAATTATAATGAGCAGCAATGGCTAGGAGTATCCTGATGGATTTCAACATGGCTACTTGCGAGAAGGTTTCATCATAGTCAATACCATGTTGTTGACGATAACCCTTCGCCACTAGTTGTGCTTTATAGGTAACTAAGTTACCATCTATGTTAGTTTTCTTCTTGAAAACCCACTTGCACCCAATAGGTTTAATTCCTTTCGGTAGATCAACCAAAGTCCATACTTGGTTATCGTATATGGAATCCATTTCTAACTTCATGTCTTAAGCCATTTGCCAGATTCTGAACTATTCAGAACATCCTTGTAGGTAGTAGGCTCATCTTCAACTATGAGCAATACGTCACTGCGATCACTAAGGAGAAATCCATATCTCTCAGGTGCCACACGTATCCTATTAGATCTACGAGATTTTTGTGTATTAGAAGGTTTATCTATTTTCTCAATAGAGGTTCTTGTGTATTAGAAGGTTGATCCTCATTTGTTTGATCTTCATGAACTTCACTAAGTTCAATCTTACTCCCACTGTCCCCTTTGAGCATATGCTCATTCTCTAAGAAGACGACATGCTTTGAAATAAACAATTTATTTTCGGAGGGTAGGTAGAAGTAATATCTGAAAGATTCTTTCGGATATCCTACAAACAAACACTTGTTAGACTTACTATCAAGTTTGTCTGACTGTGGCTTTTTGATAAAGGCAGGACAACCCCATACTCGCAAGTGAGATAATTTTGGTCTCTTACCAAAGAACATCTCAAATAGGGTAATATCAACCGATTTTGTCGGAACTCTATTTAGTATATAAACAGAAGTTTCTAGCGCATGCCCCCAAAACGATTTTGGTAGGTCTGTAGAAGCCATCATGGTTCGTACCATGTCTAGAAGGGTTCGATTCCTTCTCTTAGATACACCGTTATGTTGAGGTGTATGTGGTGGAGTCCATTGAGATAATATCCCATTATCTCTAAGATAACTTAGAAACACTTAGCTCAAGTATTTCCCTCATCGATAAGATCTTATAGTCTTAATACTTTTGCCAAGTTGTCTCTCTATTTCATTCTTGAAGTCTTTGAACCTTTCAAAGGCCTCAGATTTGTAATTCATTAAATTTACATTCCCGTATTGTGAGAAGTCATCGATAAAGGTTATGAAATAGTTGTAACCTCCTCTTACTTGTATTGACATTGGGCCATATACATCAGAATGTATGAGTTCTAATAACTTTTTGGCCCATTCTCCTTTTCCTGGAAAAGGAGTTTTAGTCCTTTAACCTAGTAAACAAAACTTGCATGTGTCATATGATTCATAATCAAATGACCCTAAGTCACCAAGCTTGTGCAACTTAGTAACACGATTTTCGTTTACATAGCCCAAACAACAATGCCATAAGTAAGAAGAGTTAGAGTTATCTATCTTAGGGTTTTTATTATTTATATTAAGAACTGGATTATCCAAGTTTAGAACATATAAACCATTAACTAAAATTGTTGAACTATAGTGAATATCATTTAATGAAAAAGAACAACATTTATTCTTAAACATCAAATGAAATCCATATAAGTCTAAACACGCAATTGAGATAATATTTTTCATTAAAACTAGTACAAAATAACAGTTTTGTAGTTCTAGAATTAATCCCGAAGGCAGGTTTAGCTTGTATATCCCCACAGCAAGTGCAACAACCTTTGCCCTATTTGCAATACGTAGGTCTACATGACCTTTTTCTAGCCTTCTACTGCTCTTTAGTCCCTGCAAGTTATTGCACAAATGAGATCCACATCCGGTATCTAATACCCATATCTTATTTCTAAAGGCAGTATTTATCTCAATCATAAACATACCTGGAGAAGTAGTAGAAGTGCTTGTAAGCTTCTCCTTTTGCTTCTTATCTTTGATGGTCTCCGAGTAGGCTTTGCAGTTGCGTCTCCAGTGGCCTATCTTCCCACAATGCTGGCATGGGCCCTTGGTAGCTGTATCCTTCTTGTTTACACCACTTTTGGGCTTCATGGGAGCCTTCTTCTTCTTCTTTTGAACTTTCTTCTTAGAAGAGGAAGATTCTACCATTAAAACAATATTGGAATCCTTCTTCATAGAGGACTCCGCAGTTTTGAGATGATTGATCAATTTAGGAATGGTGGACTCAATCTTGTTCATCTGATAGTTAATCACAAATTGTGAGAAACTATTAAGCAAAGATTGTAGAATTAAGTCAACACTAAAGTCATGATCTATTGCAAACTAGAAGATCCAAACTTCTCGATCAAGCCCAGCATCTTTATATTAGGATTCGTAGACTCCTAAACGTGAAAAACATCCATGAATCCTTTTCGAGGACTCAAGTAAACAATTAAGAAGATCTAAAGTTTGTAGAATTACCTCTATTTGGTGCAATCGAGATCCTTCGATTCTGATTGTGCTGTTGTACGTGCAATCCGAACGAACATTAGACGCTATAGTGCATGAACGTCTTCTATCGGATACACACCGCGAACTAACTCGTTACCCGGGAAGTGCTAGCGCCTAGGGTTTGAGAGGTTTTTTTTCTCTGGTGAATGGAGGCATGAATATTCTCAACTGAATTGGGACACTTAAGAATACGGCTAGGGTTTTCTTAAAAACCCACTTCGAACCTTTTAGAGTCCAACCTTAATAATATCTTATCGTATTTTAATTTTAATTCAAATTAAATTAAAACTGATATGATAAGATTCTGCCATTATCTCAGTAATTTAACTAATTAATTTACCGACTCAGATTCTTATAATCTAGACATCATCCAGATATATCGAACGTAGACATATTTCCAGATTCATTGTATCTGGTTGATCTTTTAAGTTCGATTAACTTAGACATGTTTCCAGATTCATTGAATCTGGTTACCAGAAAAATAACCTAACAAGTTCGCTTATTGTGTGATCCTATAGGTTCATTTAACATTGGCAGTGTGCCCAAATCATGTTTAAATGGCCCACAGGTTATAAGCGATTTCTAGCAAAACATTATAACTATCCAGGTTAAATGAAGATCGGTGATCTCTTTGAACCAAACCATAATTTTATATTTTGTCCTTTTGTCACACGATATTCAGATTAAGCATAAGGCACGGAGCATGTCATTCTTATTAAGCTTAATCAATTATTTCTTAATTTCATAGTAGATTGTTCAAACAAATAATATCAATATCTTAGATTGATATATTTGAGCACGGCCATGCATTTTAACAGTGTAACTTATCAAGGGGCCTATAGATATCTCTCCTATAATTGAGAGGGACAAATTCTTTCACTATTAATCATATTCCTCTCATTGATTTATTCTATATTCAACAGTAGTCTAATTTATTATCTAGTTAAAGGAAACTTTAGACAACGTCAAAATATTGAATTTATCAAGTAGGAAATTATGATGAATTTAGGTCGAAGGAATTTTAATATTATTATGGCTAGAAAGTACTTAGGCATGTTCCATGAAGTACTCTCACAGTGGGTCATGTCCAATACAATGTTCTCTAACATTTATATATGTTTTGACTCGATATTACAAATATCCATGACCAGTAAAACATAGTCATCAAGTCCCAAATATACTAATATTAATTTATTATTGTTCCAATAATAATAATAATCGATCAGGGACAGTTTTAGAATAGTCATTGTATTCATTGTTGGGTTTTACTATCAAGTCACGTACTTGATGACAACAAAACAAAAGGCACTATTCATGGAAAGAAAAACCTCATATTATTATATAAAACACAACGACAATAGTATAAGTACAAATTGACTCTAGGGTATAGCCCTAACAGTCTCCCACTTGCACTAAGACCAATTTGGCATAAGCTGTAATCCCATTGATCTAGTATGACTATCATGTTTAGACGATGGGAGAGGTTTTTTCAGTGGATCTGCAACATTGTCATCAGTTGATACCTTCCATACTTTGACATCTTCTCTATCAACAATTTCTCGAATGAGATGAAAACGTTTAAGTATATGTTTGGATTGCTGATGTGATCTTGGTTCCTTAGCTTGTGCAATGGCTTCATTGTTATCACAATAGAGATCCACTGGGTTCACAATACTAGGAACTACATCTAGTTATGTAATGAACTTTTTAATCCAAACTTCTTTTTTAGCTGCAGTTGAGGCAGCTACATACTCAACTTTTGTAGTAGAATTGATCACGGTGTCTTGCTTTGAACTTTTCCAACTTACTGCACATCCATTCAAACAAAATAGAAAATTTGATTGTGATCTGTAATCATCTATGTCGGATTGAAAATTAGTATCAGTGTAAGCATTTACAACTAGCTCGCCTTCTTGTTCTCCATAAACTAAGAACATATCTTTAGTTTTTCTTAAGTACTTCAGTATGTGTTTGACAGCAGTCCAGTGTGCCTCTCCAGGATTTGACTGGAACCTACTTGTCATGCTCAATGCATATGACACATCGAGTCGAGTACATAACATGGCATACATGATAGACCTTATAGCGGAAGTGTATGGTATCTTGTTCATGCGCTCTTCTTTATCCTTCATAGAAGGACTTTGTGTTTTGCTGAGCTTAATGCCATGTGACATTGGCAAGAATCCTCTCTTAGAGTCTTGTATACTAAACCTTTTCAGTATGTTGTCAACGTATGCATTTTGACTTAGTCTAATTAGCTTTCTAGATCTATCTTTATAGATCCTTATGCCTAGAATATAGGCAACTTCACCTAAGTCTTTCATTGAGAAATAATTTCTCAACCACGTCTTTACACTTTGTAGAGTTGGGATGTCATTTCCAATGAGTAAGATGTCATCAATATAAAGTACCAAAAAGACTATTGCATTCCCACTTATTTTCTTATACATACAAGGCTCATCTTCTTTTTTGATAAAGTTAAATTCTTTAATTGCTTTATCAAAATGAAGATTCCAGCTTTGAGATGCTTGCTTCAATCCATAAATGGATATTTGAAGCTTGCACATTTTATTAGAATTCAAAGGATCATCAAAACCCTCCGGTTGTGTCATGTACACATCCTCGAGTAAGTTTCCATTGAGAAATGCGGTTTTGACATCCATTTGTGAAATCTCATAATCATAATATGCTGCTATGGCAAGAAGAATTTAAATAGATTTAAGCATTACAATGGTGAAAAGGTTTTATCATAGTCTATACCATGAGTCTGTCTATAACCTTTCTACCAGTCGTGCTTTGTAAGTATGCACATTTCCCTCCATGTCTGTTTTCTTTTAGAAAACCCATTTACACCTAATGGTTTTTGAACCTTTAGGTGGATTAACCAAAGTCCAAACTTGATTATCATACATGGATTGCACTTAGATTTCATAGCCTCTAACCATTTTCCAAAGTCAGAACTCTTAATGGCTTCTTGATAGGAAGTGGGCTCATCATTAACTATTAGCTCCACATTGTGATCGTCAGTGATGAGAAATCCATATCTCTCAAGTTGTTGACGAACCCTATCAGATCTTAGAGGTCCTTGTTCTATAGATATAGGCTCATCTTGGACTTGTGAGCCATCTAATCGAGGTCATTATTTGTTCAGGCACTAATTGTTGCTCTTGAATCTCATCTTGATAAGGTTTAGGCACTAATTGTGGCTCTTGAATCTTACCAAGGTGTATTTTACTCCCACTGATTCTTTTGGAAATAAATTCCTTTTCAAGAAAGAATCCATTTCAAGCAACAATTACTCTATTTTCTTTTGGGAGATAAAATTGATATCCTTTAGTTTCTTTAGGATACCCCACAAATATGCATTTATCCAATTTAGGTGCAAGTTTATCAGACAATAATCACTTTACATAAATTTCACAACCCCAAATCTTGAGAAATGACAAACTAGGTTGTCTCCCAGTCCATATCTCATATGACGTTTTCTGAACCGATTTAGATGGAACTCGATTTAGTATGAATGCAGAAGTCTCTAGGGCATAACCCCAAAAGGAGATTAGAAGATTAGTTTGACTCATCATTGATCGAACCATATCTAATAAAGTCCGATTTCTCTGTTCAGATACATTATTCCATTGAGGTGTTCCAGGTGGAGTTAATTGGGAGATAATTCCACAATTTTTAAGATGCTCCTCAAACTCGTGACTCAAGTATTCTCCACCTCGATCTGATCGAAGGGTTTTGATACTTTTGCCAAGCTGATTTTGTACTTCATTTTGAAAGTCTTTGAATTTCTGGAATGATTCTGATTTGTGTTTTATTAGATACAGGTAGCCATATCTACTAAAATCATTTGTAAATGTAATGAAGTACTGAAATCCTCCTCTAGTATGTGTATTCATTGGTTCACATACATCAGTATGTATTAGGTCCAATAAATCAGTTGCCCTTTTATTTTGTCTCTTAAAAGGCACTTTAGTCATTTTGCCTAATAAATAAGAATCACATGTTTCGTAAGATTCTAAATCAAACGATTTTAGAAGCCCATCATTATAAAGCTTTGTTATGTGTTTCTCATTTATATGGCCCAAACGACAATGCCAGAAGTAAGTCTGATTTAAATCATTGGATTTTAATCTCTTTGCATTAATATTATAGATAGACTTGTTTGAAGATCCATGAAGATTAAGAATATAGAGCCCATTTGATAATGAAGCATCTCCATAAAAAATGCCGTTTTTATTAATGGAGCAAATGTTATTCCTAATAAAAAATTCAAAACCTTCTAAATCCAAACAAGAAACTGAAATAATATTCCTACTCATAGCAGGAACTTAAAAATAATTATTCAGTTCTAAAATAAGTCCACTAGGCAAAATTAATTCAAAAGTTCCTACAGCTACTGCAGCAACTTTTCCTCCATTCGCAACTCGTAGGTCCACCTCGCCTTTTGCCAAGGCTCTACTTCTTTTTAGACCCTGCACATTTACACAAATGTGAGATCCACAATCGGTATCTAATACCCATGAATCAGAAGTAGATAAATTAATTTATATAATATAAATACCTAAAGCGGCAGTCTCACTGTCCTTCTTTTTCTTTGCTTCCAAATGGAGCTTGCAATTTCTTAACCAATATCCTTGTTCTCCACAATGGTGGCAAGCTCCCTCCTTTGGTGTCTTGGCCTTAGGTTTGGGCTTGAATTTGGACTTTGCCTTGTCCTTACCCTTACTAGCCATGACTTTGCCCTTTTGGTTGTTCTTTTTCCCTTTCCCCTTTTGAACCACTAGAACACTAGGTGTATTCTTCTTAATGTTCAGTTCAGCTTGTTTTAGCATCCCATGCAATTCAGTAATAGATTTCTCCATATTATGCATGTTAAAATTCATGACAAACTAGTCATACTCAAGAGGTAATGGGCCTAAGATCAAATCTGTGGCCATGTCATGATTAACAGGAGCACCAAGCTTATCAAGATGATCAAGATAGCCCTTTATTTTAAGGACATGAGCACTGACTGAGGTGCCAGAAACCATCTTACATGCATTTAACGCCTTGTGAGTTTTAAATCTTTCTTGTCGTGCTTGCTCTTGGAACATTTCCTTAAAATGCACAATTATGTCATATTCCTTTGCTTCTTCAAACTGTTTTTGAAGTTCAGAGTTCATAGTTGCTAGCATGAGGCAAGTAACATCGTTGGAGTCATCTTTGTGCTTACTATAAGCATCTTTTTCAGCTTTTGAGGCGTTATTTGCTGGAGCAAGGGGAATAGAATTTTTAAGAACATAGAGCTTTTTTTCTTGCTTAAGAACGATTCTTAAGTTTCGTGCCCAATCAAGAAAATTAGTTCCACTAACCTTGTCTTTCTCGAGCACAGATCGCAATGAGTTATTCCAACTGTTTGTTGCCATTATCTACATACAAAATATGCAAAGTAATTAATTTTGAGGCTTTAATGAAAAACTCCCACTAAAAGCTTTTAAACTTTTTGAAACTTCAACATTTTGATGTTTCGTAGTGGGTAATTTTTTTTTTATAAATATTTTATTTTAATCATAAGTAAGCTTTGGCTTTAATCTTATAATTAAATAAAACTCAAATTTTAAATGAGATAGACATCAAATGTCCTGGCAAAAAATATCTCATATAATGCCCTAGGCCTAAAACCATTTTAATAGCCCAGTTAAGTCAAACCATATCAAACATATAGAAAACTATTTTCCATCTTTTCTCACTTAGATAATCAAAAGCGTCCTACTTTGGTAGGAATGACCATATGATGATCCAAGTAATAACAAGTGTTTGATTTTGGAAGACATTTAACACTTAATATTTTTTTTAAATAAAAATTTGATTGTAGTAAGTATGAAATAAATATATCAAATATGCATGCAAGACATAAATAAAAGTGACATAGCATGACCCATAACTTATGTTGATCATCACGAGCAAAGTGAAGATCAAGGTGGTCAATCTAGGTATATGAACTCCTTAAGCATTCTCTAATGCCTTGAGCATACTCCTCCTTGGTTGTAATTGTAGGCCGCTGTCTTCTTTTACAATGAATAGTAAAATTAAAATAATTCATATTCTAGGAAAGCAATTCAATTTTACAATAATGGAAAACGACACACAGGCCGTATTTAAAAATTACAACTTAAAACAACCATAATATAACATGCCAATCACATTGGGATAAAATGGGCCATGCTATGTACTATTCAAAATAATCCACAACTACAATCAAAACACTAATGAATAACACACAATAAACAGTTAGTCGGGGTTCTAAGGGGCAGTGCCCCCGAAAGGATAAATGATTTTTCCTTCTCTCATTAATGAGATTTCACCTTCTGATTTTCAAATATTAATCAGATTAACGTTCAGTCCCTTTAGTAACCATCGCCCTGAAATTTCATATTACAGACAATCTGCATTCCCTTTTAATCATATTCATACAGATAACATATTATCATGGCCGATTAATACAAACAATTCACAAATATAGAACGACGGATAGCATGCCTACGATACCATATCATATTAAAATAGACAAGTTTACAGACAATCTGCAAATAATCTGGTCTAATTAGGCAACTAAGACGCACATGTTAAACCTAATTTAGGCAGTCTGCATGCTAAGTATTCTAAAATTATAATCATGTGAACATGTTGATATACACTGTTTAAATTCACATACATATATCATACATATCCACAAAAATATGATTAACACAGATAAATCAACCTAATTGTTTCGCAAGTTGCTCTGACACCACCGTTAGAATTCGTGGACTCCTAAACGCGAAATATATCTATGAATCCCTTCTGAGGACCCAAGTAAACGATTAAGAAGATCTAAAGTTTGTAGAATTACCTCTGTTTGGTGTAATCGAGATCCTCCGAATCTGATTGCGCTATTGTACGTGCAACCCAAATGATCACCAGACGCTGCAGTGCACGAACGTCCTCTATCGGATACACACCGCGAACTAACTCGTTACCCGGGGAGTGCTAGCGCCTAGGGTTTGAGAGATTTTTTTTCTTTGGTGAATGGAGGCATGAATATTCTCAACCGAATTGGGACACTTAAGAAGACGGCTAGGGTTTTCTTAAAAATCCACTCTGAACCTTTTAGAGTCCAACCCTAATAATATCTTATCGTATTTTAATTTAAATTCAAATTAAATTAAAATTGATATGATAAGATTATGCCATTATCTCAGTAATTTAACTAATTAATTTATTGACTCAGATTCTTATAATCTGGACATTATCTAGATACATTGAACGTAGACATATTTCCAGATTCATTGTATCTGGTTGATCTTCTAAGTTCGATTAACTTAGACATGTTTCCAGATTCATTGAATCTGGTTACCAGAAAAATAACCTAACAAGTTCACAAATTGTGTGACCCTATAGGTTCATTTAACATTGGTAGTGTGCCCAAATCATATTTAAATGGCTCATAAGTTATAAGCGGTTTCTAGCAAAACATTATAACTATCCAGGTTAAATGAAGATCGGTGATCTCTTTGAACCAAACCATAATTTTATATTTTGTCCTTTTGTCACACAATATCCAGATTAAGCATAAGGCACGGAACATGTCATCCTTATTAAGCTTAATCAATTATTTCTTGATTTCATAGTAGACTGTTCAAGCAAATGATATCAATATCTTAGATTGATATATTTGAATATGGCCATGCATTTTAGCAGTCTAACTTATCAAGGGGCCCATGGATATCTCTTCCATAATTGAGAGGGACAAATTCCATCACTATCAATCATATTCCTCTCATTGATTTATTCTATATCCAATAGTAGTCTAATTTATTATCTGGTTAAAAACAACTTTAGACAATGTCAAAATATAGAATTTATCAAGTAGGAAACTATAATGAATTTAGGTCTAAGGACTTTTAATATTATTATAGCTAGAAAGTACTTATGACATGTTCCATGAAGTACTCTCACAGTGGGTCATGTCCAATACAATTTTCTCTAACATTTATATATGTTTTGACTCGATATCACAAATATCCATGACTAGTAAAACATAGTCATCAAGTCACAAATATACTAATATTAATTTATTATTGTTCCAATAATAATAATAATCGATCAGGGACAGTTTTAGAATAGTCATTGTATTCATTGTTGGGTTTTACTATCAAGTCACGTACTTGATGACAACAAAACAAAATGCACTATTCATGGAAAGAAAAACCTCATATTATTATATAAAACACAACGACAATAGTATAAGTACAAATTGACTCTAGGGTATATCCCTAACACTTCAGCCCATGAGTGGCCACAGAATAACCCTCTGCCATTTTGCAACAGAATAGTTGCTTCGAGATCTGATATCTCTCAGTTTTGGCTTGGGCATCAAACAGCTCTCGAAGATGTAAAGTGATTGACTAAGCATCCATATGCTCGTGCTGTTTTTGCAAATCAGGAGTCATGGATGCTAGCATAATACATGATGCTGTATCACTATCTTCCTTGTGCCTTCTATGGACAACATGCTCATCAGTATTAGCATTTTGGGCTGGTTGTGGTAGAATAGGAGCATCTAGTACGTAGAGCAATTTTTCTGATTTGAGAATGATTCTCAAATTTCTATACCAGTCGAAATAGTTTGATTCAGTTAAGTTGTTGGTTTCCAAGATGCTACGTAAGTTCAAGTTCGTTGACATGATGCAAGTGTCCTTGATGTAAAGATAGAGAACATTAGCTACTTGTATATGCACATGATATGCAAATATTTAGGACTTTAATTAAACGCATTTTTACTCCACTATTTTACTCAAACCAATAGCCCCCACTATTGATTCGGGAAAGCCCGTTGGAAGCTTTCCTAGTGGACCGGTATCCAAATTCCTTAAGAATAACATTGGGTTTGCTCAACAAGCTATCCTTAAGTTCATTGGTAGGTATCCAATACTAATTACATCGTATGTAATTACCAGATCATTGGGTGATTAACTGCTTTTAATCTTAAAGCCTTTTGGGCTACCCCAACTTTTCTTCTAAATTTCTTTATGCTTGAATTTGCCCAATCGGGATAAAGAATTTAGTTAAACCTGACCCATTAATCAGGAATTTAATTCCATAGCTTGAACATGCCCAATGTCAAGTAGGCTTGGGTTTGCCCAATAGTCTGGTCTCGAGAAAGGACTCTCGTTCTTACTATATTAATGGAAGGAATTAGGTTTAATATTAATTGAGGGATTTGTTCCTTTTTGTGATTTCGTTGAATAACATGCATAAAAATCAATAAATCACATAATTGATAATCATGGTAATAAATCGATTACGTGATATGGTTATGGACTTTTACCCTAAATTAATTTCTTTGAGCCATAAAAGAAATTAATATAGTTAACTCTATGTGTTCATGCATGATTTAAGTAGAATGTCTTACCTCCTCACCTTGTTTTAGTTGCCATCTCCAGAATGGATATGTAGGCCCTATTTTATAAAACTAAAACTGTAAAATGCGTGAACAGATATAATTGGTTTTAGTCCATAACCATCCACCTTGCCATTGACTATGTTTAAACAAAATAAACATTACTTTTAGCATTCCAAAATCACTATTTTGGAAAGACAAAACAAAATTCTAAAATCACCATTTTAGAAAGATACACTAATTTTAGATTTTCAAAATCATTATTTTGAAAAACTAAATTGTTTGTCTCAAAACTAATTTTGAGAAAATACTTTTGGGTCCCGTTTTTCATCAAATGAGATTTTTCCTTCCAAAATTCTGTTTGGAATTTTAAAAAAAAAAAAAATACCTGGAGGTTGCGAACAGAGTAGTACTGGCACCGGTTTGGAAGCCAGAGCCGACGCCGACTCTGTTCTAGTTTCCAAATTTTTTTTTCTTCCAAAAATGATTTTGGACATCGTGAACAAAATGGAACCAACACCGGCTTAGAAGCCGGAGCCGGTGCCGCATATGTTCTGCAACAATGGCGGCGATTTTTAAAAAACTTCCAGAAACAATTTCTGGTGCTTTCTTCTTCTGCAAATTTTCAGTGAGAACAATTCTCAGCTGTATTTTTTGTTTTGAAGCTATAAACAACAACCAATTTGTTAGTTTAAACAAAATAAAAAAGGAAAACTTAAGATGAAACGGAGGACAACATCTATGTTGCAGAAAATTATTTTTCTTGCAGAAATTTTCAGCACAAAAGAAAGCATCTTTTTGAAATACACTTTGACTTTTACACAATCATATTGTGCTACGGACCTAACCTATAAAGATCGAAACAATTTCGACTAGAGTGAAAACGATTTTCACAGCAAACAAAGACAAATATGAAAACAGTTTTTCATGCCAAAACAATGTCCGTAGACCACACATAGCATGGCTTTGATACCACTGTTAGGTATCTCAGGCTCATATCGTTTATGGCGCAGCAAAAAATAAAACGAGTTACCTTCCCAGGACCCATCTATGTGTGAAAAACAAGATATAAAAACAGTAAATGTAATAGCTTTTTACCTTTAGGTGATCGTTCAAAGAACAAAATTTTCTTCTTCAAGTTGAGGCGCGATCCAGCAATCCTCGTGATCTGTATCCACGTGAGTTGAACGTCTAACCACTATAATCACAGTGTGTGATTATCTCTAACAGTAATCCACACAGAAGGATACTCAAGCACCAAAATTTCTGTGCTAGCAGAAAAATAAGGGGCTAGGGTTCTTTGATCAAGATCAAATCGAGAGAAAGAAGAGAGGAAGCTGTTGTTTTTGTTGCCCTAGGTTTTTTGGAGTCAATTTCGTATATTCTTCAGCTAGCCAATTTCATGTATATATCTCCCATATCTCACACAAAAATCTACTGAAAAATCCTTTAAATTGAGAATTCTAAAACAGTTAGAATTCCCTAATTGTAATTGGAAACATCAAGTTCTCTCAATTACAATATGGACCACAAATTATAACTAATTATAATTTGTCCACAACAACTTTTCTTTCTCTCAATCAACCCCACTATGTTATCAAATAATATCTTGAGTATATAATCATCTATTGTGTGTGACCTATTTGGTTTCCCAGTCAATTGGTAGAGAACATCAATTAATTCAAACGTCTTTGAAATTAATAATCCATAATTAATTAGAATTAATCCTATTAATTCTAATCAGGATTGGTCTATTAATTCATCAATTAATAAATTCATATTCCCAAATCATGAGCGGTATCTAGTAACACATCATGACCACCCAAGAGTCCAAGAAGTTAAGTGGCTTAACATGAACCCTTCAATAACAAACTATAGTACAATTAACTCCTTTCACCATACAATATCTCATTCGGTTTGGAATACGGAATTAGTGTCAACTCCCTCCAGAATTAATTTTGACCCAAATGTAATAGTACTTGTACCAGGAACCCACTACTCTAGATGTGTATCAATTGAAACTATTTTCAATATACAATCACTTTGGCCAAGGACTTTCCGAGTAGTAATTCCTACAAGTGGCTGTGGGATATTTGCCCATACTATTAGGAGTGGTGAATCCTTTATTGACACTCTCAACTATGTTCGTTTACCTCATAATGTACCCAATATTCATCCCATAGGCGGTCCTCGATCGAGCTCCAGAGATTGAAATCAAAGTACAAAGCTCAACAAACAAAGTACCTTGGAGATCTCAAGTCTAATGATACTTGCATGTTTGTTATATTGAGATTATATCACTGGCACTAAATAGTTATCCATGTGATTATCTCAAAGCTAGGTCATCCAATGAACTTGTTCCATTAACAAGCATCCATATGGTAACTTTGAGTATCTCAATACTCACGGTTATGAGAACCACCGCCTGATCAAATCAGGAAGTCTATCACATGCTAGTCTTAACGCATTAATGATATCCTGTCTCATTAATACTATAACTAGGAACTATTTAAGTACTAATACAATCCAGTGTAGTAGAAATCTCATATCATGATCTCTTTAACATAGTGTTGTACTAGGATTTTATCAAACAGTTAAATTACTTAAAGTAAACAAAAGAAACTGTAAGATAAATAATGTCTTTTATTAAAATAAAATGTGTTATATACAATGTACAAGTGATTGCCTCTAGGGCACAACACTAACAAGACACAGTGCTAGGTGGGTTGAATGGACTTGGCACCAAGTCCACTCTGAGTAGAGGCGGCGAATTTTTCTGCTCATAGCTGATTTTTATAATTTCAGTTTAATTCTTTTGGAAACTCTTTCAACCACAGAGAAGGACTCTTATAGGTACTTTTTGGCAGTTAGAACTCCTATAAATACAAGAGAATAATATTGTATAAACTAGCTTTAAGAGTTTTCGTATTTTTCAATTTTTCACTGTAATATCTTTAGAAAACTCCTACAGAAACACTAAGATTTTGGAGGATCAAGGAGAATTATTTGAGAAGAAGAGGAGGTTACTCAAGAAGATTTCAAGGAAGAAGAAGTAGGCTTACTTGTCTATGAGTGGTTTCTTTTTCTCTTCTTTGTAATTTATTGATAATTTGATATTAATGTTTTAATTGTCTTTAGATGATATTCTTTTGGATTCATTTTTTTTGCATTGATTTTAGTTCTTTGATCAATTTATTGCTATTCTTGGTATTTGATTACTTGGGCATAATATCTTGTTAGATTGATCAGTTCTCTTCTAATTAACTTGAAAAACGATGTTAGGAGAGAATGGCCAAATAATTAATTCTATACTAGCTATTCTTAACTTGCTTGAAAAAAAGGGTAAGGGTAAAGACTAAGTAATCAAAGATTAGTTGATGATTGCTAGAATATAGATTCATAGGCTAATTTATTGCTTAAATACCTAGAATATATGGATTTGTGTGAGGATTGATTTTAATGCATTTTTTGGAGAAATTGGTTGAAATAAAATATATTCACATATTTTAACTCGAAGATAGTGATTCCATAGATTGCAAACAAAGTGGGTCTACTTTAATCCTTCATGATGCTAAGATAATAATGAATTAAGAGAATTACTAGTTAATCATTATTATGTATTCAAAAATTTCTATATATTTACATGTTTTTTCTCCTTATTCTCACTCCTTGATTATCCTTGTGACTTTTCTTGTGTGACTTGATTTTCTCTAGTATATTAGGTTAGTAGGTTATTTATTTATATTCTTTTGTTCTATTTGCTAAACAATAAAGATTTGGGTAAAGTAAGGTGGGAGCTTATGTTCTCGTAGATTCGATACTTGCTATTCCCTAGACTATAAGATTAGTATACTTGCCCGTATGTGTGGTTTTAGTGGTTGGCATTTTAATGAAAACTTGATTAATTGTATAATTTATTGGTAATATTTTCTTCACTAAAAAACATGCATCAATAGGAATGTGAAGTGTGGTGGGAGGAAGAACACTTATTCCTCTCAAAGAAGGTTCCAAATTCACTCTTACCCCTGTGCCCCCAAGTGAGATGAACAAAGACCAAGCAATCATGAAGGAAACAGAAAAGAAAAAAAGAACACAAGATACAAAACAAAAACAAGAGTTAGAGAGGAAAAAACAAGAAAGGAAAGAGAAAAAATTGAGAAAGAGAATGGGAAAACAAGTTCCTTTGACCATAATGGATAGAAGTGAGCATGGACAAGAGATATGAGGTAAAAGAAGAGTGAACTACTTTGCAAAAGGGAGTGAGGTCATAGAAGCAATAGAAGCTAATGAACCAGTTATTCTTCTTGTTTGCAAGGGATCTTATATTTCTACGCATGATTCTACTTTGTCTTTCCCTAATAAAATTGCAAAAATTCTCCAAGAGTTTGATGATGTTTTTTCTAAAGGGGGTGTCTAGAGGATTGCCACCCATAAAAGAAATTAAGCATCAAATAGACTTTATACCCAGAGCCGTTATCCCCAACTGACCGGCCTATAGAACCAATCCGGAGGAGGCCAAAGAATTACAAAAGTAAGTGGAGGAATTACTTGAAAAGGGACATATGAGAGAGAGCCTAAGCCCATGTGCAATTTCGGTTCTCTTGGTTCTCAAGAAGGATTGGACTTGGAACATGTGTGTGGATTGTCGTGCCATCAATAATATCATGGTTAAGTATCGCTATCCCATTCCTAGACTAGATGACTTGCTCAATAATTTGTTTGGTGCATGCATTTTCTCTAAAATTGATTTGAAATCTAGTTCTCACCAAATTAGAATTAGGGAACGAGATGAGTGGAAAATGACCTTTAAAACTAAACAAGGATTGTATGAGTAGCTTGTTATGCCTTTTGGGTTATCTAATACTCCTAGCACTTTTATGCATTTAATACAACATGTTTTAAGGGAATTCATTGGAAAGTTTTTTGTTGTGTACTTTGATAATATATTGATATATAGCAAATCATATGTGAATCATCTTCAATGTGTACTTATTGCTCTTAGAAGGGAGAGGTTTAAAGCTAACTTGGAAAAAAAATGCTCTTTTTATTTGGAGAGGATTATATTCTTTGGGTATGTTGTAAGTACTAAAGGAATTGAGGTTGATGAGGAAAAAGTGAAAGCCATCCAAGATTAGCCCACTCCTACCACCATTACCCAAGTTTGAAGTTTTCATGGGCTATAGCTAGTTTCTATAGGAGATTCATCAAGAATTTTAGAACCTTAGCAGCCCCTCTAATTGAAGTAGTGAAGAAAAAGGTGAGATTTAGGTAGGAGGAAGCCCAACAACAACCCTTTTAAACCCTCAAGGACAAATTAAGTCAAGCTCTAATTCTCATCCTACCTAACTTTGAGAAGGTATTTGAGATAGAGTATGATGCAAGTGGGGCAGGGATAGGTGCAGTTCTAACCTAAGACTGAAAACTTATTGCATGTTTTAGCGAGAAATTATCCGGAGCGGCCATCAATTATTCCACTTAAGATAAAAAAATCTTTACCTTGGTTAGGACGCAAGAGTATTGGCAATATTATCTATTACCAAGAGAGTTTGTGATTCATACCAACCATAAGGCCCTTAAACACCTCATAAGCCAACAAAATTTGAACAAGAGGTTTACAAGATGGATGGAGTTTATTGGGACATTTTCTTAGTCATTCAATACAAAAAGGGTAAGGAGAATGTGGTTGCAGATGCACTATCTCAAAAGTATACACTTTTAAACTTTTTAGATGCTAAACTTCTTGGTTTTGAACTTGTGAAAGAATTGTATGAAAATGATGAGGAGTTTGGGGATATTTTCTATGCTTATAAGAAATGTGTGCTAGTTAAGAAGGCCTATAGTGGGTGATTAATGGGATATTTTGGTGTTATAAAGACCTTAGGTATCCTTAAGGAACATTTCTTTTGCCAAAAAATATGAAGGGACGTGGAGAAGCATTATGCTTAATGCATAATTTATAGGTGGGCAAAATCTAGATCACTTTCACATGGATTGTACACTTTTTTACCTACCTAAAATGCTTATTAAGTTGATATTTTAACGAATTTTATCTTAGGATTGCTTAGATCCAAAGGGGGTAAGAATTCCATATATGTGATTGTTGATTGATTCTTGAAAATAGCTCATTTTGTAGTTTTTTCCAAGACTAATTATGCTTCATCTATTACAGATTTATTCTTCAAAGAAGTGGTGAGAATGTATGGGATTTCAAATACTATTGTATCATATATTGACACTAAGTTCCTTAGTTATTTTTAGAAGGTCTTATGGAACAAACTTGGCACTAACCTTTTATTTTTCATAGTTTGCCACCCTCAAACGGATGGATAAATGGAAGTGGTCAACTGAACACTCACCCAACTATTGAGGACTATCATCAAGAAGAACTTGAAGAATTTAGAAGAATGCTTACCATACATTGAGTTTGCCTACACTAGCGTTATTTACTCTACTACTTCTTATTCTCCTTTTGAGGTTGTGTATGGTTTTAACCTTCTAACTCCTTTGAATTTAGTTCCTTTGCCGTAGGGGAATGAATGAACCTTGATGGAACCAAGAAAGTAGAATTGGTGAAGACTGTCCAAAAAAAGTGAAGGCAACTATTACAAAGTGAAATGAAGAAATCGGCAATAAGCGAAATCAAGGAAGGAAAAAGGTTTTATTTGATTTCAGAGATTGGGTATAGGTGCACCTTCACATGGAGAGGTTTCCCACTCAAAGAAGAAGCAAATTAGACCCAAGAGGCGATTGGGTCTTCCAAGTCATTGCCCAAGTTGGAGATAATGGCTACAAGATCGATTTACTTTGTGAGTATAAAATGAGTGCAACGTTTAATGTTAGTGGCTTAACTCATTTTGATGTAGGTAATGATTCATGGAAATATCAACTTCAAGAATGGGGAGATGATGAGAATCAAACTAGCTAATTAGTTCAATCTCATGAAGAGGGAATGACCTTACAAGGACCAATGACAAGATCAAGGACCAAGAGGTTCCAAGGTGATATTCAATTATTCCTACAACCATGTTTGAGAATGGAAGAGATTTGGAAAGATGGTGAAGGTAGTAAAAAGCTCAATTTGATGGCTATCCAAAAGGAGCCCCAACAACAACTTAAGCCTGCTTCGAAAGAGGGAGAAAAGCTGAAGGTCAGCAAACCAGAGAAGAAGTGGTGCTGGGTCTGGCCAATTGAGCTGGCTTCGAGTGCGTACTGACCAATAAAAATGCTAGATTCCAGCGTTAACCCAGCGCCAGGCCTAGCGCCCGAGCCGGCACAGGGTCATGTCAGGCTCGATCCCTATTTTATTGTTTTTTATGATTTCTTCAGGTTTATTTCTATTTTATACACTATGTAAAGTCTTTTTAAGGCCTTATTTTGACTGAGGGCATTATTAATCACTTATCTAGGGTTAGGGTAGTATAAATACATCTTTTTAGTAATTTGACAAGATAATCAACTTATTTATTCAAATTTGAAAGAGAGTCTTGAGAGGTCTTTACCTCATTGTTCATCTTGTTCAAGACCATATTTACGGCTTAGTCCTCCATTTGAATGAGTCTCTAAATCTTGTGGATAATCCAATGAGGTTTCTTTTAATTGGGTCTTATTTGCTTTGGTCTTCCAAGATTATCTTGAATTCCATTATTTGGGTGCTTATAGTTCTACTTCTTTTATTCTTGATTACCTTTGTTGTTTCAAGAATATTTGGGTGAATATATAGTTGATCTTACTAATATTCTTATGGGTTTTTGATGCTTTGTTCTTTAAGGATTTGCTACATTATAGATAGATAGTTATTTTTCCATCATTTTGGCCACAAACTTCTACTATTTGGGTTTTACTATTTGATATGATCTTGGGGTTATTTTCTCAATAAATTTCGTGGTTAAATTTAGGGCAAAATGCAACACCATCAAAGAGCTCAAAACATTGATTTTTGTGAAGAAACAAGATACCCAATTCAAATATTAGGACCCTAAGCCAAAATAAAGAAATTAGAACTTTAGAAATGAGAATCAAGTCTACTAATTCATACCTAAGAACCCTCAACCTAACTAAGAAGTCAAGAACACTTGAAGAAGATGAACTAGGCAACCAAAGATAACCTCTACTCTTGACCCTTAGATTAGCATGAAATTAAGATTCTATTTTGATAGGTTAATTTTCCTTAAGAGTTTATAAACTAAAATTAAAGGTAAGGAATGGAATCCTAGGATTGTTCTTGACTTTCAAGGAAGAACCTCAAAGAACTCTTTCAAGAATGTCTTTTGATTTCAATAGTAATATCCAACTTATATTTGAAATGTTATAATGCCATATATATAGGCATCTAAACTTAACTTAGGTGAGATGAAATATCAATCATTTAAGTTTTTGAAAGATCTAAAATATCCCTATTACATAATAAAAGTTTTGGTTATTTAATTGGGAACAAAATAGAACAAAAGGAAAAATTTGAGCAAAAATCGAGTGTTGCTCGAAGTGACTTAGCACGAGGTAGCCTTGTTAGACTAGGTGCTGGGTGTTCACTAAAAAAAAACTGGCCAATAGGCCAAGTAAACCTGGCGCTAGGTAGCCTTATATGTGTTAGAGCCGGGTGAGCACTGTTCTTCACTACCGGCTCATTTTTCTTGTCCTCAACCTTTCTCTTGTGCTCATTTAGCCTTTCATACAACTTGTTGTGCAAATGTTGCTTTCTTTAGCCTTATCTTTGGCATCCATTTCTTTACACTCTTCATGTTTCTTAGCTTGTTAGTTGGTTTTGCTTGAATCCTCCCTTGTAAGCTCCCACATCTTGGAATCTTCCAAGATGCCATGATGTGTGTCTTGTAGTTCCATCCCATTTCTTTAGCTTTGAGATATTACTTGGGTGGATCTATCATTTCCCACTTCTTTGAGTGAATTCGTCTTCAAATGAGCACCTACATAAAATTTCAAACAAGAATTCTTTTGTGAAGATGAAAATATAAACTTACACTCTCCTATATACAAATCTTTTTTCTCGTCATCTTCACTTTTCTTCTTTGTTGCCATTTTCCAAGCACGAAAGAATCACTCTCATTTTATCCCCATCTTCTCTCCTTTTTTTTCACTCTACTTCTTTGCTCCCTCTTGTTTTGAGGACTGCTTTTAAACTCTTTCTTTTCCCTCTCATTCTTTTCCTTTGGAAGGTTTCCTTCTACACTTTTCTTTTTCTCATTGTCCCACATTTTTCTTTGCACATCTCTCACCTCACTTGGGGATAGGGGTGGAAGAGTATATAACTTATTTCCCTTGATTACCGAGTAGGAATTTCTCATTCCATCATACAACACAATCCTATCAAATTGCCATGGTCTTTCCAAAATTAAGTGGCTAGCTTGTATAGGGACTACATCACAAATAATTTCATCTTGATACTTCCCCATTTCAATGGTCAACAACACTTGTTTATTCACCCTTAACTTCCCACTATCATGGAACTATTAAAATCTATAGGGATTAGGGTATTTCATCATATATAAACCCAATTCTTCCATAAGACAAGCACTCACAATATTGGTAAAGCTCCCTCCATCAATGATGCAACACATGGCTTTTGGTTGATAAAGGAATGGGAGTAGAAAATATTATTTCTTTGTAGACTCTTTTTCACTTCATCGTCACAAACATCTCCTATAACACAAGTTCCCATTTCCTTAATTGCAACACTGGCTAAGGAGTAAAGGGATGGCACAACAATTTCTTCATCACTAGAATTATTATCACCATTGTGCCCCTCATTTTGTTTCTCATCTCCACAATCCTCCTCTCCACTAGTTATCTCTCCTTGGGTATTGGTAAACATCAATTTCTTGGTTGGATACTCATATAAGGTGTGTCCATAGCTTAAGCATTTAAAGTACTTGATGTCCCTAGTTCTTGGAGGTCTCTCAATACCTTTCCTCTTTTCCTTGGCCCATTCTTCTCTAGGCTTGTAGGGCTCTCTTGGTGGTCTTGATGGTTTTGGTGGCTCCCTCTCTTTAGGTTGGTGGTTGAAAATAGGATTGGAGTAGATAGTTTCTTTAGAATATGATTTTCTTTTGAGTTATCCCTCAATTTTAATGGCCATATGCACCATCTCCTCCAAAGTCTCATAAGAATGTAGCTCAACCACATTTGCTATTTCCTTATTCAACCCACTCAAAAACCTTGCTTTCATAGCCCTTACATCCTCAACAATGTTAGCCCTCATCAAGGTTACCTCGAACTCCTTATGAAAATCCCCTACACTTTTATTTCCTTATCTAAGTACATGCAATTATTTGATAAATGCTGTTATAGTAGTGTAGGGGTACAAACCTCCCTCTCATCAAGTTCCATAATGATGCATATTTATTTAGGTATAAAAATCATGTAAAAATAAGCATATTCCCAATCAAGTTTAAATTAAAACGTAAACTCCAAATTACACATATGAACAAGCGTACTCATTATTAACATAGCATATGGTTCAAACGAGTGTCGATCCTCTAGGAACAAGTATGCATTAATCACTTTTCTTTCATTGTTTAACCGACTCAATAAAGTGGAAAAGAAATAAAAAGGAAAATAAAATAAAATAAAATAAAACAAAAGAATATATACATGTCAAGGATAGAGAATTATGTAACTTAAACCATTATTTTGACAAACATGATCTTAAAGTACCTAATCATTATCATAATTAATTATTCTCTTGGCATCATAAAGGATTAAGATAGATTCACTTCTTTTTCAATCCATGAAATCACTATCTTCTAGATAAATTAGAATTACTTGGTCTCGTCTCAACCAATTTATCCAAAAGATGTATTGAACACAATCCTTGATTAAATTTCCTTGGTCTCGGCAAACTTAAAACATAAGCAAACCAATGAATCCTTGGTCTCGGCAGACATCAATTAACCTTTAATTACCCAGTTCTCATCAATTAACTCCCTTGGTCTTGACGAGTTAATAGACAACAAATATAAAATCAATAAATTGAAACAACCATCAACCCCTTTGGTCTCAGCGAGTTAATAGAAAGAAACAACCAATTAATCTCGTAATAAGCGCAAGTAATTAAATACCAAGGATAACGATTAATTAATCAAAAGATCAAAATAACTCTAAATATCATGAACACCTAAAACAATGTTAAATTACAATAAAACAATCAATACATCATTGTTCATGAAAAAGAAAACAAAGTAAAAAAAAAAGCCTCATAGACAAGTTCCTTCTTCTTCTTTTGAAGACTTCTTGCACAGCCCTCCTTGAATTGAAGAATTCCTTCTTTGATTTGAGTGATTTTCTGTTATGATCTATGAATTCCCTTATCTTCTCTAGTGTTTTTCATCTATTTATAGGCTTAGGAAGTGCTTAAACTCATTAGTGTAGGGTTTTTGGCCGAGTAGAAGTAGGAAGATACTAAAATTCTGTAGATTACCAAAAATCATGTGCAAAAATCAAGGTACCGCCTCCTCGTCAGGGCACAGTCGGCGCCGCCTTGGCTACTGGAGTCGGCGCCAGTTGTGTTTTGTTTCTTCAGTTGTTCGCCTATTTTTTCTTGATTTCTTCGCACTGTTTTCCAAAGTATAGCCGGTGCCGGTTCTAGCTTTACAGCCGACGCCGGTTCGGTTCTATTCTGAACATTTTACTAATTTTTTATCACCTCGAAGTATGTGCCAACAGCACGTGGTCGGTGCTGGTTCCTTTGCCTTGCCTGGCACCGCCTCTGCTCTGTTTTGCAATGTTTTTATCTTATTTTACCACTAAAATCTGAAATAATGCACAAAATACATTTCCAAGCGTAAAATCTTAATATGAAGAAATATGACTAGTTATTGAACAAAATATGTTACAAAATAGCCTTAATTAAGTAGGAAAAATATAACTAATTTAGGCCCTATCACGTAACAATTCCCAAGTGGCCATCGGTTGATCCCCCATTCTCTTTCTTTGGGATGCTACTTGGTCCCACCACACTAAAGTATAGTCAAGGAAATTTAAAATGGCCAATTTAACCTTAGTTCACTAACTATATTCATGGCACTCAAACAAAATCTCCATCCTCCATTACCATTTAGAACAAGCCACCGGGTTACTTTTGCCTTGGAAAGGGGGTACCATCATTTTGAAATGCCTAAACTCTCTATCTCCCTCATCTTCATCTCGCCTTCTCACTCTAATCCTGTTTCCCCAATTTTATCCTCCATAATCTTCCTTATGGACTCCCTCATCCTAATCTTACATTCTTTCAATCTTTATCTCAAGCCCTCTTACATTTTGTTCGTCATGCCTACCTTGCATTCTACCTCTTCTTCCTCTCAACTTTTTCCTACCTCCCATCAATGGTATATGTGGATGACTTCCTACAGAATGCTCATCCCAATCCTCTCCTTGCTCATACAATGGCGGTGTGACATTGTTTTCCTCTCTCATCATAGGGTTGTCTTGTTCTCTATAACTACCCTTTTTTTTGTGCCATGGTTGAGGCTTGGCCTTGGTTGGTTTGCAATTTAGTTATATCTCTCATCATCTAATCCATTTTTGCATTAAGAGTTTTAAACAAGGCTCAAATATTAAAAGATTCTTGGGACATTTTTACTGAAATTTTACTTAGATGGTTTAGATAGAAGAAATATTCCTCACAAGCACTCCCTTACGTATATGCACTTACCCTCGTGTTTAACTCTTTTTGGGTTTTATATCAATAGACTCACCCTCTTTCCTTTTTCAATTCACTCAAGTGCTCAACAAGTTCTTCTCACAAAAGTCTATCTAATGGCTTAGGAATTAGTCCAAACTTTAAAAAATCCACTAACTGATGAGACTCCATCTAATCATGGAGGACAAGATCAAGGAGGGGGAGGCGTGACCGTGCAAGGACAAGGACCGATAACAAGATCGAGGACTAAGAGGCTTTAAGATGAGTTCCAATTGCTCATAAAATCATGCTCGAGGATGGAAGAGGGTTGGAAGGTCGAGGAAGCTAGCCAAGAGTTCAATTTGATGACTATCCAAGAAGGACCCCAATAAGAACTCAAGCTAGCAACAAAGATGGATGAAATTTGACCAAAGTTGGGCTTCCAGCGGACATCTGGCACTAGCCCAAGCAGCAGAACCGGTACCGGCTTCATTATGGCATCAATGGCTTCATTCTGGCATCAACCGGCCTGAAGACAGTGCTCAACCGGCACCGACTTTAGAGTCATAATCGGCGCCAGCTGTAGCTGACGACTGCCCCACGTTTTTGATATTTTCTCATATTTTCTCCAATTTTAAGTGTTTGTAAAGACTTATTAAGACCCTAAACTGTAATAGAACCTCAGAGATTACTTAGCTAGGGTTAGGGTAGTATAAATACAACCTTTAGTGATTTGATAGCACAATTCGCACTTTATTCAAAATTTGAGAGAGAATCTTTTGCCTCCTTGTTCATCTTGTTCAAAACCATGCTTAAGGGTTAGTATTTCTTATGAATGAGTCTATAAATTCTTTACATAATCCAATGTGGTTTCTTTGAATGGGTCTTAGTTGCTTTACTCTTCTAAGGTTTGTTTGAATTCTATTACTTGGGTGCCTATTTTCTTTATTCTATTTGTTCTTGTTTGCCTTCGTTGCTTCAAGGATATTGGGGTGAGATTATAATAGAACTTTCTAGTATTCTTGAGGGTCTTTGAAGCTTAGTTCTTTAAGGATTTGATAGAGAGTAGGTTGTTATTTCATTTTCTTTTTTTGTCTCAAGAAAAATCTCTATTTTTGGTCCTATTGGTTGAGCTGAACTCCTTACCAATTAAACCATGCACAACACCAAGAAAAAGCCCACTCAAGATCATATTAAAGAGTTTGGTATCAGAGCAAAGAAAGAATCAAAGCTTGAAAGCAAGAAAAAGTGCCCTACAAAGTTGAAAAAAAAGAAAACAGCGAAATCCCGTAACTCAAAAACATGCTCGAAAAAGGTTATGAAATCTTTATTATGTCTTGATTTTTGTTTTGGAATATTGCTCCTTGATGTTAATATAATCATTGGGAACAAATTTTTCTTTTTTTTTTGTGGTGAAAATTGGCATAGAAATAGGTGAAAATGTTGGTTGTTCTTAAGTGACGGGATTGTAGTTAAGGTGTTTGATAAATGTTCCATGAGAATGCTTTTGGCTATAGTTGGGAGCTTTGATTCTTGATTTTATTGTTGGATTCTATACTCATTGAACTTAACTTTACTAGTGCACACTTGTGATCATCTTGTTCTTCATAATTCTAGTTCTAGTTGTTCTTTTTTCTTTGTTCTTACTAACTCTTGTTTGTTTCTTGGTTAGAAGTGTTTTCTTGTGCATCTAAGTGTTTGTTCTTGTATTGATTGAGTTCACATTTCTTAAAATTCTTGATTAAAACTTAATTGCTTAAGGTGCTTAACAAGTGTTTGTTGAAATTCCCCTAAGACCCCCTAATTGGAAAAATTTATTGATTTGTGAGATTCACTAAGTTGGACTAAATCTTTAGCTATTGGAGAGAATTGGGATTGAACAAGAAGGCTTGAGTATTGAGAAAAATGCAAGAGGGTGAGCCTATTACTAAAAAGGCCTAAGAGAGCAAACACGAGCGTGGAGTGATCAACCTTGAGAGCTAACATGCAAGGAAGTGAAGTGAGGATCTATTTTTCTTTCTAATCTCTTTTGTTTTGCAGGTATAAGTAAGTAAATAGTCCATCACCATGGTCCACGATCAAGAGATCTCTAGGCCTAACCCAAGTGGATCTAGTAGACCTTAAGAAGAACAAATTGATGCTAGGGTTTTGCGTGATGACTTGCAAGCTATGATGAGGACTATGCAAAGTGAGTTTCAAAATATGACAAGGGAGTTGATAAATCATCTTGGACAATCTTCTACCGTTGCACAAAGAAGAGGCCAATAGCGTTTTGAAGTACCTAGCCCTAGGATGAGGGATGGTGATGCCCATACTCCTTCATTAAATGCCCAACAAGGGGAAGAGTCGGATGAGCACTCTATCGGGGGATTCTAACAGGCTTCTATGAGAAGGGGAAGACATAGTATGAGAGGAGGACAAAGTAGGGGACAAGGAAGGAATGATGTGAACAACTTAAGGGGGCTAGAAAGAGAGTTTGAGGGAGTTGATGAATGGTATGAGGGGGAACAAGTTGAAGCCCTTGGGGAACACCATAGAGGATGGGGCAATAGAAGAGTTAGGAGAGAAGAAAATGATGAGGAGATGGAGCTGAACCACATTAAATTGAAGGTGCCAACATGTTGGGGATATGCCCTAGAGTCAATTTGTATTTATACTATTGTCATTATATTTTATATAATAATATGAGGCTTTCCTTTCCATGAATAGTGAGTTTTGTTTTGTTGGTCATCAAGTACGTGACTTGATAGTAAAACCCTACAATGAATACAATGACTATTCTAAAACTGTCCCTGATCGATTATTATTATTGGAATAATAATAAATTAAGATTTGTATGTTTGTGACTTGATGGGTATGTTTTACTGGCCATGGATATTTGTGATATCGAGTCAAGACATAAATAAATGTTAGAGAACATTGTATTGGACATGACCCACTGTGAGAGTACTTCATGGAATATGTCATAAGTACTTTCTAGCCATAATAATATTGAAAGTCCTTCGACCTAAATTCATCATAGTTTCCTACTTGATAAATTCTATATTTTGACATTGTCTAAAGTTGTCTTTAACCAGATAATAAATTAGACTACTGTTGGATATAGAATAAATCAAGGAGAGGAATATGATTGATTGTGAAGGAATTTGTCCCTCTCATTATGGGAGAGATATCCATGGGCCCCTTGATAAGTTAGACTGTTAAAAATGCATGGCCGTGCTCAAATATATCAATCTAAGATATTGATATCATTTGTTTGAACAGTCTACTATGAAATCAAGAAATAATTGATTAAGCTTAATAACGATGACATGCTACGTGCTTTATACTTAATCTGGATATCGTGTGACAAAAGGACTAAATATAAAATTATGGTTTGGTTCAAAGAGATCACCGATCTTCATTTAACTTGGATAGTTATAATATTTTGCTAGAAACCGCTTATAACTTCTGGGCCATTTAAATATGATTTAGGCACATTGCCAGTGTTAAATGAACCTATAGGGTCACACAATAAGCGAACTTGTTAGGTTATTTTTCTAGTGACCAGGTTCGATGAATCTGGAAATATGTCTAAGTTAATCGAACTTAGAAAATTTACCAGATACAATGAATCTGGAAATATGTCCACATTCGATGTATCTGGATGATGTCCAGATTATAAGAATCTGACTCGGTAAATTAATTAGTTAAATTACCGAGATAATGGCAGAATCTTATCATATCAGTTTTAATTTAATTTGAATTTAAATTAGAATATGATAAGATATTATTAGGGTTGGACTCTAAGAGGTTCGGGGGTTTTTAAGAAAACCCTAGCCGTCTTTTCAATAGTCCAAATTTTCGGTTGAGAACATTTGTACCATTCTCTACCAGAAAAGAAAAGAAAAACCTCTCAAACCCTAGGCGCTAGCACTCCCCGGGTATCGAGTGAGTTCGTGGTGTGTAAGCGTCTGGTGATTGTTCGGGTTAAACGTACAACAGCACAACCAGAATCGAAGGATTTCGATTACAGCAACCAGAGATAATTCTTAAACCTTAGATCTTCTTAATCGTTTACTTGGGTCCTCAGGAGGGATTCGTGGATGTTTTCCGCGTTTAGGAGTCCACGAATTCTAACACAACATTCTATGGCAAGAGTGACCCTGAAGCATATTTCGAGTGGGAGAGCAAGATGGAGATCTTCCTAGAAAGTCATATCTATAGTGAGAGGTCAAAAGTGAGGTTGGCCATCTTGGGATTTTCGGAGTATGCTTTGGTATGGTGGGAGCAAGTTAGTGCACAAAGGAGACAAATGGGTGTGGAAACCATGGCTAGTTGGAATTTGTTGAAAGATATGATGAGGGCAAGGTTTATACCACACTATTATTACAATGATCTTTACCAAAGGCTCCAATCACTTAAGCAAGGGAACAAGAGTGTGGAAGATTTCCATAAAGAAATGGAAGTAATGTTTATGAGAGCTCATATTAATGAGGATCCTAGAGCAACGAGGGCAAGGTTCTTGGGAGGATTAAATAAGGAAGTTGCCAATTTGGTAGAATTACACCCCTATGAACGATTGGAGGATATGGTACATGTCGCTATGAAGATTGTGAGGCAATTAAAGTGGAGGGCATTTACTAGACCACCAATTCCAAATCCTAACACTAATAGTAAGGTACCATTTAAGAAGGATGAAGCCCCTAAGCCATTCCAAAGGGACTTCAACAAACCAATGGAGGCTTGAAAACCTAGAGAGGATTGGAAGCCTAGGGTGGATTGGAAACCTGGGGAAGGTTAGAACAAGGACATATGAAAAGCCATGGAGAGGCCATAAAGGAATAGAGATATCAGGTATTTTAAGTGCCTTGGATATGGATATACATCCCATGAGTGTCCAAGCAAGAGAACGATGTATACTGATCCTTATGGTGAGCTTTCTACCGATGAAGAAGAGGAGGGAGAAAGGTACCAAGGAGACCAAGAGGGAAATGGAGATGAGGAAAGTGATGAAGGAGAAGTTGTTGGTTAAGAATACTCTTTGGTGGGAGTCACAAGAAGGTCATTGAATCCACAAGCCATTGGAGACCAAGATCACCAACAAAGAGAGAATATTTTCTACACTAGGTGTCTAATCAACAAGACCCTTGTAGTGTCATTGTGGATAGTGGGAGTTGCACTAACATGATTAGTGCAAACTTAGTTGAAGAATTGGATATGAATTAGATTAAACACCCCAAGCCCTACAAATTGTAATGGTTGAGCGATATTGGGGAAATGAGAGTAAATAAACAAGTTTTGGTGTCTTTTGAGATGGGAAAGTACAAGGATGATGTGCTGTATGATGTTGTACCTATGCAAGCGGGTCACTTGCTCTTAGAGAGGCCTTGGCAATACGATATGTATGTAAAGTATGATAGGAGGAAGAATACTTATTGCCTACTCAAGGAGGGAACTAAGTTTACCCTCATCCCTATGGCCCCTAGTGAGGTGAACAAAGATCAAAGAATCATAAAGGAGAAAGAAAAGAAAAAGGGAGCGCAAGATGCCAAACAAAAATAAGAAATTGAGAGGAAAGAATAAGAGAGGAGAGAAAAAGAGTTGAGAGAGAGGATGGACGAACAAGGACCTTTGACTATCAAGGATAGGAGTGAGTAAGGACATGAGAGGGGAGGTAAAAGAAGAGTGAATTTCTTTGCAAAAGAAAGTGAGGTCATAGAGGCTATAGAATCTAAGGAATAGGTTATTCTCTTTTTATGCAAAGGTTCTTATGTTTCTACTAATGAATCTACATTGTCTTTTCCTAATGAAATTAAAACTATTCTTCAAGAATTTGAAGACATTTTTTCAAAGGAGGTGCCCGGGGGACTACCACCCATAAGAGGGATTGAGTATCAAATCGAATTTGTGCCCAGAGCCATCATCCTCAACTGACCGGCATATAGAAGTAACTCGAAGGAGTCCAAGGAGTTGCAAAAGCAAGTAGAGGCATTGTTTGAGAAGGGACATATGAGAGAGAGCTTAAGCCCATGTGCAGTTCCAGTTCTCTTAGTGCCCAAAAAGGATGGGACATGGCGTATGTGTATAGATTGTCGCGCTATCAAAAACATCATGGTAAAATACCGCTATCCCATTCCTAGGCTAGATGACTTGCTTGATTAGCTATTTGGTGCATGCATTTTCTCTAAAATTGATTTGAAATTTGGTTATCACCAAATTAGAATAAGAGAAGGGGATGAATGAAAAACAACTTTTAAAACCAAACAAGGGTTATATGAGTGGCTTGTCATACCATTTGGATTGTCTAATACTCTTAGTACTTTCATGTGATTAATGCACCATGTTTTGAGGGAATTCATTGGAAAATTTGTTGTTGTGTACTTTGATGATATATTAATCTATAGCAAATCATATGTGGATCATTTGAATCATATTCAAAGTGTGCTTGTTGTCCTCCGAAGGGAGAGATTGTATGCCAATCTTGAGAAATGCTCTTTTTGTTTGGAGAGGATTACATTCCTTGGGTATGTTGTGAGTGCCCAAGGGATTGAGGTTGATGAGGGAAAAGTAAAAGCCATCCAAGATTGGCCCACCCCTACTACCATTACCCAAGTCCATAGTTTCCATGGGCTAGCTAGCTTCTGTAGGATTTTCATTCAAAATTTTATTACTATAGCAGTCCCTCTAATCGAAGTGGTAAAGAAAAAGGTGGGATTTAGGTGGGAGGAAGCCCAACAACAAGCCTTTACAACCCTCAAAGACAAATTGAGCTAAACCTCAATTCTTATTCTTCCTAACTTTGAGATGGCATTTGAGATAGAATGTGATGCAAGTGGGGTGGGAATAGGTACGGTCTTGACCCAAGATAGAAAACCTATTGCATACTTTAGTGAGAAATTGTCTTGGGCGGCACTCAATTACTCTACCTATGACAAATAGCTTTTTGCCTTGGAGAGGACCCTAGAATATTGGCAACACTACCTTTTACCAAGAAAATTTGTTATTCATACCGATCATGAGACCCTTAAATACCTTAAAAGCCAAAAAAATTTGAACAAGAGGCATACAAGGTGGATGGAGTTTGTTAGGACATTTCCATATGTCATTCAATACAAGAAGGGTAAGGAAAATGTGGTAGCGGATGCACTTTCTCGAAGGTATGCACTATTAAACTTTTTGGATACTAAACTTCTTGGTTTTGAACTTGTGAAAGATTTGTATGTTGATGATGAGGAGTTTGGGGATATTTTTCATGCTTGTGAGAAAAGTGCATTTGCTAAATATTATAGACATGATGGTTTCTTGTTTAGGGAGGTAAGACTTTGTGGGCCAAAGGGTTCTATTAGGATGTTGCTAGTTAGGGAGGCCCATAGTGGGGGACTAATAGGACATTTTGATGTTGCAAAGACCTTAGACATTCTTAAGGAACATTTCTTTTAGCAAAAAATGAGAAAGGATATAGAGAGACATTGTTTTCAATGTATTATTTGTAGGCAAGCTAAGTCTAGATCTCTTCCACATGGTCTCAATACTCCTTTGCCCACACCTAATGTACCTTAGATTGACATTTCAATGGACTTCATCTTAGGGTTACCTAGATCTAAGGGGGGTAAAGACTCCATATTTGTGATTGTTGATCGATTTTCAAAAATAACTCATTTTGTGGCTTGTTCCAAGACTAATGATGCGTCATATATTGTAGATTTATTCTTTAAGGTGGTGGTGAGAATGTATGGGATTCCTAGGACTATTATCTCGAATAGGGATACTAAATTCCTTAGCCACTTTTGGAGAGTATTATGGAACAAACTTAGTACTAATTTCTTGTTTTCCACAACTTATCATCCTCAAATGGACAGACAAATGGAGGTGGTCAACTGAACACTCACCCAACTCTTGCGGACCATAGTCAAGAAGAACTTGAAAAATTAGGAGGAGTGCCTACCACACATTAAGTTTGCTTACAATAGGGCTATTCACTCTACCACTTCTTATTCTCCTTTTGAAATTGTGTATAGTTTTAATCCTCTTACTTCTTTAGATTTGGTTCCTTTGCCTATAGGTGAACGGTTAAACCTCGATGGAGCTAAGAAGGCGGAAATGGTGAAGGCACTCTATGAGAAGGTGAAAGCAACCATTACAAAATGAAATGAAGAGATCACCCATAAGTGCAATCAAGGAAGGAAAAATATGTCATTTGAGCCGGGCGATTGGGTATAGGTGTACTTTCTCAAGGAGAGATTTCCCACGCAACGACGGAGTAAACTAGATCCAAGGGGGGATGGTCTATTTCAAGTTCTCGCCAAAGTTGGAGATAACGCTTATAAGATAGATTTACCTGGTGAGTATCATGTTAACACCACTTTTATTGTTAGTGATCTCTCTCTCTTTGATGTAGATGATGGCAATGATTCAGAGACGAATCATTTTCAAGGAAGGGGAGATGATGAGACTCCGCTTCATTATGGAGGTCAAGATCAAGGAGGGGGAGGCATGACCGTGCAAGGATAAGGACCGATGACAAGATCGAGGACCAAGAAGCTTCAAGATGAGTTCCAATTGCTCATAAAACCATACTTGAGGATGGAAGAGGGTTGGAAGGTTGAGAAAGCTAGCGAAGAGTTCATTTTGATGACTATCGAAGAAGGACCCTAACAAGAACTCAAGTCGGCAACAAAGACGGACAAAATTTGACCAAAGTTGGGCTTCTAGCGGACATCCGGTGCCAGCCCAAGCAGAAAAACCGACAGTGGCTTCATTCTAGCATCAATTGGCCCAAAGATAGTGTGCAACCGACACCGGCTGCAGCCTGGGTAGCCGACGGCTGCCCCCCATTTTTGATATTTTCTCTGATTTTCTCTAATTTTAAGTGTTTGTAAAGACTTATTAAGACCCTAAACTATAATAGAACCTCAGAGATTACTTAGCTAGGGTTAGGATAGTATAAATACAACCTTCAGTGATTTGACAACACAATTCACACACTTTATTCAAAATTTGAGAGAGAATCTTGAGAAGCCCTAGCCTCCTTGTTCATCTTGTTCAAGACTATGCTTAAGGGTTAGTCCTCCTTATGAATGAGTCTATAAATCTTTTGGATAATCCAATGTGGTTTCTTTGAATGGGTCTTAGTTGCTTTACTCTTCTAAGGTTTATTTGAATTCCATTATTTGGGTGCCTATTTTCTTTATTCTATTTGTTCTTGTTTGCCTTTGTTGCTTCAAGGATATTGAGGTGAGATTATAGTAGAACTTTCTACTATTCTTGAGGGTCTTTAAAGTTTAGTGCTTTAAGAGTTTGATAGAGCGAAGGTTGTTATTTCTTTTTCTCTTTTTGTCTCAAGAAGAATCTTTGTTTTTGGTCCCATTGGTTGAGCTGAACTCCTTACCAATTAAACCACCCACAACACCAAGAAGCCCACTCAAGATCATATCACTAACTCTCTAAGGATAACTAACTTGATGACTAACGGTGGAAGTTGATCAACACAAAACAATGAGCCTTAATGAGTTGATTTCAATGAAGGAAATTCAATAAATTCAAGAAGCTCAACAAAATTGACTAGGGAATGGGTGAATGGACAAGACTTAACAAGAATTTTTAATATAATACTAGGAGTTCAAGGAATATAGCATTCAAGAGTAAGGGCAAGAATTTATCAACTAAGATGACTTCAAATGGACAAGAAATGTCCCCAAAATACTTGAAATGATAGATAAAGAAAGTGTTCACAAAACTTTTAGCTAAAATTTCAATTGAAAAGTTCACTCAAGCAAAATATCACACACTTTGTAGGCAACTTTCAGAACTCAAGATATTGTAGAAATTTTAAGAAATTTTAGGCCCCAAAATCAACAAAAAAAAAATAAGAAATTTACAATTCCCAATGATTATACTATCAACAAGGATCAAATTTAACATATAAAATACAAGAAAACTCAAAGAAAACTTGACCTTTTTATAGCACAATTTTGAGCCATGGGATTGACCAATTTTGAAGCCTTATTTAATGTCTTCAAGCCTTAATGAGAATCAAAGCTTCCTCGCTCTGAAACCAAACTATTTGATATGATATTGGGATTGTTTTCTTACTGAATTTCGTGGCTAAATTTAGGGTAAAATATAATACCCATCAAAGAGCTCAAAACATTGATTTTTGTGAGGAAACAGGATACCCAATTCAAATACTAAGACCTTAAGCCAAAATAAAAAACTTAGAACTCTAGAAATGAGAATCAAGTCTGCCAATTCATACCCAAGAGCCCTCAACCTAACAATGAAGTCAAGAACATTTGAA